>OV788322.1:8714825-9234806 GCA_928718305.1 Tetramorium bicarinatum | reverse complement strand
GGCCGCTGAGGACGTACTAGTTCAAAAATAGTGCACTCATTGAACCAAGCCAGCTAAATGACTACGGCTGCTGAAGACGTACTTGATCAACGATAAAGAACGCATTGAACCAAGCCTGCGAAATGACAACGGCTGTTGAGGACGTACTAGTTCAAAGATAAGAAACGCATTGAACCAAGTCTGCAAGATGACCACGGTCGCTGAAGACGTTTTAATTCAAAGATAGAAAACGCACTGATCTAAACCTGCGAGATGACAATGGCCGCTGAGGACGTACTAGTTCAAAGATAGAACACGCATTGAACCAAGGGCGGCGAGATAACAACGGTCGCTGAGAACGTACTAGTTCAAAGATAGGAAACGCATTGAACCAAGCCTGCGAAATGACAACGGCCGCTGTGAACGTATTTGTTCAAAGATAGTGCACTCATTGAAATAAACCAGCTAAATGACTACGGCTGCTGAGGACGTACTTGATCAAAGATAAAGAACGCATTGAACCAAGCCTGCTAAATGACAACGGCCGCTGAAGGCGTACTAATTAAAAGATAGAAAACACATTGAACCAAGTCTGCGAAATGACAACGGCCACTGAGGACGTTCTATTTCAAAGATAGGAAACGCATTGAACCAAGTTTGCGAAATGACAGCGGCCGCTGAAGAAATACTAATTCAAAAATAGTGCACTCATTGAACCAAGCCAGCTAAATGACTACGGCTGCTGAAGACGTATTTGATCAAGGATAGAGAACGCATTGAACCAAGCCTGCGAAATGACAACGGCTGTTGAGGACGTACTAGTTCAAAGATAGGAAACGCATTGAACCACGTCTGCAAGATGACGACGGCCGCTGAAAATGTACTAGTTTGAAGATAGGAAACTCATTGAACCAAGCCTACTAGATGACAACGGCTCCTGAAAACGTACTAGTTCAGAGATAGGAAACGCATTGAACCAAGCCTGCGAAATGACAGCGGCCGTTGAAGAAATACTAGTTCAAAGATAGGAAACGCATTGAACCAAGCCTGCGAGATGACAACGGCCGCTGAGAACGTATTTGTTCAAAGATAGTGCACTCATTGAAATAAACCAGCTAAATGACTACGGCTGCTGAAAACGTACTTGTTCAAAGATAAAGAACGCATTGAACCAAGCCTGCGAAATGACAACGGCTCTTGAGGACGTACTAGTTCAAATATAGGAAACGCATTAAACCAAGTCTGCAAGATGACAACGGCCACTGAGGACACACTAGTTCAAAAATAGGAAACGTAGTGAACCAAGCCTGCGAAATGACGACGGCTGTTGAGGACGTACTAGTTCAAAGATAGGAAACGCATTGAACCACGTCTGCAAGATGACTACGGCTGCTGAAGACGTATTAGTTCAAAGATAGAAAACGAATTGATCCAAACCTGCGAGATGACAATGGCCGCTGAGGACGTACTAGTTCAAAAATAGTGCACTCATTGAACCAAGCCAGCTAAATGACTACGGCTGCTGAAGACGTACTTGATCAAAGATAAAGAACGCATTGAACCAAGTCTGCGAACGACAACGGACGCTGACGACGTTCTAGTTCATGAACAGGAAACGCATTGATCCAAACCTGCGAGATAACAACGGTCGCTGAGAACGTACTAGTTCAAAGATAGGAAACGCATTGAACCAAGCCTGCGAAATGACAACGGCCGCTGAGAACGTATTTGTTCAAAGATAGTGCACTCATTGAAATAAACCAGCTAAATGACTACGGCTGCTGAAGACGTACTTGTTCAAAGATAAAGAACGCATTGAACCAAGTCTGCGAAATGACAACGGCTCTTGAGGACGTACTAGTTCAAAGATAGGAAACGCATTGAACCAAGTCTGCAAGATGACCACGGTCGCTGAAGACGTTTTAATTCAAAGATAGAAAACGAATTGATCCAAACCTGCGAGATGACAATGGCCGCTGAGGACGTACTAGTTCAAAAATAGTGCACTCATTGAACCAAGCCAGCTAAATGACTACGGCTGCTGAAGACGTACTTGTTCAAAGATAAAGAACGCATTGAACCAAGCCTGCGAAATGACAGCAGCCGCTGTGAACGTATTTGTTCAGATGGTGCACTCATGAAATAAACCAACTAAATGACTACGGCTGCTGAGGACATGCTGATCAAAGATAAAGAACGCATTGAACCAAGCCTGCTAAATGACAACGGCCCGAAGGCGTACTAATTAAAGATAGAAAACACATTGAACCAAGTCTCGAAATGACAACGGCCACTGAGAGTTCTATTTAAAAAGATAGGAAACACATTGAACCAAGTTTGCGAAATGACAGCGGCCGCTGAAGAAGCCACTAGTTCTAAAATAGACGTTGCACTCATTGAACCAAGCCAGCTAAATGACTACGGCTGCTGAAGACGTATTTGATCAAGGATAGAGAACGCATTGAACCAAGCCTGCGAAATGACAACGGCTGTTGAGGACGTACTAGTTTAAAGATAGGAAACGCATTGAACCACGTCTGCAAGATGACGACGGCCGCTGAAAATGTACTAGTTCAAAGATAGGAAACTCATTGAACCAAGCCTACTAGATGACAACGGCTCCTGAAAACGTACTAGTTCAGAGATAGGAAACGCATTGAACCAAGCCTGCGAAATGACAGCGGCCGTTGAAGAAATACTAGTTCAAAAATAGTGCACTCATTGAACCAAGTCTGCGAAATGACAACGGCCACTGAGGACACACTAGTTCAAAAATAGGAAACGCAGTGAACCAAGCCTGCGAAATGACGACGGCTGTTGAGGACGTACTAGTTCAAAGATAGGAAACGCATTGAACCAAGTCTGCAAGATGACCACGGTCGCTGAAGACGTTTTAATTCAAAGATAGAAAACGAATTGATCCATACCTGCGAGATGACAACGGCCGCTGAGAACGTGTTCAAAGAAAGAAATGCATTGAACCAAGTTTGCGAAATGACAGCGGCCGCTGAGTACTAGTTCAAAAATAGGCTCATTGAACCAAGCCAGCTAAATGACTACGGCTGCTGAAGACGTACTTGATCAAAGATAAAGAACGCATTGAACCAAGCCTGCGAAATGACAACGGCTGTTGAGGACGTACTAGTTCAAAGATAGGAAACGCATTGAACCAAGCCTGCTAAATGGCCGTGAAGGCGTACTATTAAAAGATAGAAAACACATTGAACCAAGTCTGCGAAATGACAACGGCCACTGAGGACGTTCTATTTCAAAGATAGGAAACGCATTGAACCAAGTTTGCGAAATGACAGCGGCCGCTGAAGAAATACTAGTTCAAAAATAGTGCACTCATTGAACCAAGCCAGCTAAATGACTACGGCTGCTGAAGACGTATTTGATCAAGGATAGAGAACGCATTGAACCAAGCCTGCGAAATGACAACGGCTGTTGAGGACGTACTAGTTCAAAGATAGGAAACGCATTGAACCACGTCTGCAAGATGACGACGGCCGCTGAAAATGTACTAGTTCAAAGATAGGAAACTCATTGAACCAAGCCTACTAGATGACAACGGCTCCTGAAAACGTACTAGTTCAGAGATAGGAAACGCATTGAACCAAGCCTGCGAAATGACAGCGGCCGTTGAAGAAATACTAGTTCAAAGATAGTGCACTCATTGAACCAAGTCTGCGAAATGACAACGGCCACTGAGGACACACTAGTTCAAAAATAGGAAACGCAGTGAACCAAGCCTGCGAAATGACGACGGCTGTTGAGGACGTACTAGTTCAAAGATAGGAAACGCATTGAACCACGTCTGCAAGATGACTACGGCTGCTGAAGACGTACTAGTTCAAAAATAGTGCACTCATTGAACCAAGCCAGCTAAATGACTACGGCTGCTGAAGACGTACTTGATCAAAGATAAAGAACGCATTGAACCAAGTCTGCGAAATGACAACGGCTCTTAAGGACGTACTAGTTCAAAGATAGAAAACGCATTGAACCAAGCCTGCGAGATGTTAATGGCCGCTGAGGACGTACTAATTAAAAGATAGAAAACACATTGAACCAAGTCTGCGAAATGACAACGGCCATTGAGGACGTTCTATTTCAAAGATAGAAAACTCATTGAACCAAGCCTGCTAGATGACAACGGCTCCTGTAAACGTACTAGTTCAGAGATAGGAAACGCATTGAATCAAGTTTGCAAGATGACAACGGCCGCTGAAGACGTATTAGTTCAAAGATAGGAAACTCACTGAACCAAGCCTGCGAGATGACGACGGCCGCTGAGAATGTACTAGTTCAAAGATAGTGCACTCATTGAACCAAGCCAGCTAAATGACTACGGCTGCTGAAGACGTACTTGTTCATAGATAAAGAACGCATTGAACCAAGCCTGCGAAATGACAACGGCTCTTAAGGACGTACTAGTTCAAAAATAGAAAACGCATTGAACTAAGCCTGCGAGATGTCAATGGCCGCTGAGGACTTACTAGTTCAAAGATAGGAAACGCATTGAACCAAGTTTGCGAAATGACAGCGGCCGCTGAAGAAATACTAGTTCAAAAATAGTGCACTCATTGAACCAAGCCAGCTAAATGACTACGGCTGCTGAAGACGTACTTGTTCAAAGATAAAGAACGCATTGAACCAAGCCTGCGAAATGACAACGGCTCTTGAGGACGTACTAGTTCAAAGATAGGAAACGCATTGAACCAAGTCTGCAAGATGACCACGGTCGCTGAAGACGTTTTAATTCAAAGATAAAAAACGCACTGATCTAAACCTGCGAGATGACAATGGCCGCTGAGGACGTACTAGTTCAAAGATAGAAAACGCATTGAACCAAGCCTGCGAGATAACAACGGTCGCTGAGAACGTACTAGTTCAAAGATAGGAAACGCATTGAACCAAGCCTGCGAAATGACAACGGCCGCTGTAAACGTATTTGTTCAAAGATAGTGCACTCATTGAAATAAACCAGCTAAATGACTACGGCTGCTGAGGACGTACTTGATCAAAGATAAAGAACGCATTGAACCAAGCCTGCTAAATGACAACGGCCGCTGAAGGCGTTCTAATTAAAAGATAGAAAACACATTGAACCAAGTCTGCGAAATGACAACGGCCACTGAGGACGTTCTATTTCAAAGATAGGAAACTCACAAAACCAAGCCTGCGAGATGACGACGGCCGCTGAGAATGTACTAGTTCAAAGATAGTGCACTCATTGAACCAAGCCAGCTAAATGACTACGGCTGCTGAAGACGTACTTGTTCATAGATAAAGAACGCATTGAACCAAGCCTGCAAAATGACAACGGCTCTTGAGGACGTACTAGTTCAAAGATAGAAAACGCATTGAACCAAGCCTGCGAGATGTCAATGGCCGCTGAGGACGTACTAGTTCAAAGATAGGAAACGCATTGAACCAAGACTGCGAGATGTCAATGGCCGCTGAGGACGTAATAGTTCAAAGATAGGAAACGCATTGAACCAAGTTTGCGAAATGACAGCGGCCGCTGAAGAAATACTAGTTCAAAAATAGTGCACTCATTGAACCAAGCCAGCTAAATGACTACGGCTGCTGAAGACGTACTTGTTCAAAGATAAAGAACGCATTGAACCAAGCCTGCGAAACGACAACGGCTGTTGAGGACGTACTAGTTCAGAGATAGGAAACGCATTGAATCAAGTTTGCAAAATGACAACGGCCGCTGAAGACGTATTAGTTCAAAAATAGAAAACTCACTGAACCAAGCCTGCGAGATGACGACGGCCGCTGAGAATGTACTAGTTCAAAGATAGAAAACGCATTGAACCAAGCCTGCGAGATGTCAATGGCCGCTGAGGACGTAATAGTTCAAAGATAGGAAACGCATTGAACCAAGCCTGCGAGATGTCAATGGCCGCTGAGGACGTACTAGTTCAAAAATAGTGCACTCATTGAACCACGCCTGCGAAATGACAACGGCTGTTGAGGACGTACTAGTTCAAAGATAGGAAACGCATTGAACCACGTCTGCAAGATGACGACGGCCGCTGAAAATGTACTAGTTCAAAGATAGGAAACTCATTGAACCAAGCCTACTAGATGACAACGGCTCCTGAAAACGTACTAGTTCAGAGATAGGAAACGTATTGAACCAAGCCTGCGAAATGACAGCGGCCGTTGAAGAAATACTAGTTCTAAGATAGTGCACTCATTGAACCAAGTCTGCGAAATGACAACGGCCACTGAGGACACACTAGTTCAAAAATAGGAAACGCAGTGAACCAAGCCTGCGAAATGATGACGGCTGTTGAGGACGTACTAGTTCAAAGATAGGAAACGCATTGAACCACGTCTGCAAAATGACTACGGCTGCTGAAGACGTATTAGTTCAAAGATAGGAAACGCATTGAATCAAGTTTGCAAGATGACAACGGCCGCTGAAGACGTATTAGTTCAAAGATAGGAAACTCACTGAACCAAGCCTGCGAGATGACGACGGCCGCTGAGAATGTACTAGTTCAAAGATAGTGCACTCATTGAACCAAGCCAGCTAAATGACTACGGCTGCTGAAGACGTACTTGTTCATAGATAAAGAACGCATTGAACCAAGCCTGCGAAATGACAACGGCTCTTGAGGACGTACTAGTTCAAAGATAGGAAACGCATTGAACCAAGTCTGCAAGATGACCACGGTCGCTGAAGACGTTTTAATTCAAAGATAGAAAACGCACTGATCTAAACCTGCGAGATGACAATGGCCGCTGGGGACGTACTAGTTCAAAGATAGAAAACGCATTGAACCAAGCCTGCAAAATGACAACGGCTGTTGAGAACGTACTAGTTCAAAGATAGGAACCGCATTGAACCAAGCCTGCGAAATGACAGCGGCCGTTGAAGAAATACTAGTTCAAAGATAGTGCACTCATTGAACCAAGTCTGCGAAATGACAACGGCCATTGAGGACACACTAGTTCAAAAATAGGAAACGCATTGAACCAAGCCTGCTAGATGACAACGGCACCTGAAAACGTACTACTTCAGAGTTAGGAAACGCATTGGACCAAGCCTGCGAGACGACAACGGCCGCTGACGACGTTCTAGTTCATGAACAGGAAACGCATTGATCCAAACCTGCGAGATAACAACGGTCGCTGAGAACGTACTAGTTCAAAGATAGAAAACGAATTGATCCATACCTGCGAGATGACAATGGCCGCTGAGGACGTACTAGTTCAAAAATAGTGCACTCATTGAACCAAGCCAGCTAAATGACTACGGCTGCTGAAGACATACTTGATCAAAGATAAAGAACGCATTGAACCAAGCCTGCTAAATGACAACGGCCGCTGAAGACGTACTAATTAAAAGATAGAAAACACATTGAACCAAGTCTGCGAAATGACAACGGCCACTGAGGACGTTCTATTTTAAAGATAGAAAACTCATTGAACCAAGCCTGCTAGATGACAACGGCTCCAGTAAACGTACTAGTTCAGAGATAGGAAACGCATTGAATCAAGTTTGCAAGATGACAACGGCCGCTGAAGACGTATTAGTTCAAAGATAGGAAACTCACTGAACCAAGCCTGCGAGATGACGACGGCCGCTGAGAATGTACTAGTTCAAAGATAGAAAACGCATTGAACCAAGCCTGCGAAATGTCAATGGCCGCTGAGGACGTAATAGTTCAAAGATAGGAAACGCATTGAACCAAGTTTGCGAAATGACAGCGGCCGCTGAAGAAATACTAGTTCAATAATAGTGCACTCATTAAACCAAGCCAGCTAAATGACTACGGTTGCTGAAGACGTACTTGTTCAAATATAAAGAACGCATTGAACCAAGCCTGCGAAATGACAACGGCTCTTGAGGACGTACTAGTTCAAAGATAGGAAACGCATTGAACCAAGTCTGCAAGATGACCACGTCGCTGAAGACGTTTTAATTCAAAGATAGAAAACGCACTGATCTAAACCTGCGAGATGACAATGGCCGCTGAGGACGTACTAGTTCAAAGATAGAAAACGCATTGAACCAAGTCTGCAAGATGACTACGGCTGCTGGAGACGTATTAGTTCAAAAATAAGAATCGCATTGAACTTAACCTGCGTGATGACAACGGCCGCTGAGGACGTACTAGTTCAAAGATAGGAAACTCACTGAACCAAGCCTGCGAGATGATGGCCGCTGAGAATGTACTAGTTCAACGATAGAAAACACATTGAACCAAGCCTGCGAGATGTCAATGGCCGCTGAGGACGTACTAGTTCAATGATAGGAAACGCATTGAACCAAGCCTGCGAGATGTCAATGGCCGCTGAGGACGTAATAGTTCAAAGATAGGAAACGCATTGAACCAAGTTTGCGAAATGACAGCGGCTGTTGAAGACGTACTAGTTCAAAGATAGGAAACGCATTGAACCAAGTCTGCAAGATGACCACGGTCGCTAAAGACGTTTTAATTCAAAGATAGAAAACGCAATGATCTAAACCTGCGAGATGACAATGGCCGCTGAGGAGGTACTAGTTCAAAGATAGAAAACGCATTGAACCAAGTCTGCAAGATGACTACGGCTGCTGGAGACGTATTAGTTCAAAGATAAGAATCGCATTGAACTTAACCTGCGTGATGACAACGGCCGCTGAGGACGTACTAGTTCAAAGATAGGAAACTCACTGAACCAAGCCTGCGAGATGATGGCCGCTGAAAATGTACTAGTTCAAAGATAGAAAACACATTGAACCAAGTCTGCGAAATGACAACGGCTACTGAGGACACACTAGTTCAAAAATAGGAAACGCATTGTACCAAGTTTGCGAAATGACAGCAGCCGTTGTCGTCTCGCAGGCTTGGTTCAATGCGTTTCCTAACTCTGAAGTAGTACGTTTTCAGGAGCCGTTGTCATCTAGCAGGCTTGGTTCAATGAGTTTCGATCAACGACGTTCTAGTTCATGAACAGGAAACGCATTGATCCAAACCTGCGAGATAACAACGGTCGCTGAGAACGTAAGAGTTCAAAGATAGGAAATGCATTGAACCAAGTTTGCGAAATGACAGCGGCCGCTGAAGAAATACTAGTTCAAAAATAGTGCACTCATTGAACCAAGCCAGCTAAATGACTACGGCTGCTGAAGACGTATTTGATCAAAGATAAAGAACGCATTGAACCAAGCCTGCGAAATGACAACGGCTGTTGAGGACGTACTAGTTCAAAGATAGGAAACGCATTGAACCAAGCCTGCGAAATGACAGCGGCCGTTGAAGGAATACTAGTTCAAAGATAGTGCACTCATTGAACCAAGTCTGCCAAATGACAACGGCCATTGAGGACACACTAGTTCAAAAATAGGAAACGCATTGAACCAAGCCTGCTAGATGACAACGGCACCTGAAAACGTACTACTTCAGAGTTAGGAAACGCATTGAACCATGCCTGCGAGACGACAACGGCCGCTGACGACGTTCTAGTTCATGAACAGGAAACGCATTGATCCAAACCTGCGAGATAACAACGGTCGCTGAGAACGTACTAGTTCAAAGATAGAAAACGAATTAATCCATACCTGCGAGATGACAATGGCCGCTGAGGACGTACTAGTTCAAAAATAGTGCACTCATTGAACCAAGCCAGCTAAATGACTACGGCTGCTGAAGACGTACTTGATCAAAGATAAAGAACGCATTGAACCAAGCCTGCGAAATGACAACGGCTGTTGAAGACGTACTAGTTCAAAAATAGGAAACGCATTGAACCAAGTCTGCAAGATGACCACGGTCGCTGAAGACGTTTTAATTCAAAGATAGAAAACAAATTAATCCAAACCTGCGAGATGACAATGGCCGCTGAGGACGTACTAGTTCAAAAATAGTGCACTCATTGAACCAAGCCAGCTAAATGACTACGGCTGCTGAAGACGTACTTGATCAACGATAAAGAACGCATTGAACCAAGCCTGCGAAATGACAACGGCTGTTGAGGACGTACTAGTTCAAAGATAAGAAACGCATTGAACCAAGTCTGCAAGATGACCACGGTCGCTGAAGACGTTTTAATTCAAAGATAGAAAACGAATTGATCCATACTTGCGAGATGACAATGGCCGCTGAGGACGTACTAGTTCAAAAATAGTGCACTCATTGAACCAAGCCAGCTAAATGACTACGGCTGCTGAAGACATACTTGATCAAAGATAGGAAACGCATTGAACCAAGCCTGCGAGATGTCAATGGCCGCTGAGGACGTAATAGTTCAAAGATAGGAAACGCATTGAACCAAGTTTGCGAAATGACAGCGGCTGTTGAAGACGTACTAGTTCAAAGATAGGAAACGCATTGAACCAAGTCTGCAAGATGACCACGGTCGCTAAAGACGTTTTAATTCAAAGATAGAAAACGCAATGATCTAAACCTGAGAGATGACAATGGCCGCTGAGGACGTACTAGTTCAAAGATAGAAAACGCATTGAACCAAGTCTGCAAGATGACTACGGCTGCTGGAGACGTATTAGTTTAAAGATAAGAATCGCATTGAACTTAACCTGCGTGATGACAACGGCCGCTGAGGACGTACTAGTTCAAAGATAGGAAACTCACTGAACCAAGCCTGCGAGATGATGGCCGCTGAGAATGTACTAGTTCAAAGATAGAAAACACATTGAACCAAGTCTGCGAAATGACAACGGCTACTGAGGACACACTAGTTCAAAAATGGGAAACGCGTTGAACCAAGTTTGCGAAATGACAGCGGCCGTTGTCGTCTCGCAGGCTTGGTTCAATGCGTTTCCTAACTCTGAAGTAGTACGTTTTCAGGAGCCGTTGTCATCTAGCAGGCTTGGTTCAATGAGTTTCGATCAACGACGTTCTAGTTCATGAACAGGAAACGCATTGATTCAAACCTGCGAGATAACAACGGTCGCTGAGAACGTAATAGTTCAAAGATAGGAAATGCATTGAACCAAGTTTGCGAAATGACAGCGGCCGCTGAAGAAATACTAGTTCAAAAATAGTGCACTCATTGAACCAAGCCAGCTAAATGACTACGGCTGCTGAAGACGTATTTGATCAAAGATAAAGAACGCATTGAACCAAGCCTGCGAAACGACAACGGCTGTTGAGGACGTACTAGTTCAAAGATAGGAAACGCATTGAACCAAGCCTGCGAAATGACAGCGGCCGTTGAAGAAATATTAGTTCAAAAATAGTGCACTCATTGAACCAAGCCTGCGAGATGACAACGGCCGCTGAGAACGTATTTGTTCAAAGATAGTGCACTCATTGAAATAAACCAGCTAAATGACTACGGCTGCTGAAAACGTACTTGTTCAAAGATAAAGAACGCATTGAACCAAGCCTGCGAAATGACAACGGCTCTTGAGGACGTACTAGTTCAAAGATAGGAAACGCATTGAACCAAGTCTGCAAGATGACCACGGTCGCTGAAGACGTTTTAATTCAAAGATAGAAAACGAATTGATCCATACCTGCGAAATGACAACGGCCGCTGAGAACGTATTTGTTCAAAGATAGTGCACTCATTGAACCAAGCCAGCTAAATGACTACGGCTGCTGAAGACGTATTTGATCAAAGATAAAGAACGCATTGAACCAAGCCTGTGAAACGACAACGGCTGTTGAGGACGTACTAGTTCAAAGATAGGAAACGCATTGAACCAAGCCTGCTAGATGACAACGGCACCTGAAAACATACTACTTCAGAGTTAGGAAACGCATTGAACCAAGCCTGCGAGACGACAACGGCCGCTGACGACGTTCTAGTTCATGAACAGAAAACGCATTGATCCAAACCTGCGAGATATCAACGGTCGCTGAGAACGTACTAGTTCGAAGATAGGAAACGCATTGAACCAAGCCTGCGAGATGACAACGGCCGCTGAGAACGTATTTGTTCAAAGATAGTGCATTCATTGAAATAAACCAGCTAAATGACTACGGCTGCTGAAGACGTACTTGTTCAAAGATAAAGAACGCATTGAACCAAGCCTGCGAAATGACAACGGCCACTGAGGACGTTCTATTTCAAAGATAGAAAACTCATTGAACCAAGCCTGCTAGATGACAACGGCTCCTGTAAACGTACTAGTGTAACAAACGCCAAACCACCTGTAATTTTTGCCAAAGTATGTTTCGCCAAAGTTCAATAGTTGATAATTAGTGGCTAATTAAAACATAATTGTAAGCTAAGTAAATCTTTTCTCTTCTTAACAATCAATACGCAACTCCCTTAATATAGGATTCAACAGATTATCATAAGTAGATAATTATAACATAAATTGATAAATCATGATTAGGTATTAAAGATAAGTATAAGAATATAAGTATTAAAGCTAACCTTTCACCCCTTCTAGCAAATATCATAAGTAAAACAGCGTAAAACGCTCATTGGTCAAAATCTGTGACGTAGCATACTGACGTCACACGGTCAGCCAATAAGAGCGCTCGACCATGCGGCTTAGCCTTAAGCCATAGCGACCATGCGGACCCGCCGCGCACCGGCGGAACCCCGAACCGCGACCCGAAAATGGCAACGGGCACGGGCGCAGTAGGCAATTGCGCCCCTCCCCGACGCCAGGCTCCGAGAGGCTCTTCGTGGCACGCGGCCAGGCCTCAGCCTCTTTCTGCGCCGGGCTTTCGTAGAGTCAAGACATCCCTCTTCCAGGGTCTGCTATTTCTAGTGTTAAGTCAGTAACTGTAGCATACTTGTAGTTTTACTTTTCTTGAATATACATATTTGTACTTTAACTTAGAGTCAGTGAATTTCCACTTTACATCCTAAATCCAGTTCCATATCATTCTAAATCTCATCGCCGAACTCGAATTACGCGATCATTTCTAATTCTTGAAATCGCCACGTGGCATATTTATAAATCAAGCATAAATATTCATTCGTAACGCAATCGGTGCGAAACCTACGTTATTGAGCTACGATATCCAACGAAAGAAGCTGCAGCACCACGAGACGAAACCAGGAAGCCGAATTTCCAGCAAGGAGAGAAAGGACGCCAACGACCACGTGGTGACGCCACGCCATCTTCCCACGCTTGAGCTGACGCCGTTCTCAAGCCCAACGAAAGGTAGAACTGTTATATTACTACACGGTAATTTTGTGCGCGATAGAAAACTGTCAATCTTTACCACCAATATTAACAACCATCAGATAATTGTTAACAATAAATATTTAATGCATGTAACGACATTAAGTATTCGCCATTTCTATAACTGCCATCGGAGCGTATAAATTATACAAGCACAGCTCCGATCTAAATAATCATTGCCACGGTATTGCTTCAACAGTTTCAATTATTATAAACAATTAGAGTCACTCGCCGTAATTTCGCGTCGATAGCTGGATAGCCACGCGTTGCCGTTGCTGTGCGCGCGCAACCGACGCCGCCACCGCCGTCGCCGTTCAGGCGACGCGCCGAGCCGCCTCAGCCCAAGCGACGCTATCGCCACGTGATTCCACGCGTCTGCACCATTGCTACTACGCTAGCTGCAACGTGGCTTGAACTTCGTTATTAAACTTATACTCGCAAACTCATATCAAGATTAGATCAATATCACGTTGTTATGTGCCCACCTAACTCGGTTCTAGCTTCAACTCAAAGGTGGATAGATACTGCCGTATGCATTAGACTTTTTGCCATCCGTAACCTCGTTAAGCATGAGTTAATGTGCATTTCCTGCTACGTCCACGAGGACATTTCCGAACAAGAAGAAGATACAAGCTACGAGGGCTTAATGCGTCATTACCTGTGTATAGGATACACTCGCGATATAGAAGCCTGTATCAAGTGTCGTGCCCCGCTCGGCAACACTTTTCCGATATCAAGTTGTGAACGTTGCACGACCGAAATCTATATCTACAAGCCCGATTTCATTGCTGAGGAATTGCCGCGAAACCAACCTCCGGTCCATATAGTTATTGAACAGCAGGTAATAAACGGCGAACTTCTGAATCTTCCAAATCTAATATAGGACATTCGTCACCATAGAGTAGCATGAGCGCGCCGCACGAGATAATTCCGCGCGTCTCCAATCCCGTTCCTAGCGAACCCCCGTCTAGGTGGTTAGCGACCGCAACTTGCTGCACGTTTCGTTCTTACATTAATCGGGATAGCGGTGATTACCTGTGTTCGCGGTGTTACCAACACAAAGATTACATTCAGCAACGCCATTACCAATATTACATTCAACATTATTTGCGGGCCGGTTTTCGTGTAGAGATTGAGTCGTGCCTCGAATGCCAGCGCATCGTTACACGTGAAGCCCCTATTCTCGCTTGCATAGACTGCCCCACCATCCTCGATAACTTTGTAAATTCATTAGTTAGCGCGGGAGAGACTCCCTGGCAACGGCCAGAAGGCGTTTGTGTAATTATCGGCCATTCCCAAATCGTAGGTCGAGGAGATTAGTCAAAATTTTACCCACCTAAATACCCCTGGGCGTTCGAATAACTTTTAACTAGCTCGTGACGCCCCGCGGCTATAACACTAGTTCAGAGATAGGAAACGCATTGAATCAAGTTTGCAAGATGACAACGGCCGCTGAAGACGTATTAGTTCAAAGATAGGAAACTCACTGAACCAAGCCTGCGAGATGACGACGGCCGCTGAGAATGTACTAGTTCAAAGATAGTGCACTCATTGAACCAAGCCAGCTAAATGACTACGGCTGCTGAAGACGTACTTGTTCATAGATAAAGAACGCATTGAACCAAGCCTGCAAAATGACAACGGCTCTTGAGGACGTACTAGTTCAAAGATAGAAAACGCATTGAACCAAGCCTGCGAGATGTCAATGGACGCTGAGGACGTACTAGTTCAAAGATAGGAAACGCATTGAACCAAGCCTGCGAGATGTCAATGGCCGCTGAGGACGTAATAGTTCAAAGATAGGAAACGCATTGAACCAAGTTTGCGAAATGACAGCGGCCGCTGAAGAAATACTAGTTCAATAATAGTGCACTCATTGAACCAAGCCAGCTAAATGACTACGGCTGCTGAAGACGTACTTGTTCAAAGATAAAGAACGCATTGAACCAAGCCTGCAAAATGACAACGGCTCTTGAGGACGTACTAGTTCAAAGATAGGAAACGCATTGAACCAAGTCTGCAAGATGACCACGGTCGCTGAAAACGTTTTAATTCAAAGATAGAAAACGTACTGATCTAAACCTGCGAGATGACAATGGCCGCTGAGGACGTACTAGTTCAAAGATAGAAAACGCATTGAACCAAGCCTGCGAGATGACGACGGCTGTTGAGGACGTACTAGTTCAAAGATAGGAAACGCATTGAACCACGTCTGCAAAATGACGACGGCCGCTGAAAATGTATTAGTTCAAAGATAGGAAACTCATTGAACCAAGCCTACTAGATGACAACGGCTCCTGAAAACATACTAGTTCAGAGATAGGAAACGCATTGAACCACGTCTGGAAAATGACCGGTCGCTGACGGTCAAAGCTGAAGCGACAACGTATAGTTGATAGGAAACGCAAAGATGACAAGAACGCATTGAACCAAGCCTGCGAAATGACAACGGCTGTTGAGGACGTACTAGTTCAAAGATAGGAAACTCATTGAACCAAGCCTGCTAGAACCAAGTGCACAACGGCACACACTGAAAACGTAACTACTTACAGAGTTAGGAAACGCATTGAACCAAGCCTGCGAGACGACAACGGCCGCTGACGACGTTCTAGTTCATGAACAGGAAACGCATTGATCCAAACCTGCGAGATAACAACGGTCGCTGAGAACGTACTAATTCAAAGATAGGAAACGCATTGAACCAAGCCTGCGAGATGACAACGGCCGCTGAGAACGTATTAGTTCAAAGATAATGCATGCATTGATCCAAGCCAGCTAAATGACTACGGCTGCTGAAGACGTACTAGTTCAAAGATAGAAAACGCATTGAACCAAGCCTGCGAGATGTCAATGGCCGCTTAGGACGTACTAGTTCAAAGATAGGAAACGCATTGAACCAAGCCTGCGAGATGTCAATGGCCGCTGAGGACGTAATAGTTCAAAGATGGGAAACGCATTGAACCAAGTTTGCGAAATGACAGCGGCTGTTGAAGACGTACTAGTTCAAAGATAGGAAACGAATTGAACCAAGTCTGCAAGATGACCACGGTCGCTAAAGACGTTTTAATTCAAAGATAGAAAACGCAATGATCTAAACCTGCGAGATGACAATGGCCGCTGAGGACGTACTAGTTCAAAGATAGAAAACGCATTGAACCAAGTCTGCAAGATGACTACGGCTGCTGGAGACGTATTAGTTCAAAGATAAGAATCGCATTGAACTTAACCTGCGTGATGACAACGGCCGCTGAGGACGTACTAGTTCAAAGATAGGAAACTCACTGAACCAAGCCTGCGAGATGATGGCCGCTGAGAATGTACTAGTTCAAAGATAGAAAACACATTGAACCAAGTTTGCGAAATGACAACGGCTACTGAGGACACACTAGTTCAAAAATAGGAAACGCATTGAACCAAGTTTGCGAAATGACAGCGGCCGTTGTCGTCTCGCAGGCTTGGTTCAATGCGTTTCCTAACTCTGAAGTAGTACGTTTTCAGGAGCCGTTGTCATCTAGCAGGCTTGGTTCAATGAGTTTCGATCAACGACGTTCTAGTTCATGAACAGGAAACGCATTGATCCAAACCTGCGAGATAACAACGGTCGCTGAGAACGTAATAGTTCAAAAATAAGAAATGCATTGAACCAAGTTTGCGAAATGACAGCGGCCGCTGAAGAAATACTAGTTCAAAAATAGTGCACTCATTGAACCAAGCCAGCTAAATGACTACGGCTGCTGAAGACGTATTTGATCAAAGATAAAGAACGCATTGAACCAAGCCTGCGAAATGACAACGGCTGTTGAGGACGTACTAGTTCAAAGATAGGAAACGCATTGAACCAAGCCTGCGAAATGACAGCGGCCGTTGAAGAAATACTAGTTCAAAGATAGTGCACTCATTGAAGTAAGTCTGCGAAATGACAACGGCCATTGAGGACACACTAGTTCAAAAATAGGAAACGCATTGAACCAAGCCTGCTAGATGACAACGGCACCTGAAAACGTACTACTTCAGAGTTAGGAAACGCATTGAACCAAGCCTGCGAGACGACAACGGCCGCTGACGACGTTCTAGTTCATGAACAGGAAACGCATTGATCCAAACCTGCGAGATAACAACGGTCGCTGAGAACGTACTAGTTCAAAGATAGGAAACGCATTGAACCAAGCCTGCGAGATGACAACGGCCGCTGAGAACGTATTTGTTCAAAGATAGTGCACTCATTGAAATAAACCAGCTAAATGACTACGGCTGCTGAAGACGTACTTGTTCAAAGATAAAGAACGCATTGATCCAAGCCTGCGAAATGACAACGGCTCTTGAGGACGTACTAGTTCAAAGATAGGAAACGCATTGAACCAAGTCTGCAAGATGACCACGGTCGCTGAAGACGTTTTAATTCAAAGATAAAAAACGCACTGATCTAAACCTGCGAGATGACAATGGCCGCTGAGGACGTACTAGTTCAAAGATAGAAAACGCATTGAACCAAGCCTGCGAGATGTCAATGGCCGCTGAGGACGTACTAGTTCAAAGATAGGAAACGCATTGAACCAAGCCTGTGAAATGACGACGGCTGTTGAGGACGTACTAGTTCAAAGATAGGAAACGCATTGAACCAAGTCTGCAAGATGACCACGGTCGCTGAAAACGTTTTAATTCAAAGATAGAAAACGTACTGATCTAAACCTGCGAGATGACAATGGCCGCTGAGGACGTACTAGTTCAAAGATAGAAAACGCATTGAACCAAGCCTGCGAGATGACGACGGCTGTTGAGGACGTACTAGTTCAAAGATAGGAAACGCATTGAACCACGTCTGCAAGATGACGACGGCCGCTGAAAATGTACTAGTTCAAAGATAGGAAACTCATTGAACCAAGCCTACTAGATGACAACGGCTCCTGAAAACATACTAGTTCAGAGATAGGAAACGCATTGAACCACGTCTGGAAAATGACCACGGTCGCTGAAGACGTATTAGTTCAAAGATAGAAAACGCAATGATCCAAACCTGCGAGATAACAACGGTCGCTGAGAACGGACTAGTTCAAAGATAGGAAACGCAATGAATCAAGTTTGCAAGATGACAACGGCCGCTGAAGACGTATTAGTTCAAAGATAGGAAACCCATTGACTTAACCTGCGTGATGACAACGGCCGCTGACGACGTTCTAGTTCATGAACAGGAAACGCATTGATCCAAACCTGCGAGATAACAACGGTCGCTGAGAACGTACTAGTTCAAAGATAGGAAACGCATTGAACCACGTCTGCAAGATGACGACGGCCGCTGAAAATGTACTAGTTCAAAGATAGGAAACTCATTGAACCAAGCCTACTAGATGACAACGGCTCCTGAAAACATACTAGTTCAGAGATAGGAAACGCATTGAACCACGTCTGGAAAATGACCACGGTCGCTGAAGACGTATTAGTTCAAAGATAGAAAACGTACTGATCTAAACCTGCGAGATGACAATGGCCGCTGAGGACGTACTAGTTCAAAGATAGGAAACTCATTGAACCAAGCCTGCTAGATGACAACGGCACCTGAAAACGTACTACTTCAGAGTTAGGAAACGCATTGAATCAAGCCTGCGAGACGACAACGGCCGCTGACGACGTTCTAGTTCATGAACAGGAAACGCATTGATCCAAACCTGCGAGATAACAACGGTCGCTGAGAACGTACTAGTTCAAAGATAGGAAACGCATTGAACCAAGCTTGCGAGATGACAACGGCCGCTGAGAACGTATTAGTTCAAAGATAATGCATGCATTGATCCAAGCCAGCTAAATGACTACGGCTGCTGAAGACGTACTTGTTCAAAGATAAAGAACGCATTGAACCAAGCCTGCGAAATGACAACGGCTGTTGCGGACGTACTAGTTCAAAGATAGGAAACGCATTGAACCACGTCTGCAAGATGACCACGGTCGCAGAAGACGTATTAGTTCAAAGATAGGAAACGCATTGAACCAAACCTGGAGATGACAACGGCCGCTGAGAACGTATTAGTGCAAAGATAGGAAACGCATTGAACCAAGCCTGCGAAATGTCAATGGCCGCTGAGGACGTGAGATGAAGATTAGTTGGTCGAGTCGAGATTGTTGTATGTGTCCGCGGAATCTAGCAGGATCGATGCCATCGGGAGTTAGTGAAATAGAATCGGCGGTTACGATGGTTCCGCTTGTGCATGGCTGACCGTTTGGAAAAGCGCAGAGGAAACGCTGCGGCGGAGCGATCAGGCACTACGATTAGTCGATCAAATTAATTATAGAATTGGATCTTTCGAGACTCGGAAAGTGATGAGAGAAGAACCCCGAGATTCGCGAGTCCGAATCGAGAGCGCTAGACCCAGCTGGTTTCCCAGAGGATCGCGGTTCCGAAACTCGCGAGGAGATGTGAATTTTAAGATTCGCGGGTCCAAATCGAGTTCTGCCATTGTAAACATTAACGGCCAGCAATGGCTTTTTGAACTTTTAATTATAGCTAAACCATCTGTATTCAATATTTAGAGTTAAATCAAATTTATTTCGATCAATTCGAAAATTTACTCTTATATATTCTGAACCGTCTGTTATATCTGCTATTACATTTTCATCACGTTGCAGAGGAAATTTTAATTTTTCTGCAAGATTTCTAGTTTCAAACATATTTTTTATTTGGTTACAAATATCAATTTAAAAAAAATAAGAAATTGTTTCATCAGAATTACAACTTAAACAGCTGTTTTTCTCATTAGTACCATAATTATGATATTTTTTACAATAAAAATGTTTTATAACATCACATGGAGGTACTAAATCTGCAACATATTGAAAAAGTTTAAATATTGTTTTCGACATTTTATTATTTTTAGGAAATATTTTTTGAAACATTTTTAACATTTTTGTTAAGGTAACTTTCGTTAATTTTTCTTTTATGAATAAATTTAAAAGTTCTAAAACAGTTTCATCTACAGTTTTATCACTATTTTCATAAAGCATGTTATTAATTGATGATTTATCACTATCAAACTCAGAACTAATGTTGTTAGCAGTATCACTTATTATATCATTATATTCCTCAATATTATTAATTGATGAAATGTCAGATGAGTTATCATCTGAAAATTCGTGACTAATGTCACTGATCACTGTATCATTGTATTTATCAATACTATTAATTGATGAGTCTGACATTGATAAGTTTTCAATGTCAGACTCATAACTATCAGAGCTAATATCATTCACTATATCAATATCTTCATCAATATGCTCACTTCTATAAGTATTAGTACTATCATCAACATTATCTGCATTATTTGCATGTTTGTTCCATCTTTGCAATGTTCTTAAAGGAATCTGAAAGATATATATATAAGTACATGAAGAAATATACTTTTAATTTCTTAGAACAATTAAAATATAAATGTAAGCTATATCTATAATACTTTTATATAATATAAAAAGATATACCGTAACTGAATCTTTATTTTTCCATAATTTATATTTTTTTTTCGGAACAGGCAAATTTTCATGAATGTCTTCTGACATATTTAAAATAACAGTGATTTATATTCTGTAAATATAAAAAATAGTTTTATATACATACAATTCAATAACAATACAACACTATTTTATATACATATATAAATATATGTAATTAAATATAAAATAATCAAGTTTTGTGCAGTATAATTTAAAAACACATCTATGAAACAGTTGCATTTACATGATTGATTTAAAGGCTATTTCTATAAAAGAACTTATTAGTATAAGTTCGTTCTACAGAAAATATTATTAAAAAATTGAGAAAAAATGGTATAGGTTAGATGTAAATACACATAAATAATAATTATAAAAAGATCTAAATAATATATGATTATATAAAATTATATGTGTTCTTTTCATAATTATACACATTTATTTTCTGATTGTTTTATTATTTTTTCTGTAACGTTAAACAGAGCTTCTTAACCTGAAATGTATAAATAATTGCTGATTTATATTTCAACTTATTGCACTAGTGCAGCAGTGCAGCAAAAAAGAACCCATTATACCACGTGGCGATCCGAAACACGCTCACAGCGCTATTAACGCGTTCTAGACCAATCAGATCATTCGTAAATGCGCTAACAGCGCCGTGAGCGTGTTTCGGATCGCAACTGTATACGCCCAAAGGTAGCAACGGCATTGCTTCGGCATTACTTCGGCAACCTTCGGGCATGTTCGTAATTTTCTTGGTACGTATTACAGAATTTTCCGGAATGGATTTGATCGAAATTAGTTTGTTAAATGTCTATTGTGTTTTCTAGGAAAACAGAATAATTTTGATTCTCGTGGTACGTGGTAAACCGGCAAGCCACGTGTCGTAAATTTAGAATCGCTGTATACGGACGTTGCATTAGAGAACGATATTCTTAACACTATATGCTTATTGGCTTTGTTAGCTTTGTTATTTAAACGTTTTATTTCGTGTTTCGTTCTTGTGTCTCACAAAAATGTACATAATAAAATGTCAAGAAGACGGTTTCTTCTGCATGGTGGAAAATGAAGATGTAATTTGTGACGAAAGTGTTGAAATTGGAGATCATGTACTTTTTCTATGGAATTCTAAAAGATATACTGGACATGAAATTTTCAAGTAAGTGGACATTGCTTATTTATAATAACATTAAATCCTTTTTACTGTCATTAAAGTGGACTAAATAAATTAAGAGAATAAGAGACCCTAACCTATTTTAATGTCGTATGTTAAAAAATATTAATTTAATATTAAATTCCATTAATTACTTATTTGCAGTAATGATATATTTATTTTAAGTATAATATATATTTATTTATATGCTATTTTAGATGATGTTGAAATACTATGACAAGAATTAAGAAAAATACAAGGCAAACGAAGATCTCTTTCCAACAGTTTTTCATTATCAGACAAATGTAAAAAAATAAAGACAAGAGAATTACATACACTTGTAATTAATAATTTGATATTTATATGATAATGACATACTTATGCAATAATTTTATTTATAGCTAAAAATTAAATATAACCGTTAAATGATTACAAGTATTTAAAAAATTAAAATATTGCTTTTTAGGATGATAATGATGAAATAGAGAAAGAAAATATGAAAAAAAGACAAAAATTGAAACTAACATTTTGAATATTGCTCACAGTAGTAAAGAAAATAAACAAATAGCAAATAAAAATTGTTATGATAACAAAGATTTATCAGAAGATGACTGTGTTGAAACAAATAAAACAAAAGTACGTAAATTGATATGTCTTACAGTGTGTATAATTTTAAATTTTATTTTTCTGTAATTCTTTTATTGTTATTAATGGTAATATTATATTTTTATTTTATGTTAGTTTTATTATGATAAAAAAATTTTTTAAATATACAATTTGATATTTCTTATAAATGCTTCAAGTGTTAATGTTAATGATAAATTAGATGTTTGTGTGTATGTCTAAAAAAATATTGTTTATTATGTTACAAAATAATTTATTTTAATTTCAGAAATGTGATCGAAGTCCATCAAAAGATGAACTTAAAAAAATATTGGCAAATTTATTAAAACAAGATTGTACACAAGAGTCAGTAATAAATATTAAAAAAGTTTTGGATGTAGAATTGCAAAAACAATCTACATGCGAATTTGAAAAAGAAAGTGGTAAACATTATTAAATTATAGAACATTATAATAAAGATTTTAATATTTAGTTTACAAATTTAAATATTTTAATTAATATATATATAAATTTATTTATTTACATATGTACAAGAACATCCTTTCATAATTTTAATTCCAAATCCTCTCACATTTATTTGTAAATATTATAGACGATGAAACCAAAGGCACGATGAAACCAAAGGATGATATAATAAAAGAAAAAACTAAAGACATTTGCCATGGAGTAAAGGAAACAGAAGAAGTAAAAGAAGAAGAAAAAGATACAGACATAGACATAGACATAGAATCTCAATTATTTGGGAAAAAATGTGAAAATAGTAAGGTAATATCGTAATTAATATTCATACATACACATCAATGTATTAAAGAACTCTTTTTTAATAGATTTCTAACGTCACAATAAATTTTATTATATTAAAATTCATATCATTTTATTAATATTAAAATAAATTATTTTTTATATATTTAAATTATATATATATAATTATATAAAATATTTTATATATAAATTATATATAAAATATATAAAAAATATATATTTGGTTTCTCTAATTAATAATAAATTTAAAAGTCAAATATTGAATATATATATATATATATATATATATATATATATATATATATATATGAGAGGGTTCCGATAGCGCACGGTGCGATAGCACACATCCCGGTAGCACACATAAAATTTAACTCATTTCCCGATAGCTCACATCCCGATAGCACACGTCCCGATATCGCACAAGATAAAAAACACCTTTTCCCGATAGCGCACAACGAAAGAAACATGTTATCCCGATAGCACACATTCCCGAATACCCTTTATCCCGATAGCGCACATCCCGATAGCGCACGTCCCGATAGCGCACGTCCCGATAGCGCACGTCCCGATAGCGCACGTCCCGATAGGGACCGTGCCAGGCGACCCCCGTCAACCGGGATGTCCAGGTCGCAAAGATCGAGACGTAGGGATCCGCCACGAGAACCAACGGGCTCGGCAGCACCAAGGCACGCGTAGGGACCATGCTAGGCGATTCCCGTCAACCGGGATGCCCGGGTCGCGAAGATCACAACACAGAGGTGCGCCACGAGAACTAACGGCTCGGCAGCACCGAGGCACGCGTAGGGACCATGCTAGGCAATTCCCGTCAACCGGGATGTCCGGGTCGCGAAGATCACAACACAGAGGTGCGCCACGAGAACTAACGGGTTCGGCGGCACTGGGGCACGCGTAGGGACCGTGCCAGGTGACCCCCGTCAACCGGGGGGTCCAGGTCGCGAAGATCACGACACAGAGGTGCGCCACAAGAACCAACAAGTTCGGCAGCACCAGAGCACGCGTATGAACCGTGCCAGGCGATTCCCGTTAATCGGGATGTTTGGGTCGTGAAGATGACGATGTAGGGATCCGCCGTCAAGGAAAACGCGCAAAATTTAAGTTGTAAACCTATGTGGAAGTAGTGAGGTTGGATAATAACGCGTGGGCGGGGTGCAGAGGGAGGGCTTCGCCCTCCCCCTGCATCCCCGCGTAAAAATTATAACATAACTAGAGAGCTCCACATTCAACAACGTGGAAATGAACAGCGTGGACTTAGTTTTGTATGAAAAACAGAAGAAAATTAAGTGCGGAGTCGAATCGTGCGGTTGACGGGAATTGCCTGGCATGGTTTCTACGCGTGCCCCGGTGCTGTAGAACCCGTTGGTTCTCGTGGCGCATCTCTGTGTCGTGATCTTCGCGACCTGGACACCCAGGTTGACGGGGGTCACCTGGCACGGTCCCTACGTGTGCCTCGGTGCCGCCGAACCCGTTAGTTCTCGTAGCGGATCTCTACGTCGCAATCTTTGCGACCTGGACACCCCGATTAACGGGAATCGCCTGGCACGGTTCATACGCGTGCACCGATGCTGCCGAACTTGTTGGTTCTCGTGGCGCACCTCTGTGTCGTGATCTTCGCGACCTGGACATCCCGGTTGACGGGGGTCACCTGGCACGGTCCCTACGCGTGCCCCGGTGCCGCCGAACCCGTTAATTCTCGTGGCGCACCTCTGAGTTGTGATCTTCGCGACCCGGACATCCCGGTTGACGGGAATCGCCTAGCATGGTCCCTACGCGTGCCCCGGTGCTGCCGAGCCCGTTAGTTCTCGTGGCGGATCCCTACGTCTCGATCTTTGCGACCTGGACATCCCGGTTGACGGGGGTCGCCTGGCACGGTCCCTATCGGGACGTGCGCTATCGGGATGTGCGCTATCGGGACGTGCGCTATCGGGACGTGCGCTATCGGGACGTGCGCTATCGGGACGTGCGCTATCGGGACGTGCGCTATCGGGACGTGCGCTATCGGGATGTGCGCTATCGGGGTAAAGGGTATTCGGGAATGTGTGCTATCGGGATAACATGTTTCTTTCGTTGTGCGCTATCGGGAAAATGTGTCTTTTATCTTGTGCGATATCGGGACGTGTGCTATCGGGATGTGAGCTATCGGGAAATGAGTTAAATTTTATGTGTGCTACCGGGATGTGTGCTATCGCACCGTGCGCTATCGGGACCCTCCCTATATATATATATATATATATATATATATATATATATATATATATATATATATATATATATATGTCAAAGGGTTTGTTCCAGGACATGTAAAAAAATCATGTTTTTTGCTACATTCTAATAAATCATTACGATTCAAACTTATTCTGACTTTTTAGGATTAAATATCTCTTTTCGTTGTTGAGATATTACGTTTTTAAAAATTTTCCAAGACACTTGTATAATGGCAACTTTCAGGACAGTGGTTTCCAGGACTGTCCCGAAAAAATTTTATGTATAATGGTATGTCCCAGGACTAAATAAAATATTGAAATAGAATTTATTAAATTAAATTTCTTTTACTTTTTTTTCTTTGGGGATAATATATCAAAGACTCATATGTGGAAAGACATAATCCATTTCCGTAATTAAAATGTATGTTATAATCATTGCCAACGTATGTCCCTGAAAGAAAATTTGGATTTATATTCATTAAAAATCATTAAGAAAACCAAAAACACGTTAAATTACTTTTAATCAAATATTGACTTAAATGACAATTAAATATTGTAATTATTCAATTAGATTGCAAATATGTGAATAAAATTTTTTGTATTTTTAATAAATATTTACATAAGATTAACCAAATAAATGTGTAAAAATAATTGAAAATCACATATTAATATAAGTGAGTTATAAGAAGGCTCGTATCAAATTATACTTAGTAGTGAAAGGGTAAAATTGCACTTGAAAGGGTTTACACGTGTAATAATCGTTTTCCTCTCATCTCAGTAATGTCAGAAACTGGATCTAATTCAAAAATATCCATTATAGTCGTTGATTCAAAAGTTATGATCAGGTCTATTTTCGCTTAATAGTCAGATTTCATGTAATTAACATCTTTAGACACAATACCACAGTCTAGATATTAAATCTTACCATAGAATTGATTTTGCTTTGTGAAGATGGATCTCTAGTTAGTGACACAATCGAGTTTTATTGATTTACTGTTATCCTTAAGAGTACAAAGATGTCTCAAAAATATCGAATTGTGCATACTTCTGTTAGCATTATACGATAAGATACATTTAAATATGACTGTCAGGGCAATTTACAAGGTAAATGGAGTAATCTGAGATAGAAAAACCAAAGTTCTGCGGAGTAAATAAACAAAATAAGCCGATTATAGCTAAATTACAATAACGAAGTGTAACCACAAGAATTAATCTTAAAAGAACTTATAAATCTTTATCGAATCAACAATATTCAGGCTGGAATCGTGTAGTAATACGAGAATGTAAAATAATTTGTGATATTTTATAAATTTTTCAATGCGAAAATAAAGCTGAATAAATATAACTGTGCAATTGACATTTATTTATACGTGTAACCATCTTTTGGCAAAAATGACTTATAGGTTAAGTGAATTTATATGCGATAAGTAAATAGAGAAGGTTTAACAAGTTTCAAGTGCAAAGTTATAATTACAATGTTTTTGTGAAATTTAATTGAATCGCGATAATATTCGCGGCGTATTCTGATTGGCTGCGGCGCTGAGAGAGTTCAGTGAGTTGGCAGTGGCGACTCTCTAGAATGAACGCGCGCGCGCATTGCCTAGTTGGCTGCATTGCCTGTCAAAATCCAGCGCTCTGTGTACGCGTCTTTGAACGTTGCAAGTGGTCAAAACAATAAAATATCGTGTAAAAATATCAGCAATTTAACAATAAATATATGGTTGTAAGTAGTGGTTGTGAATAATAAGTGTACGGTGTAGTACAGATTATGTGGAGTACGCGGAGCGGTGACAAGTCCACAAAAGGATTCGGCGACTCGTGCGCAATGAAGTGCAGCGACGAGACGACAAGGAGGCGACGGACGTCACAATTTGAATCGAGCTTTAATAAGAAAAGACAATCCTCATTGGATATGTCGCGTGTCGCAGGTGACATCAAATCGCGCTGTGCCGGAACCATTACGCCGCATGATGGCACCCTGAGCAGCTTTTTCCGTTAAACGTGCCCATTGTGTACACATGGTCACCCAGATAGCCAAGTGAGATTTAGCATATCAGGCAAACTGATGCACTGCACGTATTGTTGTGAACTTGCCGACAATTTGCTATCATCGGAATCTAACGTGGAACTGAGTTAGCATCAGGAGAGCAAATAGACTTCATGAATTTATGAAATTGTAAGAGCATGCATTGAGGAATAATAAACTCGTCACATTGATAGCAAATTGACGGCATGCCATGAGCTCGCATTTCATACAGCATCATGACGGCAACGTGACGACACTTATGATATCAAACGTTGTACACAAGAAGCAGAATATCTATTGAATATTGATGAAGTTTCTAAACTACATCTTGATGTCGACAATTTGTCGACATCATAAAATTATTCTTCATAGGCGACAATTTGTCGGCAAGCATGAATAATTTCCCAACGCTTGACGCACCCATGTAAAGGCGCCTGTGGTTCCAGCGTCAAGAAGCTGCGCAATAATCTTCTGCGCAGCTCGACGCTTGCATGTAACCTCAATCCTTCCATCTTAGACGAAGCGCCTGCAGAAGAATAAGCGAAGAACGATATAAGAGGATAAGACTCTTTGGCAAAGAAGACATAGTAAAAGACGATTTATTAATTGTGTCTTGATGAGACAAGGAATCGACATGTAAGTAGCTATAATAGAACTGCAATGTGTGCGCGCCGAACGGATCCACGAGGTGAGCATTTGTCTATTGAATGTAATACCCAGCAAACACAAATGTAGTAGTTACATAATAAAGATGTAATAGTTACATTACATATAGATGTAATGTAACTATTACATCTATATTATGTAACTACTACATTTGTGTTTGCTGGGTAACAATGCCCTGATAATTAACTACTTGACCCGTGACACGTGTGCAGGCTTTCGAGAAGTATTATCTCAAAGGAATGTTAATTATTGTTATTAATTAATACATACCCTGCTGCAAATCTCCTTCGTCTTACAAACATGAGGTTTGTCAAAGCGGTAATATACTGATTTCTTAAAGAAACATTACTTCGAACATATATAATTTAGCATGTAATGGTTCAATGCTATTAGAAAAATAATTAACAAGTTATCTATTTAATTTGTGTTGATAGCTGTATGAAATATTACATGCTATATTATATATGTCGTAAATGTTCGCTTAACAAATCAATACACCGACATACCTCAGAAGTAAAGATTTCCTATCGACAGTTTCTAAGCATTATACATCGATTGTTATCATATAAGATTTTGCTTAATATATATACATTATGCTTAATATGTACATTTGATCCAATGATATTTTAGTTTATTAGATATGATAGATTAGAACTAAGAAGTTACTCAAAGTTTACGTACATACATATTTGATTCAAAGCGATGCTTAGTACACCTTATTTAAAAATCTACTTTTGAGGTATGTCGGTGTACTGATTTCTTAAACGAACATTTACGACATATATAATATAGCATGTAATATTTCATAGCATGTCAATACAAAATTGAAAACCTGTTACTAATTTTCTATCAACACCACCTTTACATGCTAAATTATAAATATATATGTCCTAAATGTTTCTTTAAGAAATTAGTACACCACCACTTCGACGTCACGTTTTTAAGACAAAAAAACTGCGAGCATCGATCGATTTGTGTCTATAATATGTTCGTACACTTGGTGCTTGCTTGGTATTGAAATATACAATATTAGTATGCGATTATAAATATATTAAAAACACAATTGATATAATTATAGAATATTTATTCATTTATTTCTTTTTATTTTAAATAATTGTTTTAAATACAATTTTATGTGTTATTTGCCCAAAAATCTAAAACTCGGGTTAGATCCACGATCATGCAATACATTTATATATTTTTTCAATTTCAGATTGTATTTGGCTACTCAGTTCGGTTCCTTAGGGTCGATTTCGATCAAGCTGCTTTCTTTTGATTATTTCTATTCTTCTTGTTAACTTTTAGTTCGATTTTGTTAGGTTCAGTACTATTTTATGTGGGTGTTAGTTTTTTCCACAGTTAGGAATATTGCGTATTTTTTTAAATTATTACAATCTTTTCCTTTTATTTATTCTTCATTTAAAAGTTGAAAAATCAAGCTCAAATTCAAGTCTTTGTACATTAAGATGCTGTAAACATTTATTTTTTTCTTTTTTTCTACTGTGAAAATATTGTTAATGAATTCGTGCACTTTTTAAATTTATTTTATTGCGAGTTTTAATTTATTCACTTAAATATTTATTTTATTATACTAGACGCATTAACGGTGACATGAATCCCTACAAAAGGAGGCCAAAGTCGCAGCCAAAGTTTAGAGGCCGGAAACCGATGTACAAGGTAACATCACGCCAACGCACCAATTTACTGCGACAGCTGCGGCAAAGCAATGAAACGAATACTGATATGCGCCCGAAAAGTCAGGCAGCGCAGGTTGCGATCCTTGCATCAACGACAGAGCGTTGTTTCCTGACTCTGAAAGTTGCCATGATTCGGTAATGTCTATTATTAGTGAACCTTGCTCTGGATCGTTTACTTTGGTTTCTGCATCAGTTGATGTCAATAGTGTTGATTCAATCCATCTTGACAATACCAATTCCGCTTTTGTAAATCATTGCAATAACGAGGAGGTGATGGAATCTGCTCAGGCATTTCGACAATCTCTAGCATCGGCTTTTGTAAAGGGAAATCTCACGCATACGCAAGGGAACATCATTTTAAAAGCACTGCATACCCTTCCGCAACTTGCTTACCTTCCGCGAGATACGCGAACGCTTTTGAATACTCTTCGAGTTGGTCCTCAAGTGCGCAATATTTATCCTGGGGAATATCTTTAAATTGGGTTTGAAAAGGCCCTTATTCGCATTTTATTGAAAACTCCATTGCATTTATTTCCAAATATACTCCACATCGATTGGAGTACTGATGGTGCCAGATTAATTAAATCTGGCAGTATGCAAATTTGGCCTATTCAATTTTCGGTCGCAAACATTCCACGCAGCAATCCTGAAGTTGTAGGGATCTACAAAGGATAAAAAAAACCTGCAAATATCGACAATTTCCTTAATGACTTTATAGAAGACGTTCTTCAAGTCATTAAGACAGGTGGTATCGTTTTCTTTCAAAAACAAATTCTTGTTACATTCAGGGCCTTCATTGCAGACGCGCCTGCACGCTCATGGCTGTTAAATCATTTCGGTCATACTTCCAGTCATCCGTGTTCGAAATGCAAAGTAGTTGGTATTTCTTGCGATGGCCAATTGGTCTTCACTGGCATAAAACATTGCATTCGGACCGACGACGAATATGTAAGACTTGTCGATGAGCATCATAAGGGACCGAGCCCCCTATCTCGTTTACCCATTGGATTAGTGTCACAAGTACCCGTTGAGTATATGCATTTAGTTTGCATTGGTGTCGCCAAAAAATTGTTGATGTCATGGATAACTGGCAAATATGGAAAAAATATAAAATTGTCCGGTCGAAACCAAGGCCAAATTTCAAAAAGACTTGAATGTATTGCGCAGTATTGTCCGCGAGAATTTTCAAGAAAGCCGAGACCATTGTCCGATTACAAAGATTATAAAGCAACGGAAGGTCGTCAGTTCACTTTGTATACTGGACCCGTAGCTTTACGAGGTATTATGGATGAGCAAGGTCACAAGCACTTCTTGCTTTTTCATGCGGCTATTCGTGCACTATGTTCCTCTCCACTCTCACCAACTTTGATAAACTTTGCAAAGCTTGCATTAGAGAAGTTTGTTGAGACCTGTCCACGCTTTTATAAGCTAACTTTTCTATCATACAATGTGCATGCATTGTTGCACTTAGCACAAGATGCTGAACGTCTAGGTCCACTCGACACTTTTTCGGCATTTCCTTACGAAAACAATATGACGTTCTTTAGAACAGTTTATAGGAAGCCCCATAGTCCTTTGCAACAGTTTGTCCTTAGACAAGCTGAAAGAGAGAAAAGGGAGGAACTTAAACCCCCAACTGTTACCAATGCAATTAAAGTCTTCCAAAGGCACGATAACGGCCTTTTATTACCTACACAATTATCTTCACGTTGCGTCCAGTATAAGAAACTACAGACTGAGAGATTCTTCATTCACGTAGATTCTTTAGGCGATAGATGCATCATTTTAATAATCGTTCAATATGTGTTGTACGCAATATTGTTGAAATTGATGACATCTATTATTTGGTATTGAACAAATTTCAAATCATCGAAGACTTGTATGATGTTGCTGTTCCATCATCTGCATTAGAATTTGTCGTGCGTTCCGCATTGTCTGAGGATTTGGCGATAGCGACTTTGAATGAAGTTAAAGCAAAATGTTATTTGATGCCGTACAGGAGAGTTCAAAGTAGCATCGAATCAGATGTCAGTGTTGATGAAAGAGATGAGTTCGTTCCAGACAAGTTCGTTGTTTCATCCCTGTTATAGGTAAATTAAGGTGAGGTTGTGACCGAACTTCGGATTACATTGTTGAAATAATAACTTGTATTACTCACAGTCGCCACTCGTTTTAACCCGTAAACGAGAAGGTTGTCGGACGCCGCCGTTCTTCGCAGACGCCTCAGTGGATGTCGTATCCGTTGTACGTCTCTCGCTCGCAGACGCCGCTGCTTTCGTGGAGAATATAGGTTGCGGAATAACTCATACACAGTTTGTTATACAGTATAACGGTGTATATTGTTTGTTTGTAATACATGTGATACGTAGCGCTCATTCGTCACGCACGTTACATCACTTTTCCGAAGGTTCTTTCGCGAATATTCGGCACGTCGTGTCTCTTTTGCGTACGACGCACCTCGTTGGCTGTTGATTGCCTTGGAATCTATTTTACGCGCGTACGCGGAATCACGCTCGAGATCGTTGTTATACTCGCATATTTCTTCTTACGAATATACACACGCTCATACAATGTTACAAACAATCGGTCGCACTCGAAACACACGTACCGACGTTAATAACTCGCTCAAATACTCGTAACACGATGTGGAAATTTCTCGATCCCGGTTTTGCAAGGAGAGGTACCATGCGACCGCACTTTACGGTAGTCCCAGCGCGATTACATCATTTCGTTGCAATCGTACGATCCCCCGTTTCGCCCGTAGTGGGGATGTTGCCACCCGGCGACTCTCGTCCAATCATGTCGTGCACCTTAGTCACGGTGGCGCACGTATTCGTTTCTCTCTCTAGGTTAACCCCATCCCGCTCTGATCACGTGACGGTTATAACCCATTCGATTATACGCCTGTATAATTGATTCGCCATATTACTACGTACGAATCCTATCGTCACGACATAGCTCGCTCGCACCGTACATATACCCGGTTTCGCTTACTTGTCCCGAATTTATAATCTAGACACCCGTGTGTCCCCTTTCAGACGTTTTCCGCCATTTTGTCCGCCATTTTTAATCTTTTATAGCGTATTCGGTATTCGTGACCGACATCTTTGGTCACCATTTTCTTTTCGCGCCGCCATGTCGCTTTCTATAGACCGATACCGCCATTACTCGATCTATCGTTGTTACCCGATGCCGCCATTTTGTGACATCGCCATTTCGTGTTACTAATTGTCTTTTCTTTTTTATTTCAGGTCAGGGTCTTCGTGTTCCCTACTTTAGTTCTGGTAAGTATTTATTTCCTAGTTTTTATTATTACTAATTAATCTTTATTTTCAGGTATCCTTTATGTCCGACACCCTATTTCGCAACGTTTAATATTAACAAAAATTAAAATCAAATTTAAAATTAAAATAATTAAAAACAAAAGAGTTTTCTTCGTTCCGACATTTTTTCGTCGTGGTCGACTTTCGCTGTCGCCATTTTCGTCGCGTTTATATTTATAACTAACGATTATTCATTTAGCGCTTAAATACATATATATTTCAATTTCTTATTCGCGCTATTCTTCTTTATCGTCCTGGTCGTCCGCCGTTGCCCTCGTATCTGGTTCCGGCTCAGCGTCCTCTTCCTCGTCCGGCGATTCCTCACGCTTGCCGTCCTTTGGTTCCTTCGACGCCGCTTCATCGTCGTGGGACTCTTTCTCCTTTTCGGCTTTCCCACTCGGTTTTCCGTTGGCCGTCCTGGTTGGCTCGCTCCTTCTCTCCATCTCTCTTGCCATCACCACCCTTGGTGTGACGTCCTGCACATCAAGGATCGACGGTTGCATTCTCCTCGCCAAATTGCACTCGAAGATGCTTCTCGATTGCGATTTCCTGTTTACGCTAACGGCGATCCTATTTTCCTTGCCGCCATCTTGGTTTTCTTCTTGTATTATCTTTTTTGTTTTCAGCGACGCTTCCTCCGCCGCTTTTCGTTTCTGGAGTACTCGCTCGCTGCTGCCGCTGCTGCTTGTCCCTCTTCCATTTGACCCCTTCCTGGTCTCTGGATTGATTCTTTCTGCTTCCGCCGTTTCGTTCGTCGACGATGTTTTTTCGTCAGCCTCTGTGTTGTCCTTATTGGATATATTATCCTCTTCTGAGGCGTAATTTCGTCCACCTCATCTTTGTTGTAGACATTCGTCATCGCGTTGACTTGCGATTTGCCTATTATCATATCGATGTGATATATTAGTTCTTTATCTTGTGACACGTTTCTCATGTCCTTTATCGCGAACATCGCTGTCACTTCCGTTAATTTTCTTCCCGAGCTCATTTCTTTGATTTCGATAGTTTTAGTTTCGAAAGTCGTCCTGCCTTTCGATCTCTCGAGTTGCGCCATTTCCGCCATTGTTTTCTTTTGACGTACCTTTGACTCCCTCTCCCTCTCCCTCTCCCTCTCCCTCTCCCTCTTCGTTCTCTTCGTCCGAGCTCTTTTCTTCGATTGGTTTCAACTGCCGTACGTATTCCTCGAGCTGCTCGACTTTCTTCCGTCTCGCCTCGATTCTTTCCAATTTCTCGCGGTACTCGCGTATCTTTTTCAACGCAGCTTCCTCCCGTTCTCGGAGACTCGCCATCGTGTCTGTTATCTCGTTGCTTTTATCACCGGTTCGATTTTCGCTTTTATATCGCTCTACCCACGTGTCGTTCTCTCGCCCACGTGTTGTCGACACCGGATCAGCTGTTGCTTTCACGCTCTCTCCATGGTCCGCGCTTTCGGTCCCATTCGCATGTGTTCCTCGATCACTGGTCCCGTTTTCACTATTGAGTCTATTCGTAACGTGTCCGTTTTTTACGTCACTCGTTTCTTCGGGAGGGTCCCGATAGCGCACGGTGCGATAGCACACATCCCGGTAGCACACATAAAATTTAACTCATTTCCCGATAGCTCACATCCCGATAGCACACGTCCCGATATCGCACAAGATAGAAAACACATTTTCCCGATAGCGCACAAAGAAAGAAACATGTTATCCCGATAGCACACATTCCCGAATACCCTTTATCCCGATAGCGCACATCCCGATAGCGCACGTCCCGATAGCGCACGTCCCGATAGCGCACGTCCCGATAGCGCACGTCCCGATAGCTGAGCCAGGCGACCCCCGTTAACCGGGGTGTCCAGGTCGCAAAGATCGAGACGTATGGATCCGCCACGAGAACCAACGGGCTCGGCAGCACCGGGGCACACGTAGGGACCATGCTAGGCGATTCCCGTCAACCGGGATGTCCGGGTCGCGAAGATCACAACTCAGAGGTGCGCCACGAGAACTAACGGGTTCGGCGGCACCGGGGCACGCGTAGGGACCGTGCCAGGTGACCCCCGTCAACCGGGATGTCCAGGTCGCGAAGATCACGACACAGAGATGCGCCACGAGAACCAACAAGTTCGGCAGCATCGGGGCACGCGTATGAACCGTGCCAGGCGATTCCCGTTAATCGGGGTGTCCAGGTCGCAAAGATTGCGACGTAGAGATCCGCTACGAGAACTAACGGGTTCGGCGGCACCGAGGCACACGTAGGGACCGTGCCAGGTGACCCCCGTCAACCTGGGTGTCCAGGTCGCGAAGATCACGACACAGAGGTGCGCCACGAGAACCAACAAGTTCGGCCGCATCGGGGCACGCGTATGAACCGTGCCAGGCGATTCCCGTTAATCGGGGTGTCCAGGTCGCGAAGATCACGACACAGAGGTGCGCCACGAGAACCAACGGGTTCTACAGCACCGGGGCACGCGTAGAAACCATGCCAGGCAATTCCCGTCAACCGCACGATTCGACTCCGCACTTAATTTTCTTCTGTTTTTCATACAAAACTAAGTCCACGCTGTTCATTTCCACGTTGTTGAATGTGGAGCTCTCTAGTTATGTTATAATTTTTACGCGGGGATGCAGGGGGAGGGCGAAGCCCTCCCCCTGCACCCCGCCCACGCGTTATTATCCAACCTAACTACTTCCACATAGGTTTACAACTTAAATTTTGCGCGTTTTCCTTGACGGCGGATCCCTACGTCGTCATCTTCACGACCCGAACATCCCGATTAACGGGAATCGCCTGGCACGGTTCATACGCGTGCCCTGGTGCTGCCGAACTTGTTGGTTCTTGTGGCGCACCTCTGTGTCGTGATCTTCGCGACCCGGACATCCCGGTTGACGGGAATCGCCTAGCATGGTCCCTACGCGTGCCTTGGTGCTGCCGAGCCCGTTGGTTCTCGTGGCGGATCCCTACGTCTCGATCTTTGCGACCTGGACATCCAGGTTGACGGGGGTCGCCTGGCACGGTCCCTATCGGGACGTGCGCTATCGTGATGTGCGCTATCGGGACGTGCGCTATCAGGACGTGCGCTATCGGGACGTGCGCTATCGGGATGTGCGCTATCGGGATAAAGGGTATTCGGGAATGTGTACTATCGGGATAACATGTTTCTTTCGTTGTGCGCTATCGGGAAAATGTGTTTTTTATCTTGTGCGATATCGGGACGTGTGCTATCGGGATGTGAGCTATCGGGAAATGAGTTAAATTTTATGTGTGCTACCGGGATGTGTGCTATCGCACCGTGCGCTATCGGAACCCTCTCGTTTCTTCGCGGTTTGTTCGTAAATTTTCAATGTTTGTACGTTCGATCGTGTTTTCACGGCACTCCCGCACTGTCTTAACTTGTTCCGGCTTTTGTAAAGTTTTTTCTGTCTTTGCAGGCCTCTTTCCGACATTTTCTATGCGTTCGCGCACTCCTCGCCATTTTACACTATTGTCCGGCTTTTCTTCGATCTCCCGCACTTTTGTCTTTATGCCGCCATTCCACAAGTCTTGACGGACTTTTATCTTTGGCTCCTTGCCATCTTCGGTTTCTTCGCGTGATATTGTTTTTATCTTCGCATGTTGGTCTTCGTCCTCGACGATTTCCTTTATTTTTCCTCGAATTCTTGTTTCGGTTCCAAGTGTATTATTTAATTTGTTTTTTTTCTGTTTCAGATTCTTCCCTGATTCTTCCTCGTGGATGTCCGTCCTGTTTTGATTTCTCGCTGTTATTTCTGGACTTCTTTCGATCACCGTTGGAACTTGCGTACGCGTTATCGTGGCTCGTGTCAGTATGGATGGTGACGTCACTCGCACATCATCTGACTTTTTCCCGGTATTGTTACACCGCGCACTCGCTCCTCGCCTATCTTCACTCTCAGTGGTATCGACTTTGATCTTTTCGTCCTCTGAGTATATCTGCCCGCCATCTTGATTATTTTGACGTGTTGCCTTTCCATTGGAATTTCCGCCATTTTGAATCTTCTGACGTACTTTTCCTTCTTTAGCGTTGGTTTCGCCATTTGCCGTTACTACGCCATTACGTAGATCTGGACTTTCCGTTTGTTCCTTTGCGCCGCCATGTTGACGCATCTCGGAAATCTTTCTAACTTTAATTCTCGGCATATATTCGTCATTGCCTACTTCTATCTGGTATATTTCACTAATCTCGCTTACTTTTTTGTGTTTCAGCGACTCTTGAGGATCTTCTTCCGGCTCCTCCCGTTTCCGTGGATTCACCTGCTTCCTGGTAAGTTTCATATATTTTTTTTCAATTTTCTTGACACTTTTTTGTATTTCTAGGATCTTCTTCCGTGCTTTGAGTCGGTCGGGATTTCTCCATGTGTGTGTCGGTTGACTCGACGATATCTCGTCCGTGAGCATCTCGCCTTGCACAATCATTACGTTGATGACCGCTCCTTCGCTGAGGTAAGAGTCTTCATCTTCCTCGTAATCCTCGTATTTTCCCGGTATCATGGTATCTACCACGATTTCTTCTTCACTGGATTCCCCTTGTCGGTCCTCCGTATCGGCATCTTCATAAACGGTTGATCCGCTCTGTTCCGCTACGACGCCATCTTCTTCTTCCGCCATGTCGTCTTCTTCGTCCGCCATGACGCCCTCTTCTTCTTCCGCCATTCGCGCTCCGACATCTTGCAGATTCGCTTCGCGGTTCGACTTGATTTGCCATGAGTTGTATACCCCCAATGGTTGCTCTTCCAGGTCGCCAATCAGGTAAGCATTTTGTTTGATTTCTCTTAGTACCTGGTACGGTCCGTCGTACACCAGGTGAATTTTCTTTGTCAGTCTACGGCTTGCATCGGATCTCCTATGAAGCTTGATCCACACCGTATCTCCGGCCTTGTACGTTCTCGCGGTGCCGTGTATGCTCGCTTGCTTCGCTCTTTTCTCGGCTGCCCTCCGGAGTTGATCCCTCGCTAGTGCGATTTTGTCCTGCCATGCCACCTCTTCGTATACTTCCGGTAGCAAAGCCTCGCACATTTCGATATGGCTGGGATCGCCATTTTGTAGCTCCATCGGCGTGTAACCGGTCGACGCATGTACCGTATAATTTATGACGTTTTCGGCTCTACTAATCACACGGTTCCACGTGTATTGCCTTTCGCTCGCGTATGTACGTACTATTCTACCGATCTCTCGCATGACTCTTTCTACCGGGTTCGATTGTGGATTATACGGGGATGTTTTCCGCGTTTAAAATCCGTGCTCTTCCGCGAATTCCTGCCATCTCGCCGTAATAAACTGTCCGCCATTATCGGTCAATACAGTCTCCGGAACCCCCACGTCACCGAAATACTGATCAGTCATTATCTGCATTATCGTATCTAATTTTTGATCTTTCATAAGATATAACTTCACGAATTTGGAAAATTGATCCATCGCTACTTGTATGTACTTGTAACCCTGCGCTGTTTTTGGCAACGGTCCAAATATGTCTAAAGATACTACTTTTCCCGGCTGTTCCGGTAACTCGTAATACTGTACACCCACCGTGGGTCTCGTCGCGTATTTCGTCGCTTGGCATACCTTGCACGAAGCAACTACGTCCCTAGCTATCCTAGCTATATTATTGCCGTGAAAATATTGTTTGGTAAATTCTATGATTTTGTCGGTCCCGAAATGAATCAAAAATTTATGTAATTTTTTTATTATTCTCCACGCAACTTTCTGTGACAACGCTACCTTGTCGCTCTCCGGATAGCGTATTCTTATGAGTCCGTTCCTCTCGTGAACGAAGTCCGCCTCCTCTCGCAACGCTTTTTGTAACGATTCGTCGCCATCTTGCGCTCTCTTCAAAATCGGTATCCAACTTTCAGTGTCGACGCCATCTTGCGCGTCTCTTATCATGGCGATTCTTTTCTCGTCGCTCATATTGGTCCATTCTCGGACATTGTGTCTCGACAGTGCATCTGCCAATTCGTTCGTCTTTCCTGGAATATGAACTATCTCCAGCTCAAATTCTTGCAGAAACTAGAACCATCTCGCTATTCTTGTGTTGTTTTGCATGTGCTTAGAAATGTCAAAGCTTTGTGATCAGTGTGTACCCGGACATGGCGCCCTAACAGAAGCGTGTTCCATTTCTTGAGCGCCCATACCAGCGCTAAGCACTCTAGCTCCGTTATCGTATAGTTTGCCTCTGCCCCTTTCAGACTACGCGATGCGTATGCCACCGTGTATTTTAGGTCTGGCTGATCGTCGCTATATCGATAGAGTCTCGCTCCGAGCCCCATCTTCGTTGCGTCCACATACATCCCGAATTTCATGCCCGGTCGTATGAGGAACAGATTCGGCGCCTCCACGAACGTCCTTTTTATGTCTGTGAAAGCCTCTTGCTGCTTGCGCTCCCATGTGAATTTCTTTCCCTTTTTCAGTAATTTTTCAAGGGGTACTGTCATTCTAGACAGGTTCTTTATAAATCGTCTGTCCCAATTTATGAGTCCCAAAAACGATTGTACGGCCTTTTTACTCTTTGGCCTTTCGAAATTTTGTATCGCGGATCGGGTATCTTCGTTTATCTCCGCCCTGGTCTCGCTGAATGTATGTCCGAGGAATTTTATCTCTTCCCTCATGAACTCGCATTTGTCTTTGTTGAGCTTGAACCCTGCTTGATTCAATCTTTCTAATACCAATTTTATATGTTTCAGGTGCTCCTCCAAACTGTCAGAAGCGATCAATATGTCATCTAAATAGACGGTCAGGAATTCGTGACAATCGCTACCCAACGCCATATGCATTGCTCTTGTGAACGATGCCCCTGCCGTTTTTATTCCGAACGGCATACGCTTGAACATGTATGTTTGCCTGTCGAACAGAAAGCCTGTAAATTTCCTTGAATCTTTCTTTAATGGAATCTGCCAAAATGCAGAAGTTATGTCCAATGTCGTATAGTATTTCTTTCTTCCGATTCTCCGGAATACTTCTTCGATCGTAGGTGGTTGCGCATGGTCATTCGCGATTCGTTTGTTCAACTCTCTCGCATCCAAGCACAAACGTATGTCACCTGTCTTTTTGATCACCACTACGAGTGGATTTATATATTCTGTTGCGCTTTTCTCTACTATGCCTTGCGCTTCGAGCTTGCGCATGTACTTCCGAACCTTCTTCATGTGTTTCTCCGGTATCGGGTACGTCTTTTTCTTAAACGGTATCGTTGATGTTAATTCTATCTCGTGCTTATAATGATTCACACGACCAATCATGTTCTCTTCGAACATCTCTCGGTTCTGATTCAATATGGCCTCCAGCGTCTCGTCCGCCTCCGCCATTGTTATTGCGCATAGCGCCATCTTGTCATTCTTCATTGCCTCGCGATCTTTCTCAAACGTGATACTGAGTTCTTCACAACATTGCATACTCATCCCGTATTTGATAAGGAAGTCAATCCTCAGAATCATATTGTACGCCATTTTTTCCACTGTGTTAAACTCGTGCTCGTACTTCTTACTATCGTACTCAAACGTGAGTCTCGCTTTGTTGGCAATTACCGAGCCTCTCTCCGAGAAAGCTCCTCAGTATAAATTTCCGGATCGGTATGATTTGCATCTGTTCACCCGACTCCACTAGATCGTCGTACAGCGTCTTCGTGATCGCTGATATTTGCGCGCCCGTATCGACTAACGCGTCTGTTTTTATAGCTTCGAACGTCAGTTCGATCATCGGAGCGTACAGCCTATCTCTCGATACTTTGCCGTGCTCGTTTTCGAATTCTTCGTCTAACTCATTGATCATCTATTTCATGCGAATGATATTGAGATGCGGCGTTCTTCTCGATCCGCCATTTTTCTTGTTACATCTCGTCATGGGTACGCCATCTTGACGTCCATCTTGACTCTTTATCGATTTCGGACATGGCTTCTCGTCCGCCATATTGTCCTCCATCTTTTCTTCTTTATTTTCAGTTTTCATCGTATTTTTGACTTCTATCTGTCTCTTCTCGACATTTTGAGCCTCTATGTCGGATTTAACACTCGTATCTTCGAATTTAACTATTTCGTAATTTTGACCTGGCTCCTCGCCATTCTGGTCTTCCGCTATTTGCGTATTGTTGTAGCTCAGAAGCTACCACAGTGCAAGCTTGCATTTTCGACTGCATAGCAACGATCACGCCATGGGCGAGCGGAAATGCAAGATTGCTGAGATATAGAAATTAATCCGTGAGACCGTGCACGACTGACACAGCATTAACCAAATATGGTTCTACTAAGAAGTATTACTTCACCTAAATTCCTGACAAATGGCACTATAAAAGCGCCCGCCTAATCGCGACTCGCGGGAGAATCATTAACGAGCTAATAACAGATCCATATCGGGAGAATCCAAGATAAATTTATAACGAACTTATAACAGATCCCTAACGGGAAAATCCATAAAGAAATCTATAACGAAACTATCACGAATATCAAAGTCAAAATTATCACTGTGTCAATCGCGACACGGAAATTATCGTCGAACGCGGACGAGTTCTGTAAGAAGAATTGTAACAAACCTTCGAAATATAAGTGTAAGTGATATCTAGCTAACGTGTTGATTGCTGAACCTGGAAGATTTCCTATCTGCACTCCTTGAGTTCTAACTCTTAAGGCAAAACGAATCCCAAAAAATTCCTTGTTGCGTCGAAAGGCACAACAAAATTGGTGGCAGCGGTGGGATTCACCGAAGCAAAATTAGCCAAGAGCCTGATTTGCTAAAGGCATACAGAAAGGATTTCAGGAGAGATCCGATAAAACGAGCTTCACCGCCAGGAGAACAGCAGCGAGGACCTGTGAAACCGCGCAGTAGTAACAGGCAGGAAAAACATATCTTTCTTTCGCTCTCTCAACCGAGAGGAGACGGTGACAACAGACAGATATCAACTTACAACGAGGGTCAGTACCCAGCAGCCAATGTTATCCTATTGTGGAGCACGAGATACATATCAGCAGCACAGTCAACGACCGTGATAATCGCCTGCCAATCGCCGACGACAACAGGACTCCGAGTCATCACCGGACCAAACGACGTGCAGGTCAACACGACGACAGTAGCAGTCATCGCCCGCACGGAACGAGACACTTCGTGGGACCAGCGCGGAAAGCTGTACGTCACCATGCGAACCGCTCTGATACTGTAAGTCGATCCATTTGTAAAATTTAGCGACGCGAATGTCCAATAATAATAACGCGAAAAGCGAACCGAATAAATCGTGGCTGGTAAGTGAATCGGCGCAACGCACGCTTGAAATAAGCCAGCGATCTCCCGTGCAAATCGCGACCGAAGCTCTCGAAGAAATATTAACAAACGTGAATAGGGTCTTGTCAAAAAGCGACTCAACAGATAGTGATAGGCAATTACCGACTAACGTCATAATCGAGCGCGAATTCCCATTCACAGAAATTGACACTAGCTTGTTAGCACCCGACGTACTCGATCAGCGACAGACTGACGAACGTACGCGACATTATCTAAGCCGAACTCCCAGCCAGGCGAGTCTCAGGCGCGAATTCTCTCTTACATCTTACGATAGTAGTATATTCGATCCCGAGGAAATATACCAATATCAAAGAGAAATGGCAAAAAATATCTCTGACCTTCCCGCAAGTATGTCAGCGAACAGAGAAGGAAACGAGAATTTAAATACACGAAATCGCGAAACGGCAGACGCCGAAGCAGCCGGACCTAGTGGAATCGTCACTCACACGGAGCAAGGAGAAACCTCGTTATCATACGAGATCCTGCAAGAATTAAGAGAAATACGAATGCGCATAAATAATCTCGAAGAACGGCACGAATTTAATCGCGAAGGACAAGGCAGATCATATCGCGAATCACATGGTAACGCAATGGACGTTACATACGGGCGCACGCGCGATGACATACGATACCAATCTGGATCATCGATCGTTTATCTACGAATGAAGGAAGCTAGGGACATGATACCAGAGTTCGATGGCACGTCGCGAAGTCGCATCCGAGAATTTCTAAGCGCGAGCAATTACGCGATAAAAAATATTAAACCCACGGAAGAGCAGACCTTGGTAGAAGCAATTGTTTGTACTAAATTAAAAGGAAAGGCGTTACTAGATTTTCATACTAGAGATGTCCGTAATTATGAAGAATTAAAAACCGCGCTAGAAAGAGAATATCTAAGTAAACAAAGTACTACTCATTTTCAGATCGAATTTAACTCGCTCAAACAGCGAAATGGCGAAAGTGCTCAAAATTTCGGTCGACGAGTGGATATATTAGCAATGGAACTATACGAATCCATGATAGAAGAAGGGGAACATTCCCTCGAACAGCAATGTACTATACTAAAGACGATAAAAAAACAGGCATTACAAAATTATCAAATAGGATTGAGCGACGAAATACGACTATTAGTTCGTACCCAGAAGTACAATACGCTACAAGAAGCAATCGCCGGGGCTAGCGCAGAAGAAAAAGTTAAGGGATCAAGTCCGCGACATAATTATCAAAATCGCGGAAGAACCGATGCAAATAGACAATTTAAAAGTTCAACCCCGCATTGCCGAAAATGCGGAAAGATAGATCATTACGAACGTGAATGTCGTAGTAACCAGCAAACGAATAAATTTGTTTTACCTAAAGCCGAAGGGCATCCACGAATTAATACCGTGAGCAAATTTTGCAAGTACTGCAAAAAGACCGGACACCTGCGCGATGAATGCTGGTCGCTGAACGGACGACCAAGCAAGGATGGCTCAACCCAATGAGGAACGAACATTAATAAAATCATTCGTAATAATCATAATAACCACAAAGGCGCTAGGAATGATAAGAAGAACTCAGCAACGCACGATAGCGATAATGAAAGCGGAGAAGACGCAAGTACCAAGACTACGCGCACCGCGGCCGAGTATCGAATTACCCACGTGAGAAGCATAATAAACATCAGGTTAGATTTAATATCTTTGCCCGTTCAAGAAGCCGAGAAAAAGCGAATTAATTTTTTATTTGATACAGGAGCCACTATATCATTCTTAAAATTAAAAACATTAAAAGGAGAAACGAAAATTTACGAGGAAAAAATCGAATTGACTGGAATCACAGGACATTCCATCACTACCCTCGGAAAGACATATATAAATGTCACATTAATAAATGGCATAATTAAACATCCGTTTTACGTAATTAACGATAACGCCATGGACTACGATGGAATTCTAGGAGCCGATTTTATTAAGCGACACAAGGCTACATGCGATTATCAATCAAAAGAAGTAATAATCGGAGGCACAAATTTCAGACTCTATCCGTATAAACGACTAGCCTTAGAACCGCGCAGCGAAACAATTGTACAAGTAACAACTAATCGAAACATAATCGGAGTAACAAAAGCCGAAGAAGCCGCACCCGGAATTTTTATCGGGAACTGTTTAGTCAAACCACGTGAGTTTACGTGCCCCGTGAGTATCTTAAATACTACGGAGGATACGGTAAAAATAAATGTACCGCAAGTAATAATAGAAGAAATAATAATAGACGAAATGACGGAAAAGTTACCCATTAACACTACGAAATCTTGCGAAAAAATTTTACCAGAAATTTCCCGTGAAGCGCAAATAAAAAATCTACTAAGAACCGAGCATTTAAATGCAGAAGAAAAGAAAAGTTTAATGCATATATGCGAAGAATTCAGCGATGTATTTCATCTGGACGGAGAACCACTGACATGCACGGAAAGAATCACGCATCAGATAACCACACGAACGGATTCATCCAGTGTGAATGTGAGGCCATATCGCCTCCCAGAAAAACATAAAGAAGAAGTAAATCGCCAAATACGTGAAATGCTGGATCACGGAATAATAAGACCCAGCTTCAGCCAATGAAACGCGCCGTTATTGGTAGTACCAAAGAAAACTGACGCATCTGGCAAAGCAAAATTACGAATAGTAGTAGATTTTCGAAGATTAAATAATCTCACAATAGGCGACTCATTACCATTACCAAATATAATCGACATACTAGACCAACTAGGGAATGCGAAATACTTTACTATATTAGATCTCGCTTCAGGTTATCATCAGATACCAATGGCCGAACGCGATAAGCAAAAAACAGCTTTCTCTACGCCGCATGGTCATTTTGAATTTAATAGAATGCCTTTTGGTTTAAAAAACGCGCCAGCCACATTCCAAAGACTCATGAATACGATTTTAACAGGCATTCAAGGATTAAAATGCTTAGTATATCTTGACGATATAGTAAGTTTAGAAGAACATAATAAACGAATAATAGAAGTATTAAAAAGATTACGAGATAGCAATTTGAAACTGCAACCAGACAAGTGCGAATTTGTGCGCAAGGAAGTAATCTACTTAGGACACGTGATAACAGAAGATGGAATCCTACCCGATTCATCTAAACTAGAAGCAGTACGAAAATTTCCCACACCACAAAAAGTTAAAGATATTCAATCATTTATTGGATTAGCTGGATATTATAGAAGATTTTTCCAAAATAGCCAGACCTCTAACAAAATTAACAAAGAAAGATGAAAAATTTATGTGGACCTCTGAACAACACGCTTTTGATACATTAAAAAATAAACTAACCACAGCGCCCGTGCTAAGATACCCCGACTTCACTCGTGAATTCATTATCACCACGGACGCATCGGATTACGCCATCGGCGCTATACTATCTCAAGGTACGGTAGGTCAAGATCGCCCGATCGCCTATGCTAGCCGCATATTATCGCGAGCCGAACGAAATTATAACACAACTGAAAAAGAATTACTTGCTATTGTATGGGCAGTAAAACATTTTAGACCATATTTATATGGAACTAAATTTAAAATAGTTACCGACCATAAACCACTGATATGGTTATTTAACGTAAACGATCCCGGATCAAGATTAATCCGCTGGAGATTAAAACTCAAAGAATATGATTATGAAATAATCCACAAATCTGGAAAGACGAACGTATGCCAATGCATTAAGCAGAAACGTTGCAGCCACTGTATGCATTTCAGAAAATACTAATAAAGAAGACGAAGAAATTAACAATCCACGAATTTATAACAAAGATGAAAAACAAAAAATACTTTACGAATACCATGATGCTCCAACTGGTGGACATCAAGGAATAGAACGTACATTAAAGCGAATACGAATGAATCATACCTGGCCTGGTATAACTAAAGACGTGGAAAAATATATTGCCAAATGTGATTTTTGTAAAAAAAATAAATTAAAGCTTAAACCAAGAGTACCCCTTGTACTGACAGACACGCCCGATAAGCCTTTTGAAAAATGCGCACTTGATATTGTAGGACCACTGACGATAACGAATGCAGGAAATAAATATATATTAACATTCCAAGACTGTCTAACGAAATTCAGTAAAGCAATACCAATATCGAATCAAGAAGCTACAACGGCCAAGGAATTTGTTATAAAAATAGTATTTGAACATGGAATTCCAGAGAAAGTATTGACCGATCAAGGAAAAAATTTTGTAAGCGAAATGTTTAAAGACGTATGCAAGCTATTAAAAATCGAGAAAATACAAACAACCGCTTACCACCCCGAAAGCAATGGAGCTCTCGAGCGTTCACACCGAACTCTAGCCGAATACCTTCGTCATTATATTAATGAAGATCAAACGGATTGGGACGAATGGATATCATATGCTATGTTTACGTTCAATACGACGCCACATACAGCTACGGGATATACACCGTTCGAACGCGTATATGGACATCCTGCTACCCTACCGTCAGCCGTAGCACATCCACCAAAACCGTCGTATACTTTCGACAACTACGCTCAAGAATTGAAACAAAGGCTGCGAGTAACGAATCAAATCGCCAAAGAACGATTAAAAGAAGAAAAGCGGAAATCAAAAGAATATCACGATAAAAAATCCAAAGAAATTAAATTCAAAATAGAGGATAAAGTTCTATTATACGACGAAACGCTTCGCCGCGGACGATCTAAAAAATTAGACGCCCTATGGACCGGCCCATATACAATACTACAGAAAAACTCAGATGTAAATTACACGATAAAAATGGGTCGAAGGAAATTATGTACGCACGCGAATAGACTAAAAGCGTATATAAGCGCATAGAATTATAAAAATATGTACAAATAAATAAAGAAAAAGAAAGAAAACTCACCAGACGAAGAAGGAAAAAATCCAACAGGCGAAACACTTAAACTATTTAAAAAAAGCACTTAACTAGAAAAAACACTAAACTACACTAAAACTAAAAGCACTTAAATAATTAAAACGAAAAAGTATAAAATTAGTCTACTTGATTAATGTCCTCGTCATCAAAGTCGCGAGGAGCGCGACGCGTGACGGGAGGCCCACGCACGAAAACCTCCCCCTCGTACTCAAATTCGGAGTCGCCAGAACCGTCGGAAGAATATTCAAATTCCTCGACATTAAGGGGATGCTGGAGTGACGGCCAAACTTGATCGAGGTCGATAATCTAGAATATGATATAAAAATTTCCTATATTATCGATCCTAGCTCAAGCATATATACATTGCGTGCTTGTGCGTGCAATGTTGCCGCCTCGATTGTTTACGATACGAGCAGGACAGATGGTCTTTCGTCCTTTTCCTCTCATTGTTACCAAGAATCTCGATGTTGCCAAGATTCTTGATGTTCTGAGACGGCTAGAGCGTCCGAATTTCCTTTTACCAGGCACTGCAGGGCCGCTCTACAAATTGTGGGCCCCTTATCCTGATAATATTGTTACGAGCGCCACCCGGTATTCTCTCCGTTCGCGCGAGCCTGCTAGCGGCCGTTCGATATTTTCGATCGGCGGCATCGAGCGGTTGCCAAGGGACGTCAATAAGAGTGAAGAGTGATTTTTCCGCTGGGCTTCTTGACAGGAGCACGTTCCGCTTATCTTCCGTCGGCCCGATTCTGTATTTAGACTAATAAAGTTGGTGTTGTTTCTGTTATCGCCTTTCCTTCTTTCCGAGCGCGAATACGTACGCGAATTTAACCGAGTGAGAGCTCTCGGGCGTGTGGCGAGTGTAACACTTTTTGGGGGCTCGTCCGGGATGGACGGAACGGACGTGTCAACGGCAATAGCTACGACGGCAACCGGCATGACAACGGCGACGACCTCGACGACGGCTTCATCCGCGATGAGTATGAGTCGGTGGAGCGACGACACACGCTGCGGAAGAGGAGACGAGTCGAGACGCCCGCTCCCCCGCCAGTACCAGCGTCCTCGCTGTCGGACTCAACGACCCTTCAGGCTATTCTTCTAGAAATGCAAACGATGCGGGACGAGCAGAAGCGACGCGAGGAGTACCTCGAGTCAAGGTTGCGACGTCAGGAAGAGGAGCTCCGGCGTCTCACGGCGAGGGACACATCCCAGCTAAGTCCCTCCAATAATATTGCTTCTCGCGGTGCGGGCTTCAATTTCGCAAGTGGGGGAGGCTTCGTTTTTCCGACTGCGGGAGGATTTAGGTTAACGAACGTAGGGGAAGGGGACGTCCGTGCAACGTTAGGATATAAGTTAAAGCCAGATACTTTTGACGGGACGGTTCCGTTGCGAGAGTTCTTTTCCCAGTTTAATCTTATAGCGCGTGCAAATCAATGGGATGACGCAACTAAAACCGTAGCATTGGCCTCCTATTTGCGAGGAAAAACACGTTCTGTCTTAGAGTCGGTAGAGGACTTAGCAAATTTCGAATATTCGGAACTCGAATCGAAGTTAGAGTTGCGTTTCGGTGAGGGGAAGTTGACTCAGAGTTATTATTCGCAATTCACGGGAAGGAAGCAGAAATTCGGGGAAGATTTCGCATCGTATGGTGCGGATTTGGAAAGACTCGCTCGCTTAGCCTACCCTGAATGTACATTTGCAATTCGTGACAAAATTGCGTGCGCCCAGTTTGTTTCTTCTTTAACAAATGGTTTCGTGAAACGCACATTACAAGGTATAACCTCGCTTAAGTTAGCAGTTGAGAGGGCCAAGGCTGTGAGGGCGGTGGAAGGAGAGGAATTCTCTGGAAAACGGGACCTTCGTTTTGCAAAGGGGGGTTTCCAAAAACATAATAACGAAGCGGAAACAACAAAAAAAAATCGATTTACCTAAGGAGGGAACTACCGAGGCGAAGAAAGGGGAAAATGGCCGAAGGGGAAACGGAAGTACATGGAGAAGACCTTCCTCATTCGAATGTTGGCATTGCGGAAAAATGGGACATTTCCATGCTGAATGCCCTGTAAATCAGGAAAACTCGGCCTAGTTGCTCTCAGCGGGGGGAGGACAACTACTGGGGAAGATGCCCCGAATTTGAATTCTTTGTTTCATATAAATAGAATTAAGCTTGGTTCAAACTATTTTTGTTATAGAGGAAAATTAGATGGAAAAGAATGTAATTTTAAGATTGACACGGGCTCTGATGTTTTGATTTTAAACAAAAAATTTATAGCAGAAGAGAAATGTCTAGTTAAAATTCGAGATAGTTTCTTTAGATACCCCTAGGGGGAAAGGGTTCCTGTTGAATATAAAATGGAGGTTGAAGTTATTTTGGGGAAATTTTCTATTAGAATCCCTATGTACATTATTGAAATGGATGATGATTGTTTATTGGGAGTAGATTTCCTCAAAAAAGCAAATTTACAGGGTGTGTTCGAGTCTGCTTTTGGGTTCTCCGAGACGAGGACGGAAATTGACTTTAATTGCTCTCGAATACAGGTTTTCTCTAAAAAAATCCCTCTTTCCTAGAGGAACTGTATAATAGTAGCTCCTCGAATTTAAGTGAATCCCAAAAGGATATTTTTGTAGAACTTTTGATTGAGCATCAAAGGGAATTTTCAGGGGAAGTTACTGCAGGAAATTGTGACCTAGTTGAACACGTTATAAACTTAAAGGACTCTTCTCCAATTAAACAGGTTCCTCGCCGTATTCCCTTTCAAATGCGGGAGGAAGTTAATGAAATTATTAAAGAAATGAAGAAACAAGGAGTGATAGAGGAATCCTGTAGTCCTTGGGTATCTCCTGCTGTGTTGGTGAGAAAGAAGGATGGAACTATTAGATTTTGCGTCGACTATAGGAAGTTAAACGCAGTAACCAAAGGATTCTTATCCTTTACCTCGTATGGATGAAATTCTTGACCAGCTTTCAGGCAATTCCTGGTTCTCTACCTTAGACCTTAAGAGTGGGTATTGGCAAGTAAAGATATGTGCTGAGGATAAAGAGAAGACTGCTTTTTCTGTCGGAAGTGGATTATGGCAGTTCATTGTGATGCCTTTCGGATTATGCAACGCCCCTGCTACTTTCGAGCGAATGATGGAAAAAGTTTTAAGAGAGTTAGTTCCTCGAATTTGTTTGGTGTACCTTGATGATGTAATTATTTTTGGAAAAAGTTTCCACGAGATGGTGGGGAATATGAAGGAAGTGCTCTTACGATTGCGTTCGGTTAATTTGAAGATCAATCCCAAGAAGTGTGTCCTTTTCGCTAAGGAGGTGAAATACTTAGGACATAAGATTTCTCTGAAAAGCGTTACTACAGACCCTGAGAAGATCGCCGCTGTTAAGGACTGGCCCATTCCACACAATAAAAAGCAGTTGCGAGGTTTTCTGGGTTTCTGCTCTTATTACCGGTGATTTGTGAGGGGGTTTTCCTCTTTGGCAAAACCATTATATGCCTTAACTGAAAATTCTATTAAATTTTCTTGGAATGAGGGTTGCCAAAAGGCTTTTGAAGAATTAAAACGAATGCTGTCTTCCTCGCCGATACTCACTTTTCCAAAGGAAATAGGGGAATTTATCTTGGATACTGATGCTTCAAATATCGGGATCGGTGCAGTTTTGTCACAAAAGCAGGAAGGTGCAGAAAGGGTAATCGCTTATTATAGTCGGGTGCTTAGTAAGTCCGAAAGGAATTATTGCGTTACCCGCCGAGAACTCCTGGCAGTGGTCGATTCGTTGAAGTTTTTCCGTCATTATCTTCTAGGACGAAAGTTCATAATTCGAACAGATCATGTTTCTCTCAGATGGTTAATGTCTTTCAAAGATTTGGAGGGGCAATTGGCGCGTTGGCTGGAGAGGCTCCAGCAATTTGACTTCGACGTCGTTCATCGGAAGGGATTAATTCATAAAAATGCCGATGGGTTATCTAGACGATATTGCAAATCCGACGAGTGTGGTTATTGTGCCAAGGTGGAAAGAAACTTTAAGGAGGAGACAGAAAGATGTGTTGCTCGGATTGTTCTTTTGGATGAGACACTTCAGGAATGGTAGAGGGAGCAGAGGGAGGACCCGAGTATTTCTTTCGTTTTTCAAGGGAAAGAAAATGGAGTGCGCCCTCTTACTCGGAGATCCCTGCTGCAGATGTCTCTGCCCGGATTTATTGGTCTTATTGGGAGGCTTTATACCTAAAAGATGAGGTTTTGTATAAAAAGTGGGAAGCACCAAATTTATGATCCAGTAATTTCCAACTTATTGTTCCCCGCAGACGGATTGGCCAGATCTTAAAAGAAGCACATGATTCTCCTTCCGGTGGACATTTCGGGGTCAATAAAACCCTCGAAAAGATCCGAAAACGATTTTATTGGGCTACATGCAAGCAGGATGTGGAGGAGTGGTGCAAAACTTGTGAAGTTTGTATATAAAAAAAGGGTCCTTCCGGAAAGGGAAAATCTCCTTTGCAAATTTACAATGTTGGAGCCCCATTCGAGAGACTACAATTAGATATACTCGGTCCTCTTCCTATTTCTACTTCGGGGAATAGATACCTTCTTGTCATTGTTGACTGTTTTTCGAAATGGGTAGAGGCTTTTCCTTTGAAAAATGTTAGAGCTAGAACGGTGGCGGAGATTTTTACTAAGGATTATTTCTAGACATGGAATTCCCTTGGAGGTCCACACAGATCAAGGGAAGAATTTTGAATCGAGGTTATTCGCAGAGCTGATGACTCTCCTCGGGATTAGGAAAACGAGAACTACTGCTTTGCATCCTCAATCGGATGGGCAAGTTGAACGTCAGCATAGGACTATTATTAATTATTTAGCGAAATTCATTTCTGAAAATCAGAGGGACTGGGATCGTTGGATACCCATGTTTCTTTTGGCGTATAGGTCTTCAAAACATGAGTCGACTGGTTTAACTCCCTCTGAGGTTTATTTTGGTCGGGATCTTAGGTTGCCTTTGGATCTTCTTTTAGGGCGTCCCCCCGGAAAGAATCCTCTTCCGATGGGGAGTTTTGTTAGAAGTCTGAAGGAAAAGTTGAAGGAAATTCATTCTAAAGCTAGTGAGCGTACGGAGATTAGTTCAGTCCGGATGAAATTTTGGTATGATGGTAAGGTTAGAAAGATTCTTTTTCGAGTTGGGGATAAATTTGGTTGTTCAACCCTCGGAGGGTGAAGGGGAAAGCCCCTAAACTCCAAAGTAAGTGGGAAGGTCCTTTCTCAGTGGTTAGGGAATTAAGCGATATAGTCTTTTGCATTCAGAAATCTCCTCGTCACAAAAAGAAGATAGTCCATGCCGATAGGTTAGCTCTCTATCAAGAAAGGAAAAACGAGTAGAAAATGAAGGTTTAGTTGGGCAAGGGATTGAAACCCGGAAATATTTAAAACTATGTTTAATTGTTTTCTTTTAAAAAAAGAAGTTTCTGCAAAATATGTTTTCGTTTCAGTATTTGAGGGGCCCGAAGGAAGAAGGCGGTGAAGAGATCTTTTCTTGGTTTACTTCGGAAATGAGGAAAATCTTTCTCTTCGTTAGAAGTCTGCCTCGCCCACGGTTTTTGAGCCGTGGTTTTCCCGTGGGATGTAAGGCAAATGCCGGGGCAGGGACTTGGGGAGTCTCTGAGAAGACGTAGGGTCCACGGAAGGAAATTCCCCCCCCCCTTGTCTGAAAAGGGAACAAGAGAGAGGGGCACAAACTTCCTTGGAGGAAGAAAGAAGTGCGCAAATTTTCGGAAAAGAAGGAGAACGGGCAGAAACAAGGGAGACCTGAGTCCCTGAAAGGAATACTTCGAGGGAGGAATAAAATTCGGGAGGAGTCTTCTTGAGTTCGGCCCGTAGGACACTGTGGGAAGAAGCTTAGACGCGGTCCGGTAACTCGAATCAGCAGTTTCGAGGAGGACCGGGAAGTCGTCGGAGATTCCCACGCAGGACATCCTGGAAAATATGTTAAGAGCTGCCTCCCGGATTGTCGGGACGACAATCTTAGAAGAGGGGGAGCAGTGTTACGAGCGCCACCCGGTATTCTCTCCGTTCGCGCGAGCCTGCTAGCAGCCGTTCGATATTTTCGATCGGCGGCATCAAGCGATTGCCAAGGGACGTCAATAAGAGTGAAGAGTGATTTTCCCGCTGGGCTTCTTGACAGGAGCACGTTCCGCTTATCTTCCGTCGGCCAGATTCTGTATTTAGACTAATAAAGTTGGTGTTGTTTCTGTTATCGCCTTTCCTTCTTTCCGAGCGCGAATACGTACGCGAATTTAACCGAGTGAGAGCTCTCGGGCGTGTGGCGAGTGTAACAATATTTTAATAAATATTAAAGTCGCGTATGATTTTAATATGTATAATAATATAACGACTTTATTATATCTTATGAAAAAAATATATTTTAAAAAAATATAATTTGTACTATATGACTTGTATAATACTAATTTTGTCTTGAAGTGTGACTAAAATTATAGTATATATAAAATCATATTATTCTATGATTTTAAATATTGGGAACAGTGGATGGGCCCCTCCAACGTTCATTCCCGTGAGAACGCACAAATAAATTTTTCTCGTCTCTCCGAATCAAATTTATAAGTATTTGTAATAACCAGCACTATCTTAAAAACAAGATACTTCTGGTTTTTATTAAAATCAGTACCGTCATATCACAGACGCCTCTGACTTCTATATATAATATATAATCATATATAATATATAATCATGCAGTTTTATATTTTAATTTTATATACTCAGTTCCGTCAAATACACGCTTCTGATTTTTATTATAATCAGTACCGTCAGATTACAAACGCCTCTGATCTTTATACATAATATATAATCATGCAGTTTTATACTTTAATTTTATATACGCAGTACCATCAATATAGACGCTTCTGATTTTTATATGTAATATACATATAATCATGCAATTTTATATACTCAGTATCGTCAAAATAGACGTTTCTGATTTTTATATGTAATATACATATAACCATGCAATTTTATATACATCAATTTTATATACTCAGTATCGTCAAAATAGACGTTTCTGATTTTTATATGTAATATACATATAACCATGCAATTTTATATACATCAATTTTATATACTCAGTATCGTCAAAATAGACGCTTCTGATTTTTATATGTAATATACATATAACCATGCAATTTTATATTTATCAATTTTATATACTCAGTACCGTCAAAATAGACGCTTCTGATTTTGATTGTACATACCATTAGAAATCGGAACTGAGAATCTTTGAAATTATGTTATTTCACGATTCTAAAGGCTCGCCACCGCGATCGAGAAGTCCGAGTGGAAGCGCTCGTTCGACGTGGAGTTGGCGCGCGAGAAGTCCGACGAGTCATAGTTGGCCCGCATGGAGAACCGCTCGACCGAGCTGGAGCGCGGTATCGAGGACCGGCTCTCGGACTCGGAGTTCTTCGAGAACCGGCCCTCGCTCGAGTCCGAGTCGTTGCAGCTGCGCCGCGTCGACTCCTCGTCCGATCCGTTCATCAGCAGCCGGTCCTCCACGCTGCTCGACTTCATGATCTCGTTCTGCTAGCGCTGCTGCTTCCTCGCGTGGTGGCCGACGCGCTCGGGGCTGCCCTCGGGGCTGCTCTAATTATCACGACTATCATTAATTATCACGACATTGTCCGTCTCGTCGTTTGTCGTGAGACACGGTACGAATACACGATTACACTCCAAAATACACGGAGCGAACAGGCATTCGCGCGCTTTGACAGTTCGGTCAACTTTTTTCCGTTTACGTTCGCGTGTTTTGACTACGCGCGTATCCTCACGCACTCGGGTTGTGTGTAGTAGTGTATACATGTGAATCTTCCTTGTGCTAAGTTACTAACACAAGGAAGTGTCACACCGACACGCCAATGCCATCTTCTAGAAAATTCCGGAACTACTGTCGTGCATTGTTTACCGTTCCTCATGTACACTGCATATGAATAAAATGACTGAGCTTTACTGCAATAAATCTCTCTTATTAGACATTTTCTCGTACTTTTATCGCTACCACAATGTTAATTATTCCTGTCCGAGTCCTGCTGGTATCTCGATTTATGTGCTAACCTCATATAATCTTTATATGAGTGAATGTTTCTGTGAGCTGACAGCTCACAATAAATAATTAATATAATTATGTAATTTTAAGAGTTTAGCAGAAATTGTTTTAGTACGTACTTTATTCCTGTAAAAGGATTTTTTAATCCGTTAAGCCGTTTCGATGAATTATTACAATAAAGATATGAAACTGTAATGTCGGTATCCAGCATCACCTTAAATGCATTAGAATCGGGAATGAGAAGTACAGAAATGACGGTATCGGCAAGCGCCCGAACGAGGTTGTCCACCTCAAGATCGGACCCATTGTCAGCATCGCCGGTATCTGGAAGTAAGATCGGCGATAACTAAGCCGACGACCTCCCGGACAAGATCGTCAAGAGTGCCGGGAGATTCCACATTTTCCATGAAAGATTCCTCCATCCCGGCAGGAACACCATCGAAAACCACGCCGTTCCCAGTAGGAGGATCCTCGAAATCCCCCTCATTTTCTGCAGGAGGACCCCCAAAGTCATCTCCCACGGGAAGATCCGCAAAAAGAGGAGGGACAGTATCCTCCTCAGCACCGCCCTCCTCGAAACCATCCTGCACACTCTCCTCGACACCCCAAATGTTTCCATAAAAATCATAAAAAGCAACCATATCGACAAAACTACCGAAAAGCGCACGAACCGTACAAGTCGACAAACAAGGCACTACTGAAAACGCACTCGGCAACAGCAACGAGAAGAGATCTCAAAAACGCTGACAAATTAAAAAAGTAGACTTCAGAGAATTGCTATATGATAAAAATAAGGACGAGAAGAACTAATAGAAAATAATACCATAAGCGAAATACGAACAGGTGCAAGATAACCGCAGCGCAACGATGCACAGCATCCAGCTACTCTTAGAATAAAAAACTTTATAACGAAAACATAACAGAACAAAATTAATAAAATAAATACTTTAAAAAGGATAAATAAAATAATAAATAATCTTGTATCACGTTACAGAATGATACTGTGGACGACATTATGTCTCGCAGAAGAACCTAACGAAACGAAAACGTTATATGAAATCGAAAACTTCACTCATCACCCAGGAATATATTTCGAGAAACTAGGAAAATTACATCAAGTGGAATCATCCTGGAAATTAGTCATCAAAATAAATATTACAACGTTTACGAGAAGGTTAGCACAACTAGAAATATATATTCAAAAAACAAACAATCTATGCAAGATAATAGCAGTCGCGAAAAGAGAAACATGTGAAAATTTCAATGCTATTGTAGAAAAAGAATATCAAAGGACGAACCGTCTAATAAAAAGAATAATTTCTATATATAAACAACCAACAATACAGAAAAGAGGAATAATTGACGGAATAGGCTCAGTTGCCAAATCATTATTTGGAACTATGGACGCTAATGACGAAAAACTAATAAATGAACAGTTGACGATGCTACATGATGCACAACAAGTAACGCAACATTCAATAAAAAATCAAATTAAAGTAATGCACGCAACTATAGCTCACATTGACGAGACAGAAAAAACGATACAAAATAACGAATACCTCCTCGCAAATACAACAAAAATTCTAAGAACAGAATTGTTAGAAAGCGAACGACAAAGTAACATACACGAAAACTTTATAATAATCAATGCGATATTAGCAGATTTAACACGCGATACCGAGGATATATTAGAATATCTAACTACAGTAAAAAAAGGAATTATGCATCCTCGATTAACGCCTATTGATCAAATAATAGAAGGCCTTAAAGATGCGAATTTTCAATTACCAGAGGGACTTTACTTTCCATTTAGAGTAAAAAAGGAAGAATGGCCAACAATTGAAAAATCCGCGACCATAAGCGCGTATTGCGATACTGAAAATATTTATACCATCCTACGATTTCCTTTAACTTCACTACCAAAATATGAAATAATAAAAGTAATTCCATTACCCACTCCAAATCACGATAACATTTTTACCCTTATAGATGTCGTTAATCCCCTTATAGCTATCGATACGGAACGACATACATATATAATACTTAATAATAATGAATTGCGAAAATGTACAGAAATCAACAGCGAATGATTCTGTACACGAAACTATCCAATATATCGCGTGGATACAAATTCTATTTGTGAAATAAAAACTTACTTAGAAATTAAGGATTATTATAAAGATTGCAAGATTAAAAATATAACGTCAAATCATAGCATTTGGATAGCATTAAGTAACTCGTGGATATATTCAGCAGCAAATAATTACTATACAATATAAAGACCACGGAGAAATAAAGGAAACGATTGAAAAAACTGGCAGAATTAAATTAAAAAATAACTGCAAACTCGTAACAGAAAATACTATAATAAAATCGCAAAAGAGAACGTATGAAGCAAAGATAGAGTCATACTTGCCTCAGTATAATATCTCATTACTACGAGATAATATAAGTTCCGAGAATAATACAAACGGAATACGAGAAATAAAATTAAAAAAGATTAGTCAAAATCCTTCAAAAATGAAAGAATTAAACAAACAACTAGACGAAATAAAAGAAGATCTAGACAAAAATCAAAGCTCTAATTTTCAATCGTCACACTTTATTTACCCAATGGCAACGAGCGGGACCACATTGTTAATAATAATAGCTATAATAATAATTGGAATAATAATTTGGAAGAAAAAACGAAGCAAGCCAGTGAAACGTGTAACATTAAATGTAAACGCGGAAGATGAATTTCAATTACCTAGATCTATCCTTAGTCGTAGCAATAGTACACGTTTCTAAAATGGGAATTTTATAGATGCATAAAGTAGAAAAACTCTGTACCTTCGTTTTTCTTTCCAACGGGGAAGGGATGTTGTAGCTCAGAAGCTACCACAGTGCAAGCTTGCATTTTCGACTGCATAGCAACGATCACGCCATGGGCCAGCGGAAATGCAAGATTGCTGAGATATAGAAATTAATCCGTGAGACCGTGCACGACTGACACAGCATTAACCAAATATGGTTCTACTAAGAAGTATCACCCCACCTAAATTCCTGACAAATGGCACTATAAAAGCGCCCGCCTAATCGCGACTCGCGGGAGAATCATTAACGAGCTAATAACAGATCTATATCGGGAGAATCCAAGATAAATTTATAACGAACTTATAACAGATCCCTAACGGGAAAATCCATAAAGAAATCTATAACGAAACTATCACGAATATCAAAGTCAAAATTATCACTGTGTCAATCGCGACACGGAAATTATCGTCGAACGCGGACGAGTTCTGTAAGAAGAATTGTAACAAACCTTCGAAATATAAGTGTAAGTGATATCTAGCTAACATGTTGATTGCTGAACCTGGAAGATTTCCTGTCTGCACTCCTTGAGTTCTAACTCTTAAGGCAAAACGAATCCCAAAAAATTCCTTGTTGCGTCGAAAGGCACAACAGTATCTTTTAGGTCGATCCTTTGTAATTCGTACACCGGATCTCTCAATTTTGGCATATCCGCCATTTTTCGCGCTTTTCGTATTTGCGTTTCGGCCATTTTGTCTCGCGCTCCTTGTCTACGTGCCCGTCTTGCGCTTTTGATTCCTTTAGTTTCGTCCTTGACCGTCGTCATTTCCGCTGCAGAATTGTTATTGGTTTCTGTATGTACCTTCCGGTCGAGCGTCTCTGCATCCCGGATATTCCACTTCGCGTCTTCTACATTTTTTCCTTCATCTCGCGATCATCGGTACTTTTCCTTGCGTCTCCAGGTCTTATCGCTTGTTCACGCGTTTTGTAGGCCTTAGATTTCCTTCTGATTTCGATCTGACCTGCGTAGTTGCAGTCGTCGTTCATTTTTTATTTCTTGGCATCTCCGCCATCTTGTTCCACCATAGTGTGAACTTTTATCTTATTCTGGCTTCTCTCGCCATTTTGGATTATTTTGAATTTATTGTGGCTTCCTTCGCCATCTTGTTTCTTAATTTTATCATGGCTGCTTCCGCCATCTTGGGTTTCTATTTTGATTCGGTCATGGTTCTTCCCGCCATATTGACCTTTCTTCTGGCTGTTCGCCATTCTGACTCGATGTTGTCTACCATCTTGTCTTTCATCGCGCTCCATGTTGTCTTCTGCCATTATGCGTGCCCGTTTGCTTTCACCGCCATTAATCATTTCATCGTCAACGATCGCTTGTCTTTCCGTTGCTGAATTGTTATACGCCATCCTTGTACTGGCTATCCCGCGTTCTTTCGTCGAAACACGAGTATTCAACATTACGTATTCACCTTTGGTTTCCATGTCGCAATCGCTAATCTTACCGGCTCCTTTTATCGCTCTATCGGGTCTTGCCGCTACTTTACGCGTACTCATGGGCTTTAAATCTTTGTCCTTCTTATCGTTATATTCGATGAAATTGATACCACGCGCGTTTTCCGTACCGCCGCCATATTTTTTATTCGCGTTCGCGTTTATCTTCGTTTTGCTATCCGAGCTATCGTCGCTCGTCCTACTTTTCGCTTCGATCGCCGCGACATTTCGCTTCCGGTTACTCGCGTCCTTCACCGGTTTCGCGTATCGTGGTTTGTGTTCGACCTCCGCGTTCGGTTTGCGTACGTATGCTCTTTGCGTGTAGACCGTAGTCTTTGGCTTTCCCGTCTCGTCGTCACTCTTCGGCAACTCTGTTATCTCCACGGTACTGGTCGGCCTTTGTCGGGAAAATGGCGTTGCTTTCGGCGCCATCTTGTACGCTTTCGCGTTTGCCTTCGCGTCGCGCCCCATTGTCGCCACTTTGTTATCTCCCTCCATTTTGTTAACGTTTCGCTTCTGCGGTTTTGCCGAATCGCCCGCTTCGAATGTTTTCGACGGTGTATTTATCGCCTTGTTGATGTTTGATTTCATCGCTCGTGTTGCCCGCTCACTCTCGATCGTGTCGAGCATACTTATTATATCGTCGACCGTTCTCGCGACGGATGGTCGAAGCTCTCTCGCTACGCCCCCATCGAAGTGTTCCTTCACGGTCTGTACTATCTCTTCGTCCACCATTGGTGGTATCAGCGTTCTAGCTTGTCTGGCTAGATTCAACGCGTATTCGGACATGGACATGTCTCCCGGTTTATATTTCCTGAAATATAAGTTATTTCTGAATTGCATCTGGGCTTGTATTCCCCAATAATGCTCTCTGAATATTCTCTTTGCTTCCGCCATGTTGGTCGGTCGCTGCAATTCCCACCATAAGCTCGCGCTTCCCTTCATAGCACGCGCAAAATGGTGCATTTGTTCGGCCTCGGAAATTCCTTCGTACGCCGCCATCTTCTCGAATCTCTCGATAAATCGTATCGGATTCTGTCTATCTTGTTTGCCTTTGAATATATCCTCGAAAGGATTCTTAAGCCATCCGCCTCTAGGTAGTCTAACATTTCCTAATGGAGTAATATTCGCTTCGTTCGCGTAACCGTTGTCGACTCTCGCCGCGTTACTTTCACCCTCGATTGCTCTCGGCGTGTCGCGTCTTATCGTCGGCATGTTAACTTGCGGTTCGCTACTATCGCGCCTATCCTTCTGTTTAATCAAAGGCGTGGTAAACGAAAGGAAACTAAAAATAACATGAATTCAATTGTACGAATAATTGAAGAGTAAAAAGTGAATATGTTTTTAATAAAATAATTAAATCAATGAGCTGAGTTATCAATGCAATATTGACATTATATTTGTTAATGCAGACTTACATAATTATAATACAAGTCGTGGAAGTGATTGTTTAAATATGATGTATTAAGATTATTTGGAAAAGAGAATAGATTAGTTATCAAACACAGTTAATGAGAGAAAATGGGTAGTCACGTCGGAATCAAACGCACAATAAAAAGGTACATAGAAATATGTAATCCGAACATGTTAATAATAAGATATCAGATGAACAACATTGTATCCATACATATAAATCATATCATGCAGCAAAGTATATTGGGCACACAGCATGCAACAATTCACTTAATTGCTAAAGAAATATAAAATGAAATGTGTTAGACCTCGAAATATATAACACACGCAAGAAACAGGCGGGAACATTAATATTCGTAGAACTAAATGAAAACGTACCAAATTGCAATCAATATAAGACATTGAAAAAGAGAAAAAGTACGATAAATGGAAATATATTAAATTTAAAACGGATATATTATATTAATGTTACGGTGAAATGTAACAAACGATAATTTGCACATAGCAGACGGATTCAAGCACTCTGCAGTATATTCGTTATTATCACTTCATGATGATCTTAGAATCTCGTTGTGATATTTACATTAATACTAAATGCAGGGAATGGAAGATTCCAGAATCGCGAAATTGCCGTAATGGCGGAATTCAACAATCTTGTCGCACAATCGTATAACATGGCAATCATAAAGTATTTTATGAAGATGGTACTTATCGGTTACAATACATATAGGTGGTAGTATATTTAAGCCAAGAAAGATCATGAGAGATCGTGATTTTCCTCATTGACATTCTTCCTTCTCAAAGTACAACTGTACGAAAGACCGCTCCTGGGTCGTGTAACACATTGCGTGCACACATTGATAGCGTTGATCTCGTTACTGGGCCGCAGCCTCTGCATTCATGAGATGCTCGTCTAACCAAGGGCAACTGCCGCTCACAGCACCGTGTAGAATCGGGCAAATGCCGTTAAATCTCCGTATCACTGACTCTATCTAGTCAATCACAGATTTTACCGGACTTGCGCCGCTGCCGGGAACACCACGCGAGCCGAAACGTGTCGGAAGAGAGAGGCGAAGGAGCGCGAGGGGGGGCCGAGACTAGACGATCGCCGGGTCGCGCATGCGTAAAACGCCGTTGCTAACCGCGTACAAGCCGTGCAGCGCTGGAGCCGAGGTCCCGGGCAGATCGCGCCTGCGCACCTCGCTCAGATTGTCCATCTCGCTCGCTCCTTTTGATACAGCACGACGTTCCCGGACCTTGAACGAGGACCGGGAAGCATGCGCTCTACTTTAACGTCACTCGGGACGCAACACCTTCTCAATCTCAACCACTCTCTCGGATAGTATCCTAACTAACCGGCATAATTCCTCCATCTTCGACGCCATATTGGCCGTTGCCATATTGACTTCGTAATCTCGAGACGCCATCTTGGCCGCCTCCAGGTTCGACGCCATATTGGTCGTCCTTGCTTCTACGTCACGATTGGGGTCCGCCATATTGGCCGCCATATCGTGTTCGCTCATTTCGTGATCGCCGCCATTTCGTACACCGGCGTCGTCACGTGTCGCGCTTTCGCTACGCGACGCGTTCTCGCGCTCGCGATCTTCGCTACTCGCGTCTCCTCGCATCGTCGTTTGACGCGTAATTATCGGACTACGAATCGTCATCCTGACGCGTTCGTTTATTATCCCGTAGGGATCTATCTTACCGAAATTTTTTGTATCGCGTGTTACCCTAACCTCGCGATAACTTACCGAACGTCCTTTCGCGTCGGTATTATCTTTCGTGCTTATCTCACGCTTTTATTACCTCGCGGAGATTTCTTTACCGACATACAGTCGTTACCCGTTACACTGCTTTTTAGTTATCTCGCGTGTTACCATAACCTCGCGAAATTTTTCTTATCGACCTTTTTCGTCCCGCGTGTCGTCCTAACCTCGCAAAACTTTCTTTGTTACAACGTACTTTTATTCCGTTGATTTTCTCATTGATTTTATCATCGCATAACCCAGAATCGCTTCCGCTAATATTATTCATGCGTGACGCTCGTGACATTGGCTTTTCGTTCGCGATTTTAACCACGTTCGCGTATATTCCCGAACATTTCGCGCAGCCGAAATCACCATAAAATTATGTATCCTGTCACGGTCGCCAGTCTTTTCTCGTGGCTTGTTTCATCCAAACGAGTTTTATAGCTTTGCTACTGGTTTGGTTTTGTAAGGATCCCGCGCTCTCGTTGGAATACGCGTTTTTTGAATCCCGCAGGTCCGTGGTGTTTCGTTCCCCGTGTATACGCGATTTCACGTTCTTATCACTGTGACCGAACTTCGGATTACATTGTTGAAATAATAACTTGTATTACTCACAGTCGCCACTCGTTTTAACCCGTAAACGAGAAGGTTGTCGGACGCCGCCGTTCTTCGCAGACGCCTCAGTGGATGTCGTATCCGTTGTACGTCTCTCGCTCGCAGACGCCGCTGCTTTCGTGGAGAATATAGGTTGCGGAATAACTCATACACAGTTTGTTATACAGTATAACGGTGTATATTGTTTGTTTGTAATACATGTGATACGTAGCGCTCATTCGTCACGCACGTTACATCACTTTTCCGAAGGTTCTTTCGCGAATATTCGGCACGTCGTGTCTCTTTTGCGTACGACGCACCTCGTTGGCTGTTGATTGCCTTGGAATCTATTTTACGCGCGTACGCGGAATCACGCTCGAGATCGTTGTTATACTCGCATATTTCTTCTTACGAATATACACACGCTCATACAATGTTACAAACAATCGGTCGCACTCGAAACACACGTACCGACGTTAATAACTCGCTCAAATACTCGTAACACGATGTGGAAATTTCTCGATCCCGGTTTTGCAAGGAGAGGTACCATGCGACCGCACTTTACGGTAGTCCCAGCGCGATTACATCATTTCGTTGCAATCGTACGATCCCCCGTTTCGCTCGTAGTGGGGATGTTGCCACCCGGCGACTCTCGTCCAATCATGTCGTGCACCTTAGTCACGTGGCGCACGTATTCGTTTCTCTCTCTAGGTTAACCCCATCCCGCTCTGATCACGTGACGGTTATAACCCATTCGATTATATGCCTGTATAATTGATTCGCCATATTACTACGTACGAATCCTATCGTCACGACATAGCTCGCTTGCACCGCACATATACCCGATTTCGCTTACTTGTCCCGAATTTATAATCTAGACACCCGTGTGTCCCCTTTCAGACGTTTTCCGCCATTTTGTCCGCCATTTTTAATCTTTTATAGCATATTCGGTATTCGTGACCGACATCTTTGGTCACCATTTTCTTTTCGCGCCGCCATGTCGCTTTCTATAGACCGATACCGCCATTACTCGATCTATCGTTGTTACCCGATGCCGCCATTTTGTGACATCGCCATTTCGTGTTACTAATTGTCTTTTCTTTTTTATTTCAGGTCACGGGTCTTCGTGTTCCCTACTTTAGTCCTGGTAAGTATTTATTTCATAGTTTTTATTATTACTAATTAATCTTTATTTTCAGGTACCCTTTATGTCTGACACCTTATTTCGCGACGTTTAATATTAACAAAAATTAAAATCAAATTTAAAATTAAAATAATTAAAAACAAAATAATTTTCTTCGTTCCGACATTTTTTCGTCGTGGTCGACTTTCGCTGTCGCCATTTTCGTCGCGTTTATACTTATAACTAACGATTATACATTTAGCGCTTAGATACATATATATTTCAATTTCTTATTCGCGCTATTCTTCTTTATCGTCCTGGTCGTCCGCCGTTGCCCTCGTATCTGGTTCCGGCTCAGCGTCCTTTTCCACGTCCGGCGATTCCTCACGCTCGCCGTCCTTTGATTCCTTCGACGCCGCTTCATCGTCGTGGGACTCTTTCTCCTTTTCGGCTTTCCCACTCGGTTTTCCGTTGGCCGTCCTGGTTGGCTCGCTCCTTCTCTCCATCTCTCTTGCTATCACCACCCTTGGTGTGACGTCCTGTACATCAAGGATCGACGATTGCAAGGTCTGATTGGGTAAATCTTTGTTAAATCTACCCCACAATTCAGCTCGCGTATGCACGCACGCACGCACACACACTTAGGCCGGCTTCACACCTTAGCAGAAAAGCAGAAGCAGAAAAGTAGAAGTCCAATCAGAACTCTCACTCATGTACTATGTAGTAGTATATACCAATATATACTACCTACTATGAGTGAGAATTCTGATTGGGCTTCTGCTTTTCTGCTTCTGCTTTTCTGCTAAGATGTGAAGCCGGCTTTACACATGGGATCAAATTTCTGTTACGTCCTCGTAGTTGATCCCGGGTTATGCTAAGAGCAGAAATTTTAATGAAACGGACACTTAGGCCCGTATTCATAGTTAGTTCTTATATTCATAGTTAGTTCTTATATTTAAGATCATCTTAAGTAAAGTCTTACATGGTTCTAAACCAATCACAGAACTGCATTAGCATCTTAAGACGTTTATACTTAAAACGGTCTTAAAATAAGAACTGGCTATGAATACGGACCTTAAACATTTTACAAGTAGTTTATGGCTACGGTCCACTTGTCGCTACAAATGCTTCGAAGCATTTTTCTCCCCTTTCTTTTTAATAAAGATAGAAGGAGAAGAAGAACGCTTTGAAACATTTGAAACGACAAGTGGACCGCTATATACACAGCTATTTTCATTTCTTGTTCACGTGTTAATCCCATTGTCTGGACACTCTCACTCTGTGAGAAATGCGTGAGAATCATCTTTTCTCCTTACTTATATTTTAGTGTTTAACTTCTTCATTTCATATTCAAGGTGCAATCAAGCGAAACAATGAGTTCAGGATTCCGGAAGGTCTCCCTGTCAAGACGTGATATCAGAAAGACTTCATCAATACTAACGGGACAGTTGAAACGGTAATTCTGTACTGTTAGACCCTTTATTGCAGTAGTACATGTGTTATTTCTTGTGAACTGAATATAGTTTTACAACTCCCCATACGGCATTGAACATTCCTGTTACATTTCAGAAATGTTCAATGCTGTATAGGTCTGTTCAATATTAAGTTTAATAAAAAGAGAAACGTTGATATGAAGTTGGGATTGATGTTTTTGTGCAAAATTCTGTGAGAGGTGTTAGTTTCATTGAACTCTCGTTAATAATTTTTATATATTTGTTACTTATCTTCAGTAAAGATCGTTGTTAATAAACATACCATATTGCATGATATCTGATAAGAACACAATTTTGTACAGTTATATGTGTATTTATATCAGAGAGAAGCCTGAGAGACGACACGGCCCGATTTTAGCTGATCCGCGAAGGCGATACGCCCTCTGCGGAAGTCGGAAAACGTGCACATGAACTACATAGCCAATGTGCACGTTTGGGCCGAAGGGTAACGCGTATGTGCACAATCGTGGTTCTGTTCCGTGCTATGTACACGAAAAGTCGGTAACATTGAGTTACAGAGTTTTCAGTATGTGAGCGAGCGAGATGTCAATTTTCATCTCGCTCGCTCCTATTATCGTCTTATAAGAGCGAGCGAGAGATCAACAAGAGCAACGGAGACGATAATAGGAGCGAGCGAGATATCAACAAGAGCGACGGAGACGACAATAGGAGCGAGCGAGAGATCAATAAGAGCGACGGAGACAATAATAGGAACGAGCGAGATGAAAATAACAACACGCCGAAAGTTCGAGGATCGGATCTCGGCTCGAGTCTCGGCTGCGAGTCTCCTTGCATGCTGTTAAGGGTTCATACACAATGAGATGAATACAAGGAATTAAATATAAGGAATTAGTAACGAGGAATCAGGTTTTGATCAATGGAAAGTCATGCTCCCACATGCGTTAACGTTAAGAAAGTAAATTGGTGGAATTTAATTCCATATTACTAATTTTTTATGTTTAATTCCTTCTATCTCATTCCTCTCATTGTGTATGAACCCTTTATTCTCACGTCGCTCGCTCGTATTTTGACATCTCGCTCAGCGGGCGAGTAGCAGCGGGAGAGTCAGGGTTATTTATGTGAATATTATATATTTAATGTAATTGTATAATTATTTATTTTAATTATATATTTATAATATATATATATTTATAATTTATAATATATATATATATATATATTTCAAAAACTGCTCTCATTTTCTGAAACAGAAGAACAAAAAATATAAAATGAGAGACAAGATATATAAAATATAATCATGCAAATTATAAAATATTCTCAAGAAAATTCATTATTGATAATTGTATAATACGTATTGATATTAAATTATTGCATTAAAGTGTATGAATAGCAAAATAAATATGGAGAGACTATTTACTTACATATATTTATGAATAAAAAACATATATGTTTTTGGCTCTTCCTCTCCCACCTCGTCTTCGTCCTCCTTCTCCTCTTTGTCCTCTTCCTCTTCCTTGTCCTCTTCCTCTTCCTCGTCCTCTTGCTCGCCCTGTTGTCGAGGCGGCATAGATTGCCCTGGAGATTATTTCTCCCAATTGATCGGGCTGAAACAAAAAGAAAAATATTATTAGTGACAAGCATATCTATTTTATGTATAATATAATATTTATTGCAATTGATTATCCGTCAGATATATTTATCTAACTAATAAGCGTATTCTGTAACTTTTAAAGACAGTTGCGTAGATATCATATATAGCTGCGCAATGACACTGTAACTATACAGAACTGTCCTGTTAGAGTTACAAAATACACCTATTACAATATTTTAATTAATTTTAATTAATAAAAAATTTCACACTTACGCTTAATTGTATAACGTGCGTTGCCGTCGATGTCGTTCCGGCGTCCGTCGTCGCCGTCCCCGCGGCCGTCGTCGCCGTCCTCGCGGCCGTCGTCGCCGTTCCCGCGTCCGTCGTCGCCGTCCCCGCGGCCGTCGTCGCCGTCCCCGCGGCTGTTGACGCCGTCCCCTCGGCCGTCGACGCCGTCCCCGTGTTCGTCGACGCCGATCCTGCTGTCGACGGCGTCATCGATACCGTCGACGGCGTCATTGCCGTCGTTACCATTTCGGCAATAACTGTAACAAAAAATTATTAAGATAAATACATATAAAAGAGAACTTATAATAATGATATAAAAGTACTTACTATCGTTCGTTGCAAGCACGTAGAGCACTGACTGTTTCGACGACTGTCGCTTGTCGCGTAGCGCTCCCGCGATTTACTCCCCCTCTTTTCCCCGTTCCTCTAAGCGGGCCCATCGACACAGCGCTTGAGAACATCCTATGTTGTTTTGCGCGAAGCGATCGTTAACGGTCGAGTGTTTCTATTCAGAGAACTTTCCAGAGAGTGTATAATTTGGAAAATTTTATTCGTAATCTAGTCGAAATATTTAATATCGGTTCATTATCGAAGACGCTGTCTGAAGTGAGTTGCTTGACAGCATTAATATTAATTCGTGTTACACAACACAATAAATAATCGACTAGGTTACATTAATTCTGTGCATATTTCTATGCACATTTTGTCAGTTAAATTTTATTATTTTATTTGAAGCGTTGAAATTATTTTTATTTTTTTATCGCCTTAATTTCCTTTTTTTTTCATTTTATTTCTTTCATTTTTCTATATTACTTCTCGAGGGCATGGTATTAATTATTTTAATTTTTTGCTTCATTTTATTTCTTTTTTTTCTTTATCTTTATCTGCATATTACTTTTTTAAATCGTAGTAATAATTTCTTGATAAAAAGATTCTTTTACAAACAAAAAATATATAAAGTCATAATGGGTGATCAGTGTTTAGAAAGTGTGATAGAAAGTGTTTATGATAAATGCGCATATAAAAATTGTCGCAATGGTCGATTTTCCACTGGAGTGAATCTATTTCGATTTCCATCTGGCACAGACTCAAGACAGAAATTATGGGTACACAATAGCGGTAAGTTTTTTAGCTTTTCTTGCATTTATATTTATATTTTATTATGTCGACAGTTTCTGGCAACAAAGTCGTATCTCAGAAATATAAAATAACAAAGTCATATTTTAATAATCAGTATAACATTGTCGCATCGAAAGCGTGCGAGCAAAAAAGGCGTATTACATTTTTAAAATAATAAAGTCGTATTTCGGATTAGGATAAATATTATATTATATTAATACACTTCACACAAAAATTGAAGGATCACCTAAACATCTTAAAAATTTTTGTAATTTTCAAACAACTGTAACTTCGCAAAATAATCGGATTTTAATTTTTCAAAAAACATTTTAAAGCTTGTTTTTTAACTTTTAAATCCTTTTCCTAGAAAAAAGATTTGAAAGTTAAAAAGACAAGTTTTAAAATGCTTTCTGAAAAATTAAACTACGATTATTTTACGCAAAGTTATAGTACTTTAAAAATTACAAAAATTTTTAAGATGTTTGGGTATTCTTTTAATTTTTGTGCAAAGTGAATTAATGTTATATTAGTAAATATTATTTATTTGATTCAATTATCAAATTTGAATAAATATTGTTGCGCGCTGCGGCCGCCCGGTATACTCCCCGGCCGCGCGAGTCAGACGACAGGTCGATCGGAGCATCGATCGACCGGGCCATGAAGTTCGCGAGTTCCGACGCGGACATCGAGCAACGGTTGCTGGGGCGCTTGTTGATTGACAAGCTGCCTGTCAGATTTTCGCTGGCCTCCTCTCGCGGAGGACACGCTTCGATTATTGTAAACGATTCCTACTAATAAAGTTGGTGTTCACTTTTAAACGGTGTCTCTTTCCTTTCCGCGCGCGCGCCGCGTGTGACTGAGAGTGCGAGTGCGAGGGTGAACCCTCGCTTCAAAGCGCGAGTCTCTACGTCGTCGCCGGACGACGACCGAGGCGTAACAATATATTATATTAATATTAATATTATATATAAATACAATAACATTTATTCTAATTTGAAATACGACTTTGTTACTTTAGAAATGTAATATGCCTTTCTTACTCGCATGTTTTCGATACGACAGTGTTACACTGATTATTGAAATATGACTTTATTATTTTATATTTCTAAGATGTGACTTTGTTACTAAGAACCGTCGATGTCCGGGCGCACACGAGCGTGTATGCGTGTGCATATGTGTATAATACACAAATAAAAATTTTACGAGATATATAATTATATTTTATATCAAAATATGTCTAAATAAAATATAAAATATCTTGTAAACTATTAATTTTTTTATATCTCTATCTTGATACTTTTATATGCAGAATAACTAGTGAACTGCTTATATTCTGTGAAAAAATTCATAATTTAAAAAAAATAGCGACGACCTTTATGTCTAATCTAAAAAAATCGACTTTATCGAAAATTTATGTCAACATTATATATATCTCTTCAAACTATACAACTATTGTCTGAGATAGTTTTTACCAAAATGCCACATTTTTCAGTTATTAGTGCAAAAATTAAAGATACAAATATTTCTTATTGAAATGTTTCGAAATGAATGAAGTTATCTAATCTGTAATAATAACTGTACAGACTGCTTTTGAAAAAAAAGATTAATTATAGGATACAGTCACTGCCATTGATACGTCTGACCTATCTGTATAGCACATCACTGCAAGTGATATAGTTGAGTTAAAGCGCGTCATAGTATTATATTTGGCATTAATAACTAACTTTTATAATTTATTACCATTAATAAGTAACTTAATATGGAGAAGCATTTTCAAATGAATGTAATTATACGTACAAGAAGAAAAATAAAAAAATATTTGCGTTGAAAAAATCTTAAAAAAATAAAAATACCCACACAGAGAGAGAGAGAGAGAGAGAGAGAGAGAGAGAGTTACGTGGTAGTGAAAATTTCTTAAAATACTATTATTAAATTATCGTTACGTTTTCACGTCTGCCGCGTAATTTTGTACGCGTTTTTACTTTTATAAAATTTTTTTAAAGTAAAGTTCTTATTTTTTCCTACAAACTGTATTATATTCGCTTCTTAGAAATACTCATACATATGAAGTCAATTACTTAACAGCAGTAAGTTGTAAGTAAATTATTAATTAATATTGTTACGTCCAGACCCCGAAATTTATAGAGGTGAAGGGAAGCGAAGGAAAGGCTTCCCAGGAAGGGAGAGATAGAGGGGATGGAAGGACGGAACGGACTCCTTGTAATCTCGCCCGTTTGCACAGGCGAGTCGAGCACACGTGTTTAAAAAGTTCCGAATTTAGGTCAACGTCTGGGACAGACGCTATGACGCTAAAGTCGAAACAGTGCACTCGGGGTCCTTGTTTTGAGTAAGAGAATTTAATCTCTTTTACTCGGGATAGGACCTCGCGCGATTCTCAGGGAGGGAGAGCGGAGAGAAGTTAAGGGTGGTTTAAACTGAAATGGAAATTATAATTAACTTACATTTATTTTAAAAAGGAGAACAATGAAATTTGGTGCGTTATAAGGTAAAATATACATAATTAGTTAAGTAATAATTTATCAATATTAATAAAATAACAATGCTATTCATTTTTATATACATGGTGTTATCTAATTTTTACAATCTAGAGTTTGAGTATGTGTGTTTGTGTATATACATATATGTATATACATGTGTGTGTAAAGTGAGCGCTCACGCCCGGGAGGGATCAAGGTACTTCTTCGAGGGAAACCGTGGACGGGGGAAATAAATTGTAGAAATGGGAGACAGGGACTACATACGGATAAGTATCGAAGGAGATGAAGACGTAGACTACGTCATGAGGTGTCTTTTGTCTTATGCGATCACGAAGTCGGTTGAGATCGACCCCATCGGGAGTTACCGTGATGGCGTCGTCGGGAATCGGGCTGGAGGATTGTTCGAAGCTTGTGAAGGAATTAATAAACTCTTCGAGCGATAGGCGACGAGGCCTAGGAGGAGGAACGGGGACGCTTTCCAAAAATTCCACACTGGAAGTGGAATTTGCCGGGGATGAAGGACGGGAAGGATTTGCCGGGGAAAAGAGAGGGGAATCGAGCAGAATTTCTCCCAGAAATTCGATGCTTGATCCGTCTGAATGAGCGGGAGATGCGGGCCTGGAGTCCGCGTCGGGAGTCGGCGTAGGGGAATAGGGTGAGGGAGACGGAAAATGAATGGGACTGTACTGAGGGGGGAAGTCAAGGGAAGAAGGGAAAGAACGTAAGGACTCCGGGGTTTCCGGCCAAACAAGGGTAATGACAGACGAGGGAGAGAGGGGAGGCGACAGTGAGCGAGCGCGGGGGTGAAGGCGCACGAGCGCGCGTCGGCGGTGTACAGCTGCGAGGGGGTGGCGATGGCGGTGCCGCTGGGCCTGGTGGGCTATATTCGCGGCGGTATGCTAATCCCTCGATCTGCTTCGCGAAGTCGGCCAGAAGGTTGGAGACGACCTTCCGGACTCTGCGATTGAATCGATTCCGCCTGTGCCTGGCTGCTCGTTTGGAAATGCGCGGCGGGGGCGCGGGTGACTGACCGATTCGGCACTACGATTAGTGTTAATCGAATTATTTATGGCGCTAAATAAGAAGAGAATTTTATGGGTCGATCGAGGGTTTCCCGAAATCGGAGCAGTGGAAGTGAAGGATGGAAGTTGCGGATCGATCGAGAACGCTCGATCCAGCTGGTTTCCTAGAGAATCGAGGCTTCAAGCTCGGAAGGAGTCTGAGATTCGCGAGTCAGGATCGAGAGCGCTCGACCCAGCTGGTTTCCCAGAGAATCGAGGCTCAAGACGCGGAGGGGCGCGAATAAAGGATCGTAGGTAATGTTCCGGCGATTCGGGGTACGCGGGACGGTTCGCGACGGACTGAATGCCGTAAATAAAAGGAAGAGAGAAATGATGAAAACTCACTGTTGATGATTCTTTTGAAAGTGCCTGACTTTCTCAAGTCAGAGTCGAGCCGGCGCTGTGGGCAGTGGGCCAGTGATGGAGTGTTCAGCTGGCGGAACCGGAGCCTCGTCTAAGCTCGAAGTGAACTAGCACTGACGGCACTGACTCAGACTTTTAGTTAGGCGGGTGAACGCGCACAGAAGACTGTTCAGGAAAATAGCCATCATAGGCCCAAAGTCGCGGGTTTATATATCGGAAAATTGAAGGGTGGGTGTGTTTGAACAACGAATCTGGCCCTTTGATTCGTCGAGCGGTTTTCGGATCCCTTAATGTTAATTGGAGAAACGGCCATATAATTTGGCTTCAAGTTCCTCATAGGTAGTTTGATCGTAAATGCCTTGTGTTTTACGATCAAACTAAGCCTGTTTTTCCTTAAAATTTAAACTACGCGTGGGACGATTCCTCCGCGGTTCAAGTGGTTTTCCCACGACAAGTTGACGCTATCAGTGCAATGACTGTCGCGTGAACTCATAAATTTCACGCGTCGGCTTATGTACCTCACTCGGTTTTCGGAGGAATCGTCGATAAGATGTGTCTCTTTTCCATTACGGAGGACCGGCGTCTGTCAACGGCACACGTGCACGTTATCTTCTCCTCTGCTTCTAAATCTTTTATGGTTTTTAATATTTATTTAAAAGAGGATAAGTAGGTGCACGTGTGGATCACTCGTTGCCAGTCGCCCCCCCCCCTCTTTGCCCGAATGGGAGAAATCGTGGAGTCCGCTGGACGTAACAATATCGACACGACAATATGACATGCTGTCTCACCTCTCGCAATGATATTTTGAGCTATAAAGATACATTAGTGTATAAATGATTTTAATCAATAATTAACCTTTTTTTAAGGAGGATATTACAAAAAATGAGTGAATGTTATAAAATTTTGGAATATGATTCTTAATAACGTTATTATAAAACTCCATGAATTTTTTCAATTTTTTTTTTCCGTCACATTATTTCATATTGTGAATGGTACGTTACCGATAATTTCAAAGAGAAATGTTCAATTTTCTATCGCAAATAAGTATAAACTTTTATGACGGTAAAAAAATTGAAAAAATTCCTGGAGCTTTAAAACGTTATTAAGAACCATATCGAAAAATTTTTTAACATTCACTTCTTTTCGATAATACTCCCGAACCTCTTTAAGTACATCTCCATACCCGTTGACGAATTCAACGATTTGATTCAAAACATTTCAAAACATTTTTAGATAAAATTATTGTATTGATAATGATTAAATATTATGTTTCTTCTAAAGTAATTGAGTAATTATAATACAGAGATTAGTATAATTATTAAATAGATGAAAAAGAAACTTGTGTCATACAAGTTTGTCATGAAAGTACATCGTGATGATCGTGAAAAATGAAAAATATCGTCTGAACTTTTTTTCTAAAACTTATATTCGTAACAATAAATACTCATTGTTCTAAAAATATACATTTTATACATTATTGCAGTAGAGAAACGGATCTAAAAAAATAACATTAATTAAATGTATGATCATTGCAAAGTATGCATGCTAATCAAATTAATTATAATTGTAAAAAAACCGATTATTTGAAACAAAAGAATATTTCTTACAATATGACAATTTATTGTTTATTCACACCAATATAACTATTTTGTGACTAATATTTTGTAACATTCAGTTATTAAATCAGTAATTTTTGCATAAAACTAAAAATTCTTTGTGTTACTACTTTTCATGTTACAATAAATTAATATTTAAAAATTTCATACAATGCAAACTATACTCTCAAATGCAAGATATATTAATTTTTTATATTAGATATAGAAATATTTTGCTTTATTTTAATTATTACAAGGTTGTCCGACAAACATGTGTATATTGCCATATCTATTGTATCATCATGTCAAAAACATTTACGAATATTATTTATATTATCTAAATCCGTTTTTTAAACAACAATTGTTAACATATTTTTATAAAAAATACTTTTAATACTTTGGATACAACAAATCTAAAGAAATTTCCTGCTTTACTGCTGTAGTTGATTTTCCTCTCAAGATATGTTCCGAAAGATTTCTGAAGAGGATATTTACAAGTAATTTTTAAAATTTATTCTGTTTCAGGAAATACTAATTTGGAAAAGTGGAGTGCCAGTTCAATTCGTCGTGCTGGTTTGTGTGCTGATCATTTTGGTGAACACTCTTTTAAAGGAGAAGGTAAGAAGAAATTAAAACGTGACGCAATACCTCTTTCTTTCAGTCAAAATATTTTATCACCCAAAAAAAGTAGACATACAAACGTAGAGAGCATGCCTATTACGGTAGAAGTAACAAATTAAAAACGCAATAAGTACAAAGAAATCGAAAGAAAAATACGAAAACGCTACAACAGCAGTATCGAATGTTGAAAAAAATACAAATAATGAAATGACGAACGAATTATTTCAACGGCCACCGTACGTCATTCAAACCTACCGGTCACCAAAACTACAATTTAATGTATCAGCAGAAGAAGATGAAATGGAATGGCTACATGTGGAGCCACGAATGCACAAAAAAGTTGCAAATACAGAAATCAAAAAAGATCAGACAAAAAATAAAGAACATATAAAAAAGAAAATGCTCGATTCTTTAAGAAAGGAAAATTTACGTCTGCGTCAGACAATAAAAATGTTAAAATTATGTTTATTACGAAATACAACTCGACAAATGCCTGTAAAACGCACAAATAAGAAAAGTAAAAGTAAGAAAAAGATTATACAAGAATTGATGGATGGGAATAAATTGCATCCCGTTGCGAAAGCAATGATTAATTTACAATTACATACGCCAAACGCACCATATACAGAAGAAGAAAAAAATATATCGAAGCAGCTGTACTATTATTCTGCTTCTGCACTACGTGGTTTACGAAAAGCAGGCTGCAATTTTCCTACAGAAAGAACAATTCAAAGATGGAATGAAGAATACAATATGATGCCAGGATTTTGCGAATTTATATTTCGCAAATTAGAGGAGAAAATTTCTAATATACCAGTAGAAGAAAGAGTATGTGCCTTGAAATGGGATGAAATGGCAATAAAATCGTACAAAGAATATTCTTTCAAATTGGATGAAGTAGAAGGCCTTGTTGATTTAGGGCCTTTAGGAAGAAGACATGAGCCTGCAAAACATGTATTTGTATTTTGTTTAGACAGCATAAACGCACGTAATCCATGGCGTCAACCACTAGCATATTTTCTTTCTGGAACCGGTATGAGAGCCGATGAAATTATATTTTTATTAAAACAATGTTTAGACAAATTACTTAAAACAGGTGCAGATGTACAACTTGTAACATGTGACCAAGGCACAAGTAATCAGAGTGCTTTTGTACAACTTGGCGTACATTCAGATAATCCATTTTTCATTCATAACGGAAAGAAGTATTACACATCATTTGACTTTCCACATTTAATAAAGAGATTGGCGAGTTTACTAAGAAAACACAGATATTTATATTGCGATAAAAAAATAATTGCATCATTCGACGATTTGGAATTAACATGGTCTGTTGATGACGCTACTAAAGGAGGTTCCAATTTATTATCACATATAACCGAAGCACATATTCGACCTAATAATTTTGAAAAAATGAATGTCAAAAGAGCATTCCAATTATTTAGCCATATGTTTGCAGCCGCAATCAAAACTGCTGGTCATGGAAATCTATTACAAACAGAAACATGGGATGCAACGGCTGAGTTTACAGAATATCTAAACAAAGTAATAGATGCTTGCAATTCTTATAGCCTGAAAATTACACATGGCGGAAAACGACCATTGTCTTCTAAAAATCCAGATATTGAAATTTTATTGAAAGATTTTGTCGAATGATGTTCAAAATGGTCCTTATCGTCAAACAAAATATCGAAAATTCCTTGTTTAAAAGGCTTCGTATTAACTGTACGAACTATACTTGAAGTATACCTGAACTCAGAAGGCGATATGAAGAACTTGAACTTGCAACAGGATTATGCAATCAAGATTCAGTCGAACATTTATTTTCAAAATTAAGACAACGCGGAGGATTTAATCCCAATCCCACAACAAGAATGGTTCGACTGTCTTTGAGACATATAATAAATATGGGATACATTCCAACAAGTGATAAAGGCAATGTCCAATGCTTAGAAGCCGAGTCTCTCATTAATTCACCGAGTAATTTTGTTAGAACGCTAGAAAATTCATTGCATGCAAATCATACTGTTATTCAGTATGACGATAACTGTGAAGACGAATCATTTACAGAAAATGTACAAATTCTTGAAGAATATGATAGTATAGAAGATGCAAAAAACGATGATCCGCTAAATTTATATGATGAAAGTGCTGTTACATATTTTGCTGGATATATAGCGCGACGAAGCGTTGCAAAAGCCAAGTGCGATGATTGCCGTAATGATATGATGAAAACGCCAATGGATGACACTGCGGAAAATGAAATGTATATAGAATTTCGAGAGTATCCAAACGCAAATGAAGATGCTCCTACAGTAACGAAATTAATACGACCAACAGATCTTTTTACAAAAGTGGTCCAAACGCAATTAATGACATTTAATCGTGTATGGCAACATTATTGGGCATCAAAGCAAATTTTGGAAAAGATAACGAACGAGTGTATTAATGCAACAAATGAAAAACATTGTGGATGGCTAGACAAAAATAATACGTGCTATAATCATCGGCTGCAAGCGTTGAGATATATGATGAAAATAAAATTGTACTCTCGCACAAGATATAACAATCGTGCCACAAAAAGAGGCAATATTAGCAGAAAAATGAATAATTTATTAAACAAGTAAGAAATTATGACATTATTATAGCAATAAAGCTGAAAAAAAGAAAATTATTTTCAGCATAATTATTTAAGAAAATATAAAGAAAACAAATATATGAATAAAAGAATGGAGGAACAAAACAAATAAATAATTGTGTTCAATTATTTATTTCTTTTGTTCTTCTATTCTTCTATTCATATATTTGTTTAATAGTTCAAACATTAATTCTCAATTATATAGTTATATAGTTGTCTTCAATTATTCTTAACTGTAAGACCTTAGCTATAAGAGATACAAAGAGTACACGATAGAAGAAAAAACAGGTAAGCGAAAAAATAACATAGATACAAATGAAATGACATAGAACGCAGAAATTAAAAAAAAATTAAAACCATATTATACATAATGTTGTAAAAATATGAAAAATAGTACTTTTAAAAATTTATTATTATTTTTTGCATCTTACTGTTCCGTCATTATGGTTAGAAATACTCTTTACATCGTACCATGACATTGTATTCATAATGTCTTAATAGTGTCATAAATGTTTGCAAGTCATGTGACCTTCTAATGAGTATACTTTCCAGTAATGAGAAAAAGAAGTATGAATTTTTCAATTTCATGTAGAAGATCGCAATCACAGTTGAAATGATTGCATACGTCATAGACTAGCAGGTTTATCACGGACTAAATAAAAAATACTAATGTGATCATGCTATGAAATTGGAAAATCATGCATTTTCTTATTATCGATGATGCGTAATAAGATGCAAACTGTAATAAATATTTAAGAAAGTACATTAGCTCTATATGTTATTACTAAATATATAAAATGTTGCCTACAATTAACAGTAAGATACTCACATGTAAGGTATACACTCGTATACCATACATATGAGAATATATTACACAGTTAGATTATTGAAATCTAACAATAAGTAAGATAATGATTTGCATATAAATCATTTACAATAACAGACGTCCTGAAATATCAATATAAAAAAAAGAGACGTCAAAAATACAACTATTTTAATTAAAGGAAATCTACATTATGTAGATTTCTCTGTGATGAAATCTGTTAGTCGAAGACTTATGCAATTATTTCAACTGTGATTGCGACTTTACGTCATGTTCATTAACAGCAACAAAAGTCTCAAAATAAAACTTCTTAAAGTTAAATTTTTCTAAATTTTTTTGAAATATTTTGAAAATGCGTTCTATGTTAAAAATTGTACTTTAGCTAAATATAAGTAATTTTTATTGTCTTAAAGTAATTTTCGACTGTTCGTATATCTTCAATAAACTTTTTATCTATTAGTAACATTTCCAGATACTTGGAAGTAATGTTCACACGATTTCCCAAGTACCGTCTGACTTCACGTTCAGAAGGAAGGGCGTCGTAGGGGGTTTTAGTGCGGTATATCGGGCCTTGCACGGAAGACAGAGGACTAGCCTCTGTCTCTCCAAGTCCGGGAGTCCCACACTCCCCGCCGAACTGGCCGGCGGAGGTCAGTGCGTAATGCATTTCCCCCTACGTTAAAAAAAAAAGTAAACATTTCCAGAAGTTCGATTCTTGATGTAAAATGAAGGGAGGGGAGGTTTTAGTGGGTGCAAGCCCCGTACTACCTACATCGGACGCCCGGTGAGATGTGCGTTAGTCATTTTCCGATCTCGTAAAAAAAAAAAGTCGATTGCTGCGGGGACGACGACGACGGCCGCGGGAACAGCGTCAACGGCCGCGGGGACGGCGACGACGGTCGCGGGGACGGCGTTGACGGCTGCGGGAACGGCGACGACGGCCACGGGGACGGCGACGACGGCCGCGGGAACGGCGACGACGGCCACGGGAACGGCGTCAACGGCTGCGGGAACGGCGACGACGGCCGTGGAAACAGCGTCAACGGCCGCGGAGACGGCGACGACGGCCGCGGGAACGGCGACGACGGCCGCGGGGACGGCGTTGACGGCTGCGGGGACGGCGACGACGGACGCCGGAACGACATCGACGACAACGCACGTTATACAATTAAGCGTAAGTGTGAAATTTTTTATTAATTAAAATTAATTAAAATATTATAATAGGTGTATTTTGTAACTCTAACAGGACAGTTCTGTATAGTTACAGTGTCATTGCGCAGCTATATATGATATCTACGCAACTGTCTTTAAAAGTTACAGAATACGCTTATTAGTTAGATAAATATATCTGACGGATAATCAATTGCAATAAATATTATATTATACATAAAATAGATATGCTTGTCACTAATAATATTTTTCTTTTTGTTTCAGCCCGATCAATTGGGAGAAATAATCTCCAGGGCAATCTATGCCGCCTCGACAACAGGGCGAGCAAGAGGACGAGGAAGAGGAAGAGGACAAGGAAGAGGAAGAGGACAAAGAGGAGGACGAGGACGAGGACGAGGTGGGAGAGGAAGAGCCAAAAACATATATGTTTTTTATTCATAAATATATGTAAGTAAATAGTCTCTCCATATTTATTTTGCTATTCATACACTTTAATGCAATAATTTAATATCAATACGTATTATACAATTATCAATAATGAATTTTCTTGAGAATATTTTATAATTTGCATGATTATATTTTATATATCTTGTCTCTCATTTTATATTTTTTGTTCTTCTGTTTCAGAAAATGAGAGCAGTTTTTGAAATATATATATATATATATTATAAATTATAAATATATATATATTATAAATATATAATTAAAATAAATAATTATACAATTATATTAAATATATAATATTCACATAAATAACCCTGACTCTCCCGCTGCTACTCGCCCGCTGAGCGAGATGTCAAAATACGAGCGAGCGACGTGAGAATAAAGGGTTCATACACAATGAGAGGAATGAGATAGAAGGAATTAAACATAAAAAATTAGTAATATGGAATTAAATTCCACCAATTTACTTTCTTAACGTTAACGCATGTGGGAGCATGACTTTCCATTGATCAAAACCTGATTCCTCGTTACTAATTCCTTATATTTAATTCCTTGTATTCATCTCATTGTGTATGAACCCTTAACAGCATGCAAGGAGACTCGCAGCCGAGACTCGAGCCGAGATCCGATCCTCGAACTTTCGGCGTGTTGTTATTTTCATCTCGCTCGTTCCTATTATTGTCTCCGTCGCTCTTATTGATCTTTCGCTCGCTCCTATTGTCGTCTCCGTCGCTCTTATTGATATCTCGCTCGCTCCTATTATCGTCTCCGTCGCTCTTGTTGATCTCTCGCTCGCTCTTATAGGACGATAATAGGAGCGAGCGAGATGAAAATTGACATCTCACTCGCTCACATACTGAAAACTCTGTAACTCAATGTTACCGACTTTTCGTGTACATAGCACGGAACAGAACCACGATTGTACACATACGCGTTACCCTTCGGCCCAAACGTGCACATTGGCTATGTAGTTCATGTGCACGTTTTCCGACTTCCGCAGAGGGCGTATCGCCTTCGCGGATCAGCTAAAATCGGGCCGTGTCGTCTCTCAGGCTTCTCTCTGATTTATATAGTATAAAATGTTATGTAATACAGCATGATAAAATCTCTGCATGCCATCGTAATTCAACATTTTTAATAACGAATAACACCATAACTAATTTAAAAAATAATGCTTGCGCAGGATGAATGCTGAAATCGTTTCATCGTTTAAGCGACAAGGTGACATTGTCCAAAGATGTACAGGACAGTCAAACCGGTAAACACACGTATTTACTTATAAACTTATACATAAATATATTGCTGCCAAAAAGATTCGAAACTGTGAGATATTTGAAAAACTATTTAATTATAGTAGTGATTCAAATTGCAGGGAAGGTCATCCATCGCGTATTACCAAAAAACCCAAAAAATACGTAACGACGTCATCTGAGCCGGAGACTGGGAAGAAGACTACTACTGACAAGGAAAACGTGAAAGACATTGACGAACATATCAATAACTTACGGAGAAACCTAAGTGCCGAAAATGCCATTCCGAATCACCCGAGTGCTAGTCAAGTGTTCGGATTGGCGCCACTGAAACTAATCGTAACGGATACTACAGACCCCGTCGCACCCGAAAACGCCACGAAAAAAACGTACACGCCGCTATTGCCGCTACTGCCATCCGCGCGCTCAACAGGATCTGCAGACCCGTACATATCCGAAAGTGCTTGTAACGTTGACGTCTCCAAGTCAAATTATTATCAAACTTTCGAAAACTTCGCGCGGCCACGCTACGACAACGCAATGCTTTGCGGAAACGAGTTTATTGAACGTCAATACGCAGCACCATCGGCACTGTGCACGGCAATGTCTCGCTCCGCTGCGACAATCGATTTTCGGAACCAATTATATACCAGTCGGCAGGAAGGACCTGAAAATACTCGTCAATCAATGCTGAGAGACATTCCTCAATACGAGTGTAACCCTACCCGTACCATGCGAGACGACGAAATGCAGTATGTGAAAAGATGCTTGTTAATGTCTTAAGAATAACTTCATCATTCAAAATTATTGTTTTAGGGCACTGCGAGAGAAGATCGACAACTTTGTCACAAGGGAGGTACAATAAGTAAGTCGAATCGTCTTTTGTATAATTGAAATTGCATTTCATTTAATGTAATATCAGATCACTTTCATATATAACCCGCACAGCACCGAATGACATCAGAATGTCACCAGAACATTGCAAAATATCGAACATAAGGCGTTGATCTGCTGACATTGTCAAAAGGTCTTTAATATTGTTACAATATTGCAGATTTCAAATTTGACATTCGGTACTGTGTGGAATTTAAAACTGTTACAGATTTTCAGATTTTAGAAGTAACGTTTATTATAATAAGAAAATTAATGAAATTTACAGAAAATAATGAAAATTAGTAATTTTTTGTATGACAGTTATCTGATATAACATCTATCAGTAAAAGTTTAATTTTCCAAACTGTCGGACTCCGCAGTGGTGTCATGTTTCTAAAAATTAAGTACTTTCCATTTTCTGTGAATATATGGTAATTTCATAATTTGGTATTTTTAGAACTTTACTGGAGATATCCGAAAAGATACCAACCAAAGATGATTTGCAGTAAGTAAATGTCTTTCTTACAAAATTCTTTCTTTTGAGCGGCTCAACTCTCCTCACTGCATTTTTATGTTATATGTGATATGTTCGTGAATATGGAACATGTATATACGTGTAGAAGTGCGATAAGTGCAAAAATTTTTTCTCAAAAAGAGCTCTAAGGGATCATCTATCTTACTTTGTCCAAGTTGAAATAAAAAGCGATTATTACCAGTGGATTAGATATGTTTCAAAATGGAATTGTGCTAAATATTAACTCCCACCGTGCAGTAGGATTCGAGTAATCGGTTCCACAAAAACTGTAACTGTAACGTTCAAGTCTCATAACTCGAAAAGTACTTAAAGAAAAATTACTTAATCATAGTGTTCTAGAAAGCTCTCGAGGTAAGCTACAGGAATATATAATACTTTTCCGTACAAAAGTATTGCATATTCCTGTAGCTTACCTCGAGAACTTTCCAAAACACTATAATTAAATAATTTTTCCTTAAGTACTTTTTGAGTTATGAGGCTTAAACGTTACAGTTACAGCTTTTGTGGAACGATTACTCGAATCCTAGTGCACGATGAGAGTTAATATTTAGCACAAATCCATTTTGAAATATATCTAATCCACTGGTAATAATCGCTTTTTATTTCAACTTGGACAAAGTAAGATGGTCCCTGTCAGTAATTACTTTAATTAATAACAATACACGAGATCGTATAAAGTACAATATATTTCATTTTCAAATATTTTCATTTTCAGACGTATCAACTGGAAATTGGATAAGTTGTTACGGAAGCGGATAAATGTAATGCTTACAAAACCTACGTCGTTCCCTCTGTCGTCTGTGGAAGAGGTGGTAGCGTTCGAAAATGTTAGCGACGAAGAGTACGAAGCTGCTGTGCGTATTACATAATAGATACATAAGAAATGAAAAGTGCATAGGAAACGAAAATGGGTTCCCAGCAATTTTTACAAGTGTGTTAAAGCGATCTTATTATTTTGTTTTATCTAAATTCTCTTTATTTACAAATGGTACGCAACAAACTTTGACAAGTCTATCGTTTCTTGCTTATGACGTCACGTTTTTAATATGTCCGCAGCGAGTACTCAGAAGCGTAAGGTTTAAAAAAATTACATTCATAGCATTTTTTATCGGTATTAGCATTTTTTACACGGAGACTTAATATGCGTAAACATTAATAGAATAGGATTCAGTTTTGCATTTAGTAAAATATCAATTAATTTCATTCTATTTTTAGAGATAATATAAGCGAATTCAGATACATTGACATTGATTTAAAAAGCCTATTAATCTTAATCCATTCTTGTCTGCTGGAATTAAGCTAATATGAAATAATATCAAAAATATAATAACATAATGTATTCAATTAATGTCGAATACAGGTCGATTATTTTGCATTTCTTGGTGGAAGAAGTGTCCACGAAGCCGTCATTTTCTGCATGAAGGAGTCAATATCAGATGTCACGATTCGCCACTACTCCGCCTGGGGAGAGCGTGGAAATCGTCCATTGTTCGATACGAAAATTATCAAAGCCATTTACGGTGAGTTAATGAATTCGGTGAGACGAATTTGATTATTAATTGTTTGTTTGTACAACATTATAGCTTTCTTAAAATCTGCAGCTGTCGAATATCCAAAAATGCAAAATTCATATCTGTGAATGTATTCGAAATAGGTCCTGACCATTTTTTAAAACATACGCATGTATTATAGTGTAAAAATATTTAGTATAACAGATTAACCCAAATGTTTATATAAAATATTTAAAGACAAGAGATTAATTCTCTTTATACGGCAAGCCCGCCATATATGGTAGTGTGAAAAATAGGTTTAGGGTACAATATTTACTACCAATGATACCTTGGAGTTTTGAGATTGCTGAATATAAATTTGAAGTCAACATTGCAAAATTAAAAATGGCGGATCCAATATGACAGAATGAATTACGAAAAATAAATGTTAGCTCTGAAAAAACTTGTCAACGTGTATAATATACTATTAAAAGAAAAATTAATTAAATAGTTCTTTATTTTCGAAATTTAATCAGCCGTAATGGATTCGCCATTTTGTATTTTGTAATTTTGACTTCAAATTCATATTCAGTAATTTTGAAAACCCGGGAATACAAATTTGTGACTCCATTGGTGAAATTTTTTTCTTCCCAAAATTGGCACTCATAACTAATTTAAGCTTGCCGCGTAAAGAGTTAATAAAAATTGCCATAAATCTAATATTTTCAATTTCCGAATAGCATAGACATTTTAAAAATCGTTATAAATTTGATATATTTAAAGCTTTTTCTACGTGAGAAATTGTACATTTAAGTATGTTTGTTTTTTATTTCAGATGCCATTGCTGTAAATTTTCAACCGCCTCCTAACCGCGATGATTTTTTCAAAGAAGTTTCTGAAGGCGTACGTTTTGGAAAGCAACGTACTCGGAACGTCATCGTTCAAGGGGCGGCTGTTTGGAATCCTGGTATACGTGCTCGAAATCGCCAAGCAGCCGATGTCAATTTAAACGGCGATCAACGCGAACGCGAGGAGGTACTACAAGAAAACGAAGGCGACGAACAAGCGGATGATGCCAGGGTTATGAATGAGACCTAATGATTATAAAGATCTAATCTTGTTTTTTGAAAGTTTATTATTATACAGGGTGTAACCTAACAAACATATACGGTGTACATCATCAGGTAAAGAACGAGAATCCAGATCGAAAAGTCCTGAGTCATTTTTTTATTTGAGCTTTCTGTTAGTTATTATAAAGTATTAAAGTTAGCCACTCAGCACCCGTGTACAGAGGGAAGTCAGGGACGGCAAAGTAGCAAGGCATAGATTGTTGCTATTGCTTCGATTCTCACCGTCGCGCGTTGTTCTTCCGTCGCATAGTTCGCTCCATTCCGCCTTGCTACTTTGCCGTCCCTGACTTCCCTCTGTACACGGGTGCTGAGTGGCTAACTTTAACACTTTATAATAACTAACAGAAAGCTCAAATAAAAAAATGACTCAGGACTTTTCGATCTGGATTCTCGTTCTTTACCTGATGATGTACAACGTATATGTTTGTTTGGTTACACCCTGTATAATGTTACGAAATAAATAGTGATTTAATATTGCATTTCGTTTAAGTGTGTGATCGACGTTTTCAGTATTTCCACTTAAAATCGGAACTCACCCTTACGAAAAAGTACATATAATTTTTTGTGATAACTTCTATACAATGCTGTAAAAAACAATTTTTGAAACATTCCCAGCTAACACAAGACTAAAAAGTTAATCCAACAATATATAGCCAACTTATAGACGTAAATCATCACCAAGTTGTGAAAAAAATGGGACATTAACCAAAAAAAAATTGACTATTATTATTGGGTTAACTTTTCGGTCTTGTGTTAGCTGAGAATGTATTAAAAATCAAGTTATACAGCATGCGTACTTCACATAATGTCAGCATATTTGTAGCATTCATGATTAATCATGCATGCCGACGTTTTGCTGTCAATATGCTGTAATTATATGTTGTCGCAGATGACATATGGATGATGACAAAATGCTAATTGCGAAGTAGCCAAGTTGCCGTCAATATAACCTCACGTGCAGATGTCATGCATGACGACGATTTGCCGTCATTATGATATCAAGCACCATTCGTTGAACGTAGCGCATGCATGACGACAACTTGCCATCAGTTTGTTGAATTCTAATGAAGACTTTACATGATGTCAGAACAACAGTCAGTTTGTGGAAACACCTTGGTTTTAGTTTGGTGAAATTGAATGCGGAATAAGTGACAGCAAAATGTTAACACGTTGCCCTCATTTGGCTATCTGGGTCATAGTTTTAAATTGCGTGATAATCAGTAGTTTCGAAGTAGTGAAAATACAGTACATGGTTTTCTTTATATTCTTAGCTTTTAAATCATGTTTTCCTTACTTAAGATAAAACAGACCAAACAAACAATTGTTGTGAAGACTAGTAATATAAGTCGTAAAAGGAAAAACGATTATTGGATAAAATTAGAAAATGGAAAGCGATGGGTTGGAATATTCCTGTGTAAATCGGGTACGTAGAATAGTAAAGAGTAAACTCTGGACATTTACAAAATTACAATAAATAAAAGTAACATATAAGTTAAAATCGCATTAAGTGGATTACAAGAAAAATATAATAAACTAATTTTAATTGCTTTCAGATGAAAGAAGCACTCTATTAGAAATAAAAAAGAATATAGATACTAGTTCACCAAAGATTATATTACAGAACAATGACAAATTGACAATTATATTTCAGGTCTCGTTCTCAACGATTTACATGTAGTACCGCCTTTAGGCTTACAGCGCCACAAGCTTTAGAGTAGCCATTTTTTCTTTTCCCATGAGTCCCCACGCTTCCACGCTCATAACGTTTTTTGTGCTTGAAGCAGCCACACACGGATTATTGTTAGAGGAAGTGGGCGTCATTCGTTCTATCAAGAATAACGAAAAGACGCCCGAGTGATGCGGAATTTGAGGAGTTAAACACTCAGATCAAGAGCCTGCGCAAGAGGTTAAAGAGATTTAAGAAAGCATCGGAATGTCCGATCGTAGAAACGGTCGTCCAAACAATCGGCGATGAGGCTTCACTAGAGGGAGAACAAGTCGCACGAGAATCTCACGGCGATGAGCCTTCACTCGAGGGAGGACAGATCGCATGAGAATCAGAGGAAGACTCAGGTGAGGAATGCGGAGAGGAATCCGATTCTTCTGATTCGGACGAAGCCTCAGATAAGGAAGTGAGGTTAGGAGAGGACGACGGAGAAAATGATGGTAAGGAAGTCGCAGCGACTCTCAGTAACAAGATGCAGGAAGATCTCGGTCTGAAGGCAGAACCGGAAAAAGATGGGGATATTGCGTTACATCCCGTATTAGTTGATGAATGGATGAACTAGATACGTAAAGGCCTCAATGCGAAAGAAGAGGAGGATGAGAAGAAACGGGAAGAAGAGGAGAATAAATTACGAGAGGAAGTAATGACAAAATTCCCTAGGAAAGGTACGCTATATGTAGAAGCCCCGAAACTGAATGCAGAAATTTTAGCGTATATGTCGGTACAGGCAAAGAGCAGGGACAAGCATTTTGTCTCTGCGCGAAACACGCTGGGCTCGACAATAACAGCCATAGCAAAAAGTATTTCCTTTATTCTAGAGTTGGAAGAGAGTGATATTACGAGTACCCTATTACAGTTCCTAGGTAATGCGGGGAAGTTGATGGCTGGTCTACATTATCAACAATCAGTCATGAGAAGGGCGTTCATCTTACCCGGTATTGAAGAGAAATATAGAGATCTGTTAAAAAAGTCGGAGATTTCAACGGAACTTTTTGGCAGTGACTTGTTTAAACGTCTTAACCACACTAAGTCTGTAGGAAAAGTGGTGGAAGAACTCGCTTCACACCAAGAGAAAAAATCACTAAAAACATTGAGCTGGGGAAACCGGAGAAGCTTGCAAACGAAGTACAAGGGCCATTCGCAGCAGGCTCGAAAGTCGGGAGGCCCTCAGAGATCGCTACGATACAAGGATCGTCAAAGGAAGCCGTATTGGAACAGCAACAACAACAACACCACAAAATCATCGAGAACGAGTCACTACAGGCGTTAGAGGTGAGGAAGACGGCAGGACGACTGAAGTGGTTCGAAAGGAATTGGGAGTTAATCACGAGAGACAAATTTATCCTGGGATGTATAAAAGGATACTCGATAAAATTTAAAGCACAGCCGGTCCAAACGTCCGTCCCGGAGTCGCCTCTATTGCAAGGTTCTCAATCGCTAGATGATGTTAAAAAAGCAATAAAGAATCTTTTGGAAATAGGAGCTATTAGATCTTGTGTCAGGGAGGATTTGCGTTTTATATCTTCATATTTTTTGCTCCCAAAATCTGACGGGACCTTTAGGTTCACTCTCAATTTGAAAAAATTAAATGAATTTATTCAAACTAAACATTTTAAACTAGAAGATGGTCGTACAGCAGCTAAGCTGATTTCAAAGAAAGATTTCCTAGCTAAATTAGATTTAGAGAACGCTTACTTCCTAATTCCAATTGACGAGTGCTCTTCCAAATACTTGAGATTTATTTTTCAGGAACAATGTTTCGAATTTGTTTGCCTACCCTTCGGTCTTAACGTGGCTCCATATATCTTTACCAAAATTATGAGACCAGTGGTGGATCATTTACGAGGTAAAGGATTCTCTTCAGTTATATACCTGGACGATATACTACTTATAGGATCATCGAAACAGGCATGTATAGAGAACGTTAAGGCTTCGGTCAATCTCTTGGAGTCCTTAGGATTTATTATAAATGTTAAAAAGAGTTGCTGGGAACCCAAACAACGCATGGAATTTTTGGGAATTATTTATAACACGGAGATTTTAGCTCTAGAATTATCAACGGACAAGACGCGAAAAATTCTCAATGTACTAAATCAGATTAAATTAGAAGAATCCATCTCTCTTAGACAATGGTCAAGTTTAGTAGGTTCAATCAATGCTTGTTGCCCGGCAGTAAAATACGGACGATTATACACAAAAGAATTTGAGCGAGTTAGGTATTTAGACTTATTGAGAAATGATAATGACTTTGATGCAAAGATTCGTCTTCCGGGAAGTCTCAAGTCGGATTTAGATTGGTGGAAAAGAAATATTATAAAGGCCTCTAATCCGATCAGGCAAGGGAAATATAGATGTGAGATTTTCTCAGATGCGTCTACTACAGGATGGGGCGCGTTCTGTGATGGAAAGAAAACCAGGGGTTTCTGGACAATAGAAAAGCGAAAATGTCATATTAATTGGTTGGAATTAAAGGCAGCCTTCTTTGCGTTGAAAAGCTTTGCTAGGGGTCTGAGGAAATGCGAAATCCTCCTGCGTATCGATAATACTACGGCGGTGGCATATATCAATAAAATGGGAGGCGTGCAACATCCAAATTTACATAGAGTTACGAAGGAAATTTGGCAGTAGTGCGAGGTGAGAAGTATTTGGTTAACGGCCTCGTATATAAAATCAGAGGACAATATAGAGGCAGATAGCGAATCTCGAGTAAGAAATATTGACACAGAATGGGAGTTAGCGGAGTATGCATTCCAAAAAGCTATAAAGCGTTTCGGGCATCCAGAAATAGATTTGTTCGCGACTAGATGTAACAAAAAATGCAAAAAGTTTTTCGCTTGGGAAAGGGACCCGGAAGCATTAGCAATCGATGCCTTTACTAGGAGTTGGCACTCGCTGGGATTGTTTTGGGCATTTCCACCATTCGCTGTTATCTTAAGAGTCCTGAGAAAGATTGTAGCGGATCGGGCCACAGGTATCATAGTGGTTCCCCACTGGACTAGTCAACCATGGTTCCCATTATTCTCAAAATTATTGACAAAGAAACCTTTGATTTTCAAACCTTCTTCCAATTTACTTTTATCACCTTGCAGGTCGATTCAGCATCCACTGGCAGACAAGCTATCCCTGATAGTAGGGAAAGGTAGTAGGGAAATTATCAGGGAAGCGTTTAGAGTAAGAGGACTGCCCGATACATCTTTAGCTATTTTTGAAGCCTCGTTATCGGAATCGACACATAAGCAATATGCAGGACCGTTAAGACAATGGTGGTCGTTCTGTATGGATAAAGGTTTGGATCCATATCATCCAAAGGAAGGAATAGTCATCCAGTTCTTAACCAAGAGATTCGGAGAAGGAGCAGCATACGGATCGTTAAACTCAATAAGATCAGCAATCTCCTTGATTAGTGGAAACGATATAGGCAAAAGCAGGAACATATCAAGGTTTTTTAAAGGAATTTGTATGCTTAGGCCAACAAAGCCTAAGTACGATAGAACATGGGATGTCGATATAGCTCTTCGAGAAATCGAGAAATGGTTTCCTCTGGAGGAGTTGTCTCGGGAAAAATTGACGGAGCGATTGGTTTTTCTATTAGCATTGGGCACCGCGCAGAGGAGTCAATCGTTGGCAGCGATCAAATTACGAAATGTCAAGCGAAAGTCAGAAGGATTCGAAATAGAGATACCGGACCGAATTAAAACGTCTCGCCCAGAAGCTTATCAACCATTATTAACGGTACCAACGTTTCCTGAAAACCCCAAACTGTGCATCGCGGCGACACTCGAGGTTTACATAAAAATGACGGCACAATGGAGGGGAGATATCGATGATCTGTTCCTGACGACGAAGAAGCCATTCAAAGCAGCAACTCCAACAACGATAAGAAGGTGGATTAAAACAGCCATGTTCAGCTGCGGGATAAGTGAAAAATTCACGGCTCATTCGACGAGACACGCAGCAACTTCAGCGGCGTTGAGGAAGGGAGTTAATGTAGAGACTATCAAAAAAGCGGCCGGATGGTCAAAAGATTCGCAAGTATTCGCGAAACATTATAACAAAACGATTATCTTAACTGAGGAACCGTTCATAAAATCACTTATTCATTGATAAGCATATATAGATTCCTCGGTTTATTTTTTTTTTTACTTTATTTAATTTGGTGCGAAGTAAAGTTCTTTTATTTTATGTTAATTAGATGATTATAGAGGAAGACTTCTAAGACTGTTTTATGAGTTGATTTATAACTTTGGTTTAAGAGTTAATGAGTAAATAATTATAGTATATATATATATATATAATTACTCTCTCTGAACCTCTACATGTAAATCGTTGAGAACGAGACCTGAAATATAATTGAACGATCAAACGAACTTACCTGTATGTGAAGTTCGATCGTAATTATATGAAAGGTCTCGTTCGAGACGATAATTCCCACCCGAAAAATTGTTTTTTCCCAACCCCTGCGCTTATAGTAATTTTTATTGAACAAGAAGTTCTTCGAGCTCTAAACTATATGAGCGTGGAAGCGTGGGGACTCATGGGAAAAGAAAAAATGGCTACTCTAAAGCTTGTAGCGCTGTAAGCCTAAAGGCGGTACTACATGTAAATCGTCTCGAACGAAACCTTTCATATAATTACGATCGAACTTCACATACAGGTAAGTTCGTTTGATCGTTCAAATATCCGCGATGCAAGTAATGAAACATACAACAAAACTAAGGTTATGAAGGATAATGCAAATTCCAATCATTCAAAAGTAATTAAATTAAGAGACTAAAGTAACACAGATATTAAAATTAAGAAATCATCGTATGATTATTTAGTATGTTACATAATAAATATTTATTAAATATGTTATTAGAAAAATTCAGATTATCCTTTTTATATCTTGTAATCATATAAAGATATACATATTATAATCATAACGATTTTTGGCAATCGTTTGGTATATTACCAGATTGTTGTTGGGCAAGTTTACATCAAACATTTCATACAATGTATTAAATATTCATATAGTACAAATGTCAAGATATATTCCAGAAATAAATCCAAATATCTTTGGAACGTCTTTAGAATGTATCTTAGACATTTATATGCTGTATAAATACTTAATACATATATTAAATGATGATGTAAACTAACCCAGTGACAACCTGGTACACACGGCGTCATGAATGCCTACATCTCTGAAGTTGGCTGCATTCAGAGTTTATCTTTTTCTTTTCAATGTGCAAGGCAGTAAAATAAGAAGAATAAACTCTGAATACGGCCAACTTCAGAGGTGCATTAATGATGCCATGTGTACATGTACTAAACGATCGCCAAAAATCGCTTATTATAAGGATATGCTTTATAATCAAAATTCGGAAAAATTCAATTTAATTATTTTCAGATAAAGAAACTGATGAGAACATAAATCCTAATACGACAAAAATTGTGCTAAAGCGTAATGCCAAAATATTAAAGCCGCAGTGTTCTGATTATAAAAAATCAATACATAATCAATATATTGCTTTACTATTTATATGATTGAATAAAGATGAATATTAAATATATTACAAAAACTAAGAGTTATTAGAAAATATTACATATTTTAAAATTATGTTGCAAATAAAATATTTATATATGTATAAAATCGAACAATTAGATATATATTTATATTTTATAAGATACATTTATATACATTATATAAAGTAATATATTTTTAAAATATTTATTGGGACACTTTAAAAGTATTAAAAAACTTTTTTATGTTTATAAAAATCTTTCAATAAAGTACATTTATCGGAGTTTTTGAATTATTTTCAGATAATGAGTAGATTAATATAAAAAATAATGATAATATTTCTTCGAATACAAAAATAATGAATGAATCCGAACATGAAGATTTAAATATAGTAAATACATGTTTCGAATTGAAAAATTTTGGAACTAAACCTTCTAGAAACCATCCTCAAATTACAGAAGACGATCAGTGCAAAATGAATATGACTACTTTACTAAAAAGTACAAACTTATCAGCAAATAGTTCATTTAATACATCTATTTTAGAGAAATCTTCAGAAATTTCTAAAATGAATGTAACAGATGCAGAAAATTCTACAAATTTTACTACAACTTTGAATAATAATTGTAAAGAAATAAGAAATGACGAAATACTAGCTGAGAAAAAATTTATGGCTATATCTGACTGTAAAGATACTAAATTGCATAGTAGTTTAGTAAAATGTTGCAACTTAAACAAAGAAAGTAATTCTTTTATAATAAACAATAATAATGAATTACATTCTAACAATATGCAAATTGGAAATGTCTCGCAAAATACAGGTATCTATATATGTTATGGACCATGTATCTAAGATCATTATTCATAATAACCAAAATAATCATGCAGTTTGATAAATATTAATTAATTTATTAAATTGACTAGACATTATTAAAGCAAAAATTGGCTTTCCCTAAAAGTTAAAATGCTTATGTGTGAAGTAATTTTTATTATAGTAATTAAAATTTTTAGAAACATACTGTTCCTATCGCATAAATTATATTATAATATATTATAAAATTATTACAAAATATTATTTATGTTTTAACCCAGCAAACACAATGTTACATGTAACATATATGTGTGTTAGTTATAATTTCCTGCTCAACAATGTAATTACCATATAACATGGTATTATATAATTGTTACATTACAGTAGGAAATTACAACTAATATGTATATTACATGTAACATTGTTGCTGGGAATTATAATATAAATTATAAAATATTTATTCTTGTTATATCTTTCTTTGTGTACGAAATTCATATAAAAATAGCAATTGCCTATCATTTATAAATTCTTTAAATAAGCTAACTAGAAAATAATTAAAATATGATTTTTAACGTAGTTTAATTTTTATAGTGTTATTTTTTTGAGGTTTACATTCACTAATTACAAATTTATTAATAAATAGGATTGATCAAATAATTAACTTTTTTTCACTAAGTATTTCTATAATTTAATAAAATAATAAAGCAAAATATTTTAACAAATATACACTTTTTTGATATTTTTTTCAATATTTTCAGATGATAAGTAGATTGACGTAAAAAATGATGACAAATTTTTTTCAAATACAGAAATAATAAATCAATTTCAACATGAAGATTTAAATGTAATAAATTCAGATTTAGAATTGAAAAGTTATGAAACTAAATCTTCTAGAAACTATCCTCAAATTATAGAAAACAAACAGTGCAAAATAAATATAGTTGTTTTATCAAATAGTATGAAGTCATCAGCGAATAGTTCGCTCAATATATCCATGTTGAAGAAATCTTTACAACTTTCTGAAATAAATATATCAGATGCAAAAAGTTCTACGAACTGTAGTACAAATTTGATTAATGATAATAGTAAAGAAGTGATAAAAAATAATGAAATCGTTGAGAATAAATTCATGTCTACATCCAACAATAACGATGAATTATGTTATAACGATCCACAATTTTCAAATGTCTCCCAAAAGACAGGTATATATATATATATATATATATATATATATATATATATATATAAAACATTCCTATTAATTTATTTTTTAAAAAGTAATAAAATATTATGTTTAGAGTATTAGTTTTGTCGACAAAAGTTACTGTATATTTACGAAAAAAATTACAAAAATTAATAATGTTCAATATAGATATATAATGTTCAATATAGATATATAATGTTCAATATAGATATGTTAATAAACTTATGTGCAAAATAATTTTCAGTAATTAAAATTTTTATAATCATACTGTTCCTATCTTATTTCAGAAGATCAAATTATAATAATATTGTAATATAAATTAATACTTATTCTTGTTTTAATGTCTTTCTTCGTTATTATATATGCGTTATTATATACGTAAATAACAGTTTATGTATCATTTACGAATTCTTTCAAATTAACTTAACCAAATAATAATCGTAATTTAATTCTTATATTGTCATTTTTCTAAGATAAATATTTATTACTTACTAATTTATTAATAAATAAAATTTATCATTTAATTAATTATTTTCTTTTATTTATTATTTGCATAATTTGATAAAATAAAAAATATTTTAACATTCATATATTTTTTAAAACAAAATATTAAAAAATAAATATTTATTATTTCAGATTTTAAAAAGAATAAAATTTCAACCTATGATGAAAATTCGGATTATGAACCAGATTATGATCTAGATTACGATAATTTGAATTCTGATCCAGATTATGAAGCATTTATTGATAATCAAAGTCCAAATAATTCGTTCGATATTGAAAATAGAAAGAATTGTGAAATTGATGATTTAAAAGTTGCAGATAAATCTGATACATTAGAGAATTGTTCAGAGAATATAGTCATAAATGAAAACAATATGTTAACAAAAGAAACATGCAAAGATGATGAATTATTTGTAGAATTATCTCGAGGACCAAAAGGAGATCAGAAATCTAATTTTTGCTTTTATTGCAATACTATGCAAACTAAAATTGCTCGCCATGTAGAGTTGAAACATCAAGATAAAGAAGAAGTAAAAATGTTTTTATTACTTCCAAAGAAATCTAGGGAACGGAGAGAAGCAATAAGTCAATTAAGAAAAAAGGGTAACTTCAAATTTAATACGCAAGCAAATCTAAATGATGGTTCTATGATTGTTGTAAGAAGACCTACTAAAACAAAGAAACAATGTGGTTGTTATTTTTTACCATGTTCCAATTGTAAAGGACATTATGCAATACATAATCTCAGACACCATTATCGTATTTGCGCTAAAAAGAAAGATACAGTTCGAAATATATTAAAAATTAGCTCGAAGCGCTGCACAATCTGTTCATAATCGAGCCAGCGTTAAATTAAGAAAAGATATTCTTCCAATAATGCGAAATGACAAGATTTACAAGTTAATAAAATACGACTTACTTATTATACTGTATGGAAATTATCTATGTCAAATTCATAGATTACAGCACTTAGGAGATCACATACGACAACAGTTACGACTTGTTGGACGTTTTTCAGAAGCATTGAGATCAATTGAACCAAAGATAGAAAAATTACAAATGGTATTTAATCCAAAATATTATGATGTCGCTATGCAAGCAGTAAATATAGTTGCTAAATATAATGAAGACACAAAATCATATGAAATACCATATAATGCTAGAGCTTTAGGCACATGTTTAAAAAAATTATGTAAGATTTTAATCAACGAATTTATCAAACAACATGAATATGAGAAACAAAAACTAGCAAAAAATTTTCTGAAGATCTTAGAAATCGAATATGTAGTACTATTAATAAAACAGTCATAGAAACGCAAACTAGAAACAGTCGAAAAAAGAAAGTAAATCTTCCAAAAACATCAGTCATCAAAAAATTAATTAATTATTTAGAAGAAAAAAGAATATCTAGCATGCGAGAAATAAAAAAGCAATTTACGTTTTGTGCTTGGAAGTCACTCGCTGAAGCAACATTGATAATAATTCAAATCTTTAATCGGCGCCGAGCAGGAGAAATAGAGAGAGCTTATATTGTTGATTATAAAAATTTTATAAAAATTACAGAAGAAGATGAATTATATAAGAAATTACCAGAAAAAGACAAAAAAGCTGCTTTAAAGTACGTTCGTTTTGTCATTCGTGGCAAGCTAAATCGTAATGTTCCAGTCCTTTTGAATATGAAAATGAAAGAAGCTATAGAAGTAATTTTAAAATATCGAAAATTGGCAGAAGTCAACTCTAAAAATCCATATATATTCGGATTACCGAGTATAGATAAAAAACAATTTAAGTACTTAAGGGCGAGTAAATTGATGCGTGAATTTTCAAATTTATGCGGAACAGAAAATAAGAAAAGCTTACGAGGAACTATTTTACGTAAAGATTTGGCAACAAAATGTGCAGATTTACCAGACACTGAAACTTCTCTTGTTGCTGATTTTATGGGTCATCATAAGGATATACATAAAAATATTTACAGACAACCTGTGGCAGAAGTAGATATTTTAAATATGGCAAAAATTTTAGAGAAAACTCAAAATACGTCTGCATGTAACTCTACAGATACTACAAATACTACAAATACTACAAAAAGTTCCATAATATCTAATAGTACAACAGATATTAATATATCAGAAAATAATAGCAACGAAATTCAAAACACAGGTATTTTAATAATAGTTTCTATACAACGTTATAGTAATTATGAAATAGTTTTATAATACCATATTCGATAATTATATTGAGTTGTATTACATGAAAGTGTCGATATTCAATATGATATATAACACGATATGTGTGATAATTCGTTTTTTTATTTTTGTCTGATTTAAATACCCCAAATTTTTCCAAAATGTAGTACACAATTTAATATTACGTTGATAAAAAACATTAATGCTAATTATGGATATTTCGATTGTATAAAATTTATTTTTTTGAAAATACATTTTTATTTTAAAATGAAAAAATGGGAATAAGTTTTCATATAATACAACTTAATCTGTCGTGTACTATAAATAAAAAATAAAATTTTTATTACATATTTTTAATATAAAATTTATTCTTAACAATAAAGCTGAAGATGAAACAGATAGTGACACTTCGCTACATGTTCAAAATTTTATGGAAGTTTCACTGAAACAAAAGAATGTAAGTAAACACAATTTGAAAAGGAAATTTAATGCAGACGAAGCTGTCAAAAAAAAGAAGCGGTTCAGTAAGTTATTTTTAATATTGCAGTTATGAAAAAATAAAATTAATAAGGAAACACATAATTTTTCTCTCATTATTAAAATTATTAAAATTACTATTTATTTTAATTTTTGACAATACATTTATAAATTTATATACAGGGTGGGCCAAAAGTCTGGATACACCCTAATATCTCATAAACTATGCACTTTAGAAAAATATGTTTCAGACAAAAGTTATAAGGCTTAAAAAGACGCATTTAATGATAGTAGTCATTTGACCTGGAATGGCGTTGTTAAGGTCACGTCAAGGTCAACTTAATTTTTTTAAATGGAACCCCCTACTTTTTATTTCAGATCCTTGTAGGTTATGTTGAGACGTTTTCAAAATGCGTATAATAAACGCTTTTCCGATGAGAACTTCACGAGTTATGAGTCTTTAAAATTCAAGTACCGCCGGCATTAGAGTTATCCAAGATGTACCACGTGGAGGTTGCTCGATCGGATTTACATCTCTTGTGTGCGTGCGTGTGTTTTACCTTGCCACTTTTATATGCAGAATAATCAAAGAGATCATATATAAAAAAAATCATATAGTTCTATAAAAATGACCTTAAAATTATGATTAACTATGTGATTTTTTTACATAATATGAATTCTCTGCATATAAAAGTGATAAGGTAGAATTGTCGAAAAATCAATAGTTTACGAGATATTTTACACTTTATTCTGGCATATTTTGACATAAAACGTAAAGTATCTCATAAATGAATGGGACAGAGGTTTTGATTAACTAATGATGATCCTTACCCACTCTCTTTATCACCCACAGAAGTTTCGTCAAAAAGTGGGTTACTAAACCTAAGAAGTCCCCTTGTGAGACAAAAACAACACGCCACTGGAGCGAAAGTAACACGCGGCTGGGGCGAAAGCAACACGCCGCTTTGATATAGTTCATGCTATACAGCTTCTTCTTTTACTTTTTATATGTAGCCACGTTGTAAAAAATGTAAAAGATAAAAATTGAGAGCAGATTATATTACACTGTACTCTACATTTGGAAAAAATATTTATATTATTTAATATTTATATTTAATATTTATATTAAAACTATTCTGCACTTATTACTTAATTAAATGACATAAAAAAAATTCAAGGAGACAACTTAAAGGTAATAAAAAAGAAAAACTCGTATTTGTCATTAATTACAAGTATATTTAATAATAATAATTGTGATAAATATTAAATCCTCCCCTTTCTCCCCCCCTTTTCCCTCCTCCCCTTCTTCCTCCTCCTCTTCTCCCTCCTCCCCTTTTCTCTACCCCCCTTTTCCTTCTATAATTATAGCGGGTAAGTCCTGCCCGCTGATTATACCAGCGGGCACGCGACCGTCCCCCACTGACTCGTCCTCGGAGATCAGCTGAAAAAAAATTTACAAATAAATAATGTATAAACAGAATACTGAAAAACACGCGCGCGCGCGCGCGTGTGTGTGTGTGCGTGCGTGCGTGTGTGCGTGTACGTGTGTGTGTGTGTGTGTGAGAGAGAGAGAGAGAGAGAGAGAGAGAGATACCCTTTTTTGTTGCTGCTGCTGCGGCAAGAGATCATCCGTCTCCATCTGCTCTTGCTGCGGCTGCTTTTGCTGCTGCTGCTCCTGCTGCTGCTCTTGCTGCTGCTGCGGCTGCTCTTGCTGCTGCTGCAACTGGAGCTCTTTCTGCAGCTTCTCAACTTGTCTATTGAGATGTTGCAGTTGCTCAGTTTTTTCTTCTGCAACTGCAACATCTCTTCAAGCCTTTTTTTATTTTCCATTCTATAAAACACATAAATGACATGTAAAATAAAGAAATTGTAAAATAATTATTAGTAAAAATTAATAGAGATATTAGTATTAATTAAGATTGATCTATATAAATTATAATACTTTAATTGTAAACGATTACAGTCGTGAAACTTGATCTATCATTATGTATCATAATATCTACTTAACATAATGTCTATCGTAAATCCTTAAAGGTGCTTTTTCACGTACAGCTACAAAAGCTTTTTTTTTTAATTATAAAGAAAAAAAGAAAAATGATTCAAAGCATTTTTAGCGTCAAACTATGCGTATCCACGATCAAGGTAGCATTGTATCCGTGTATCCACGATCCACGGTAGCATTGTCATCCGTGCATCCGCATTTCACATAGCGTTTGAGTAGTAATATTTTGTAGTTGAACTAGTTCAAACTACAAAATTGTAGCCGCTGAATTACAAATTTGTCACTTTAATCGCTTGTTTTAACAGCATGTGAAATTGCACCTTTATTCGCACCGGAATACACGATCGGTCTCGCAGCGCATGAACTTGGCGTGAGACACGACCGTATCTCCTGATGATCGTAATGCTCATTGTAAAGAATTAATAGAAAAATAATATAACTTACATAGATCAACCTTTATTGATATAAATTATATATAAAAAACGATATTATTTCAAACTAACCTGATATCTTGTCCACGGACGTGCACGTTCACGAGTACGGCGTAGACTGTATCAAAACAATGCGTACTATATCGCGCGAGCCGCGAGCGTCGTTTTTCATTTGTTTATGTCGAGACGCGCTGCCAATCTTTTTGTTCGCGAACGCCGTTGGATACACTTCAGGTTATCCGATTATCAGGTTATTCCGATCAAGATTATACAAATTCAGGTGAACTATCACATACACATATCACATCACACATTACATATTTTCTGTCTTATAGTCTGCCCTAATATAATTATTTTAATATTATTATTTCTCAAATATTTTCATATATTATATATTCAATATGCAAACGAGTAAATGTAAAAAGCGAAGTTTTTCAGAAGCATGGCTTAATGATAGTAGATATAAATCTTGGATACATAAAGTATCATCCGATAGTAGTCTTTATTATTGTAGTACATGCGAAAAAAAATTTTCATGTAATACAGTACATGTCTCAAAACATGTCAAATCTGCGTATCACAACAATAAAGAAAAATCATTGTTATGTAATAATGATAATAATTTAGTAAAGAAAAGAAAGAAAGAAACGACATTTCAACACCGATGGTTAGATAATGAGCAATTTAAATGTTGGTTACGCGAAGTGCCACATGTTCCAAATTCATTTTCTTGCTCAATTTGCGATAAATCTATTGTTGGTGGTTTATCGCAAATCTATCGTCACGCAGAATCTACAAGCCATATGACAAAATATAAAATTTTTATTGAAACAAAGAAATGTAATGAAGATTTGAATGAAGAAACTAATGAATTTCTGTCATTTGATGACCGTAAAAACTCAATGGAAATTAGATATGCTGCTTTAATCGCAGAAGCAAATATTTCTATTCAAATGGCAGAAAAGTTTCTTAAATTTTTTCAACATGCGTCGAATGATGGTGAGGTATTGAGAAGCATAAAAATGGCACGAACAAAATGTACAAATATAATGACGGATGTTTTGTGCCCAGTAGAAACAGAACGTGTCGTTAACAAGATTCAGAACACAAAATTTACAGTATTTATTGACGAAACATCCGATATTTGCAACGATAAATGGATGACTTTTGTTGTTCGTTATGTTGATACAGAGACATTAGATATTCGTTCTCAATTAGTTAAGCTAATAAGTATTGACGCCAAAGATTCTAGTGCAGAAAAGTTATTTCATGCTTTTAAATGTGAAATGTGGAAGTTACAGATTCCATTTTCAAATATTGTTGCCTTGTCATGCGACAATGCGTCTGTCATGATAGGGAAACATGTATCATTTAAAAGAAAATTAGAACAAATATGTCCACATTTATTAACTTTTGGATGTCCCTGCCATTCGGCAGCGTTAACAGCTCATGCTGCATGTGAAAAAATACCTTCAATTTGCGAAGAATTTTTAAAAAAAATTTCTAATTTTATTAATAGTAGTCCGAAACGTTCGGCTATTTATACTGAATTTTCTGAATGTTTTCAAGAAAAAAAACTAAAAATATTAAAATTATGTGATACACGCTGGCTTTCTCACTATTTGTGTGTAGAAAGACTTTTAGAATCTTGGGATACAATTAAACATTTTCTTACTGAAACAGTTGTAAGTGAAAAATCGAAATCTGGAGAATATCTATTGTCTTTGATGGGCAATGTAGAAATGAAAGCATATTTTCTTTTTTTAAAATATATTTTAAATTTATTTAACGCATTTAATGCTTTTTTTCAAGCATTAGAAACGAGAATTCATCTATTGCAATTAAAATCTCTAAATTTTCTTTTCGAAGTCTGTCGAAATTTTTTAAAAAAAGAACATCTGAGACCTTTCTCCATAAATATAATATTCTCTCTAAAAGAAAATCAAAAAAATCTTAATGAAATTACTTTAGGATCAGATTGTGATGAATATCTTAACGAATTAATGATGCAGGGGCATACAGGCATTGTTACAACAGTTCGAGAGAACTGTTTATAACATTTTACGTTACTGCCGCAGAGGAAATTCGTAAAAGATTACCAGTAGATAATATATTTTTATCAAAGTTACAAGTTTTTAGACCTTATACAACTTTGTTTAATATTGATAGAGAAACGTTATTCAATGATGTTTCTTTAGTAGCTAAAACTATTGATGAAGATGCCTTAAAAAAAGAATGGTTTGCATTATCATCAGATTTTACAATGGAGGAGAAACAAAACCTCTCTAAATTAAATTTCGACAACATGTGGAAAGAAATTTTGCAATATCGATACCCCAATAATACTGTTAGATATCCAAGTCTAACAAATGTTCTGAATGCTGTTCGAGCACTCCCAAATTCCAATGCCGATCCAGAGAGAGTGTTTTCCCTCTTAAGTGATGTAAAAACAAAAAAAAGGAATAAATTCTCGCCAGCCACTGTTAATGCAATTAGTGTTGTTAAATCGGCATTCAAAGCGAGAGGAGAAACAGCCATAAATATGAAAATTGAAGAAAAACATTTGTCTCTTCTATCAACGAAGAAAGAACATACTATTAAAAAACGTCGTAGTGCTTTAAGATTATATGCTGCGGATGATATAGCTGGACCCTCGTTTGCATAATGAAAATGTAAAATATTTGATTTTCAGAATATTAATAAATAATATATTTGTAAAAATTAAGCTTAAAAAAAATCTTGTCTATAAAAGACGACACGATCGAAAAAATTGACCGTGTAAAAAAATCTTGTCTGCCAATGACATCACGCTTATAAAGTTAAGCGTGTGAAAAATCTTGTCTGCCAACGACATCACGCTTATAAAGTTAAGCGTGTAAAAAATCTTGTCTATAAATGACATCACGCTTATAAAGTTAAGCGTGTAAAAAATCTTGTCTGCAAATGACATCACGCTTATAAAGTTAAGCGTGTAAAAAAATCTTGTCTGTAAATGACATCACGCTTATAAACTTAAGCGTGTAAAAAATATTGTCTGCAAATGACATCACGCTTATAAAGTTAAGCGTGTAAAAAATCTTGTCTGCAAATGACATCACGCTTATAAAGTTAAGCGTGTAAAAAATCTTGTCTGCAAATAACATCACGCTTATAAAGTTAAGCTTGTAAAAAAATCTTGTCTGTAAATGACATCACGCTTATAAACTTAAGCGTGTAAAAAATATTGTCTGCAAATGACATCACGCTTATAAAATTAACCGTGTAAAAAGTTTGTAAAAGAATCAGAAAAAAAGAGTAGTAACACACACACACACACACACGCACACGCACACGCACACGCACACGCACACGCACACGCACACGCACACGCACACGCACACACACACGCACACACACACACACACACACACTGAAGAAAATGTAAAAAATTGTTTCTTAACAATTTTTTACATTTTCTTCCTGACGGAAGAGACCACCACCTTCTCGCGGTTTCCGTTGAGCAACGATATGTATGTATGCAAACATAAATTAAATAAGTGCAAAAAGAATAGTCTATAAACTGTAATTTTTTCAATTTACATTTAATCATTATTATACTAAAAACTTTTTCAATATAAGAAATTTTCTAACTAAAAAAACATACATATTGGCCAAGAGTGGATTTTTATATATTATTATTTATTTCATTTATATTCATATATTATTATTAATTATATTTATATTAAATTTAGAATAATTTAATATAAATATTTTTCATAAATATTTTCATCTTTGTGTTGCTTTCGCCTTAGCATTAAGTCCGCCAGCGGCGTGTTGCTTTCGGCCTAGCGGCGTGTTGCTTTCGGCCTAGCGGCGTGTTGCTTTCGACCCAGCAGCGAAAAGTCCGCCAGCGGCGTTTTGCCAGCTTGACGAACAGTAGTGTGAGAGACAGAGAGAGAACATATAGCTATTCTCGTCTGCCCGAAGCTAGCCGAGCGTTGCCGAGCGCCGAGAGCATACGTCGCTTCGGAGTTCGGTGTGGACGCTGCCAGCCATCCCCCACCACCGCTGCTGGTGTGCTGCCGCGTCTGCCGAACGGCATCACTGATCCTGTCTTGCCGCGGCGGCCCCCTTTTATATCCGGCAGATGTCGGCGTGGTGGGGATAGCGCGTAGGCGGATGCCGGCGTGGTGGGGGAAATCGCGTGGGCCGGAGCGCTGTGCGTGGGCGGCTTGTCGGCTAGTGACGAGGAGGGGAGGCGTATCGTCACATGTATAAAAGTCAGAGGCGTCTGTGGTCTGACGGTACTGATTATAATAAAAATCAGAAGCGTGTATTTGACGGAACTGTATATAAAATTAATTAAAAACTGTATATTAAATTAAAAAGTATATAAAATTAAAATATAAACTGCATGATTATCTATTATATATAAAAGTCAGAGGCGTCTGTGATATGACGATACTGATGTTAATAAAAATCAGAAGCATCTCGTTTTTAGGATGGTACTGGTTATTACAAATATTTATAAATTTGATTCGGAGAGACGAGAAAAATTTATTTTTTGCGTTTTCACGGGAATAAATGTTGGAGAGGCCCATTCACTGTTCCCAATATTCAAAATCATAAAATAATATGATTTTATATAATACTATAATTTTAGTCACACTTCAAGACAAAACTAGTATTATACAAGTCATATAGTACAAATTATTGAATATATTTCTTTCATAAGATATAATAAAGTCGTTATATTATTATATGTATTAAAATCGTACGCGACTTTAATACTTATTAAAATATTATCAGGATGAGGGGCCCACAATTTGTAGGGCGGCCCTGCAGTGCCTGGTAAAAGGAAATTCGGACGCTTTAGCCGTCTCAGAACATCGAGATTCTTGGTAACAATGAGAGGAAAAAGGACGAAAGATATATCTATCCTGCTCGTATCGTAAACAATCGAGGCGGCAACATTGCACGCACAAGCGCGCAATGTATACATGCTTGAGCTAGGATCGATAATATAGGAAATTTTTATACTATATTCTAGATTATCGACCCTGATCAAGTTTGGCTGTCTCTCCAGCATCCCCTTAAGTGCTTTGTTCGAATTTTTATAATTATATGATATAAAATAAAAAATAATAACAAGTTGTTAGTTATTAATGAATTTACTCGTTACCTGCCATTAGATTTTACACTAACAAAATGTTACGTTTACATGAAAAGTACTGTTTATATGTATTTCTTAAACGATAACAACTTAGAATAAGAATACAAAATAAATGAGAGTTATTTCAGAAATATATATTTATTGCATTTAAACATTATTCGTAACGTCACGATAGTCACATTATGCAAACATCATATATAATAATATAAGCTTTATGTGTAATATTAGTACACAAGAAATTCTTAAATATATAATGTTATATTAAATACTAAACTGATCAGTTAGCCGTGCATTTCAGTTATCTTAAATCTTTCTCGAATAAATGTGTACTTAGACATCCTGTTAAATTTTACAAAAAGAAATCTAAGTAATACATGTTTCAGATTATATATGAATTATTTCTCTTCATTTTACTTTTATATTTGATATTATAATAAATTACACACCATTGCAAAGAAACGTGATAATATCAACTAGAATTCCAATTATTATTATCTACGTTAAATGCGGTAAACAGAAAAACGAAAATAATGCTTTTTGGTGCAACGTTCGTTTTCAGGACAAAAGAAATGTTTGGTATATAATGTTAATGTAATATTAAATATTTAATCAAGTATTTAAGTAAGAACGAATTGCTTTCTATTATGATTTCTTAGATCACTTTCGATTAATTTCTGCCTTTATACAAGATATCTCGATTAACTTTACAAAAACCGATATAAGCTTATGCCAAATCTCTGATTACAAGATATATATTATTTACTCCTTTTCAATTTTAGTAATCAACATTTTCAAAAATGTCCATCATTGCGGAGAATTGTATATTAATGTTACCTAATTGCGTTTCCTACTGTCATATTTATGCTAATTGTCTTAAAATATTTGAAAAATAAAAATATTGTACTGTGGCTTAACGTTCGTTTCCAGGACATGAGAAAATTTTTGTTACATTGTAGTATTATATTACATACTGGACCGAACAAATAGGTTTTATATTTCATTTATTTTAGGTCCTTTTCGACTCATCTTTAAATTCATGTTTGGGTAAACGTTTAATTTTCCAAAAAGTAATACAAAGATCCATATATTCGTTTTTAGGTTAAGTTTGAGAAAATTTGTTTTATGTGACATTTGCGATCAACATTTTCCACAACATCAAGCCATTGTTGAAAAATACGCGCTAACGTTATCTACTCGTAATTTTTTATGACTTGTTAGTATGTACACTGATCGTTAAAATATTTCAAAATAATTACTTTGGACCTAATGTTGGCTTCCAGGGCACAAAACAATTTTTTAATAATTATTATAGAAAACGTAACTTATTTAACGTGATATATACATAGTTGCGTTTAGTCAAAAACATTTTTATTTTTATTATTTTTAAATTATTGTATATTTTAATCTTACATTTATATTTATGTCCTATTTTACACAATTTTGAAGTTACGTAAATATTTTAAGGTTTCTGATGTTCAAAATTTAATTCAATGTTGTTTTTTTTCAACTGGCATTAGTGGATAACATTTGTATACATTCCTTGTTATGTATACTATTATACCAGGTGTAGGAGTATGAAACCGGAATTTTTTTGTAAAAATTACACATCTGTTATTTGAAAATTATAAAAAATATTTTATTCAAAATAGTCTCCATTGGAATTTATACATTTTTCCCACCTCTCCGGCAGGTTATGAATGCCACGCCAAAAAAAACAATTCTTCCTTTGAAGCGAACCAGTTGTCGAGCCATTTTCGTACATTTTCATACGAATCGAAGTGTTGTTCGGCGAGTGCATGTCCCAATGATGCGAACAGATGGTAATCGGACGGAGCCAAGTCTGGAGAATAAGTGCGCATGCGCTAGTATTTCCCAACTGAACGCCTCGATCGTATCCGTGACCCGTTTTGCTGTGTGTGAGGGGGCATTATCATGAAGCAGACTTTATGTGGCCTTTTGCATATTCCGGTCGTTTTTCACGTATTGCTCGATTCAAATCGATCATTTGTTGTTGGTAGCGATCAGTGTTAACGGTTTCGCCAGGTTTTAGAAGCTCATAATATATTACATCCTTTTGATCCCACCAAACGCAGAGCATTGTCTTCTTTCCAAAACGATTTGGTCTTGCAGTGGATGTTGATGGTTCAACAGGATTCACCCACGATTTACGACGCATAGGATTCTGAAAATATATCCACTTTTCATCACCTGTCACTATTCGATGGAGAAATGATTTTCTTTTATATCTGACGAGCAGCATTTGACAAGTGGTTTTTCGATTTTCTTGCTGCCTTTCATTCAATTCATATGGGACCCATTTTCCCACTTTCTGAATCTTTCCCATAGCTTTCAGACGAAGAGATACTGCTTTCTGCGTCACATTTAACTGTTCCGCGAGTTCCTGTTGAGTCTGAGTATCGTCAGAGAGAAGCCTGAGAGATGTCACGGCCCGATTTTAAGTGGTCCTGTACGGGTGCGCCCTCTGAAAAAGTGGACATGAACTATGTAGCCAATGTTCATTTTCTCAGGGGTAACTCCCAATGTGCACAATTTTTGGTTGCGTTCCGTGCTATGTACACGAAACGTCGGTAACGCGACAGTTATGTCAGAGTGAGCGAGTCAGTGCTAGGAGCAAGCGAGATGACAATAAGAGCCAGGAGAGCGAGCGAAACAGTAATAGGAGCGAGCGAGACGACAATAAGAGCCAGGAGAGCGAGCGAGACTGTAATAGGAGCGAGCGAGACAGTAATAGAAGCGAGCGAGCTGAGAAAAACAGCTTGCGGAAGATTCGAGGATCGGCTCGAGTCTCCTTGCATGCTATTGTTCTCATCTCGCTTGCGCCTATTACTGTCTTGTCTGCTCTTATTGACATCTCGTTCTTATTGATATCTCGTTCGCTCTTATTGATATCTCGCCCGCTTTTAAATATCTTCAATTAGATTTTATGGATAGGTTTTAGAGGTTTTAAAAATAAATTAAAAATTATTATGCTAATATAATTTCATATATTATATATAAAATTAAGATTTTTTAAATTTGCCAATAGCTTTCCACATCACCCTTGAGGTACTATTATTGATGCGTTTTTTTTAAAGTGGTTTCCCCAGTAGGCCCATTCCACTAATACTGTCAACGTTATTAATATTTTTTGCTTTAAAAAACGAAATACCAATATCAATTTTTATTAATTTGTTTGCATCAAGAAAAGTGAAAATTACAGTAAACAAAATGCAGCTAAATTGCAAATGTGCAAATGTGCAAATCAGCCACAGACCTGATTTAAACGTAGAACGCATTTTCAAAAAATTTTTCAAAAAATGCAAAATAGAAATTAATTAATTAAATAAAAATAAAAATTAAATTAAACTTTAATTAAGGAATTTTATTTTAATACCTATGTTGTCATTAATGAGCATGACGTAAAGAATTTCAACCACAGTTGAAATAATTGAATAAATCTTCGACCAACAGGTCTTATCACAAGGAACTTTACATGATATAGTTTCCTTTAACTGAAAGTATCAGTTATGTTTTAGATGTTTTTTTTCTCATATTTCAAGACATCTGTATTGCAAGTGAAAATCACTATTTTATTTAAATGTATGTATATATTACTATATACAGGATACTTCCTGTGAATAATATATGTATGTTTTACTTTTTAATTGTACGACAATATTTTATATGGCTATTAATATTTACATATAACAAAGTTAATGTACTTTCTTAATCTTTATTGAAGTTTGCATCTTATTACGCGTCATTGATAACAAGAAAATACATGATTTTACAATTTCGTAGCATGATCGCATTTCTAGAAATTCTTATTTCGTGATAGAACCTGCTAGTCTACGATTTATTTCAACTGTTTGCGATCTTCTACTGAAATTGAAAGATACATACTTCTTTTTCTCATTATTAGGAAGTCAAACTCACTGCAAAATAACATAACTTGCAAACATTTACAAGACATTATAGCTGCAAAGTCATGGTACATTTACAGCAAGTATTTTCTATCTATAATGACGGAATAATAATAAGATGCAACGAAACAATAATAGAATAAGGAAAGTATTTAATATTTTTTATAAAATTAACACAATAAAATAAATACATAATTAAATTTTATTTTAAAAATTGTCTATGCGTTCTACGTTATTCTATTGTTTTTATTCCTTACCTTTCATTTATTTGTTGCTGCTTTATATTTCAAATCTTCCATTTCCATTCTTTTCTTTCTTCAACTATTCTTACAGCGCTCTTGGTTATTACTTTTTTGTTTTTCAATTATTATATGTAGTAGTAGTAATAGTTTATTCCCTTTGCGGGGTACACGCGGACCTCCGCTCCGCTTACAATTTACTTAAATCTATTTATTCGCTCGCCCGCGAGAGAGAGAGACACACACACTCACATCCATCCGTACATTCACATTCATTCCTTTGGACCTCCGTTTCCGTTGTATGCTTCTCTCTTTCCAATCCTTCCTCATTCACACCTCCTCCCATCCTTCTGCCTTCCTCCTCTTCCCTCCCTTCCCTCATCTCTTCCCACTTTATCATCCACTCCTCTCCCTCCCCCCTCTCCCCGAGAACCTCCTCCACCGCCTCCTGCCACCCTCTCTTCTGCCCCCAACTCGTACATTCTTCCCACACATGCTCCCACGTTTCCTCCCCCCATCCACATCTCCTACACTTTCTCTCCTCTCCTCCCTCCCAATACCTGTTTCCTCTCATCCCGTCACCTAACCTATGCCTTGCTATCCTCTGCCATCTTTCCTCCTTCCATCCCTCTTTTAGGTATTCCGGTATTCCTTTTCCTTTTATTCTTCCATACCATTTATTAAATTTAGACTCCCTTATCCTTTCCCATCTCTCCCTCTCCTGCATCTTTCTCTCCTTCCTTACTATCTCTTCTCCTCTCATTTCTCCATCTTCTCTCATCTTTTCTATCACTTTCAAGCTCCATCCTTTCCTCTCATAGTACTCTTTCCTCTCCTTCTCCCATTCTCCCACTGCTGATCCTTCCTTTGCTCTTTCTCTCAACTCCTCCCAACATAACCTGGCCAGTTCCCCTCCTTTTCCCTCCCCTAATCTTCTCTTGTATCCCCATGCTCTTAAACCCGCCCTTCCCCTCAGTTTCTCTCTTTGAAATTCTTCCCTTAATAGATAGCTTGGCGTACTCCTTCCCACTCCTGCTATCCATTTTAGGAATCTATCCTGCACTTTCTCCATTTCTTCCCTCTCTTTCCACCCCCATATCTCTACTCCGTACCCCATCACTGTCCACACCAGCCTGTCAAACAGCCACATCCTTCTTGCCCAGTCTTTTCCAAATCTTCTTTTTCCTATCCCCCAGACCTCTCTCATCACCACCGCTCCCTTCCTCACTCTTTCTTTTATATGTTCTCTCTGTCCTCCATTTGCCATCAGCATATATCCTAAATAATTAAATTTCTTCACTTCTTCTATCTTTTTTCCTTTCCATTTCCACTCTATCTTTTTCCATCTTCCCCCTCCCCTTCTGCATCTCATCACCTTCGTTTTTTCCACATTTACCTCCAGGCCTTTTTTATCCACATACCTCTCCAATCCTTTTAACATTCTCTGCATCCCATTCTCCTCCTCCGCCAGAACCACCACATCATCCGCATACGCCAATGAATAAATCTTCCTTCCTTTTACTTTCATTCCTCCCCATCCCTCCTCCTCCAACGCCTCGTCCATGTCCGCTATCAGCAGAGTGAATAAACAGGGGCTCAAGGGACACCCATGTCTCACTCCCCTCTCTGTCCAAAATCTTCCTCCTTCTTTCTCTCCTACTCTCACCCTGCTCACTGTCTCCTCCAACACCTCCTCGCATCTCGCTACCAGCCCTTCCCTCACTCCCCTTTTTCTCATACTCTCTATCAGAATTCCCCTGTCCACCGAGTCAAACGCCGCCTTCATGTCTATGAACGTGGCTACCATTTTTCTCCTCCCTTCCGTCACCCTCTTGTTTATCAAGTAGTTTATTACATATATTTGGTCTATTGTTCCCATCCCTTTTCTGAATCCCGCTTGGCTCGGTGGCAATATTCCTTTCCTCCCTATCTCCTCTTTCAGTCTCTCCGCCAATATTGCTGCGTACACCTTATATGCCGTTTGCGTCAGCGTTACTCCTCTATAGTCCTCTACCCTTCCCCCTTTCCCTTTCTTCAAAATCGGCACTACCACTCCTTCTCTCCAATCCTCTGGCCATCCCTCTCCTTTCCAGACTCTATTACATATCTGCCACAACCACTCTCTCACCTCCTTTCCTCCATACTTCCACACTTCATTTCCTATACCATCTCCCCCGGCCGCCTTTCCTTCCTTCAATTTCCTTATAGCCCTCTCCATTTCTTCCTTGCTTATCTCCTCCTCCTCTGCCTCCTCTCTTTCTACCACTTCTCTTTCTCTTCTTATCCTCCAGTTCACACCTCCCAGCAATTCCTTGAAATACCTTTCCCATTCTTCCATCTCTATTCCCTGCCCTATCCCCCTCCCCTCCTTCTCTTTCTCTCTCCTCTCACCACCTTCCACACCTGTCTCTCTGTTTTCACTTTTTCCATTTCTCTCTCCCATCTTTCTCCCTCCTCTCTTTTCTTCTTCTCACACATTATTCTGTATTCTCTCTTCGCTTCTCTATACTTCTCTCCATCCTCTCCTTGCCTTTTCCATCTTTTTAGTTCCTCTTTCACCTCTCCTTTTTTCTCTCTGCATTCTTCATCCCACCATCCTTTTTTCTTCTTTCCCTTCAACTCTTTTTCCACTCTCCTCATCACCACCTCCACTCTCTCCTTTAGCCTTTTCCATTCCTCTTCTCCTCCTCTCACTTCCTCTTCTTTCCTCCCAAAATATTCCTCGAATCTTTTCCTTCCCTCCTCCGTCCATACTCCTTTTCCTCCTTTTTTCCTCTTCCATTCTTTCCTTTCATCTCTCCTCTCTCTTCCTTCTATCCACACCGTTAACGGTTGGTGATCTGAGTCAATCCTTTCCTCCACCTTCATCCTTCTCACTCCTTCTCTTGTCTCCTCATTTCCTAATACATAATCAATGACCGTTCCGTTCTTCCCTCCTGTGTATGTCCACTCTCCCTCTTCATCACCTTCTATATTTCCGTTCATTATCGACCATCCCAGCTCCTCTAAAACACCACACAATTTTCTGCCGTCCCCATTCATCTTCCTGTCTCTCGACCTCCTTCCCTCCTTCTCCATCTTTTCCTCATTTCTCTCTCCCACTCTTCCGCCTTCTCTTCCCGTTCTCGCATTAAAATCTCCTCCTATTAATACTCTCACCCCTTCCTCCTCATTTTCCATCCATTCTCTTAATTTCTCCATCTTCTGATCTATATCCTTGTTTACGTACACTCCTATTATCCTCCACCATCTTCCTCCTAGATTCACTTCTTCCATCATTATTCCCTCCTCTCTTCTCCTCCTTCCCTCTTTCTCTCCTCTCACCTCCATCCCTTCTTTCCTTCCCATCACCATTCCTCCTATCGCTCTTCCTTTCTTATTCTTCCTTCCCGCTTCCTGCACTTCCCACACAAAACCTTTTGGCATTCTTCTCTTTATTCTCTCTCACCCTTTCTCCTGTATCCACGTTTCACTTAAAATTATCACATCCCACTCTCCCAGTTTCTCCCAGAACTCTTTATCTTTGTTTTCCAATCCTGCCACATTCCAGAATCCTATTTTATATTCCTCCTCTTCTTTCCTCCTCTCCTTCCTCTTCCCCTTCCTCTTATTTTTATCTCTCTTCTTCCATTTCTTCTCCTCCTCTCCAGGTTCCCCTAGGCGAAAACCTTTTCCATTCTTTCCCCTCCTACCACCCTTTCCTCTCTTTCTCTTTCCCTCACCTCTCCTCCGTCCTCCATCCTTCTCTTCCCTCGTCCCACATCCACAAACTTCCTTCTACCCACATCTTCATATACCCCACTCTTACTCTCTTCCCTTCTCTCCTTTTCCTTTCCGCTTCTCTTCTTATCGTCCATTCTATTCTTCTCTCTTTTTCTGTCAAATCGTCCGTTATCCACTCTTTTCTATCTTTTAGCCTTCTCTTTCCTTTCATCACCTCTATTTTCTCTTCTATACTCCCAAACCTTATCCACACCATTTCTCTCCCTTCTCCGTTCTTCCTTCCTATCCTCCTTATCGCCTCTATCTCCACTCTTGCTCCCGTCTCTTTTATTATCTCCTTCACCTCCTCCTTCAATCCTTCTTCTCCTTCTTTCTTTGCTTCCACTCCTCTTATTATCACGTTTCTTTTCTTCTCTTCTCTCTTTTTCAGTTCTCCCTCCATCTCTAATCTCCTCATTCTTCCATCTATTTCCTCCCATTTTCCTCCCATCTCCTTCTCTACCTCTCCTTTTTCCCTCTCTCTTTTACCTTTTCCCTTTTCTCTTCTTTCCCACGCCTCCAGCTTTTTTTCCATTTCGCTCAGCCTTCTTTCCAAGCCTTCTTTCTCCTTCTCCCATTCTTTTCTCATTTCTTCCATCCATTTCTTCATCTCCTCTCTCTCTTCTCTCAATACTTTCATTTCTCTCATTATTTCACTAAAGCCCGTTCTCATCTCTCTTATCATTTTCTTCCATCTCCCCTCCTCCGTCTCTACCGGTGATCTTGCCACTCTCGCGCTTTTCTTAAAAGCTTCTAACTCCTCCTCCTCTCTCTCCTCCTCCTGCATCCCTTTTCTTTTCTCTCCTCTTTTCATAAATTCTACTATTGGCAGACTATTCGATCTCTCTCTTATCATTTTTTCCATTTTTGTTGGCCTCCCTACCTTTTTCCTGCCTTCTTCCTTCCCCTCTTCCTCTTTCCCTTTTATTTCCTTCCCCTTTACAGCTCTCTCGTCCATCATCCTGTCACCTTCTTGCTTATTTGCCTCTTTACTACACTTTCTCACCCTCCCGCACTTTCTACACCTTCTTCTACTCTGTCCGCTCTGCCGTCTTTGCTACACGCTACTCTATGCTCCTTCCCGCCGCTCCTAACCTACCTTTCCGCCTGTCTAATTTCTCTTCTACCTTGCTCCTCCCTTACTGCTGCTCTACTCCCCCACTCTCTCTACCTCACTTGACCCTCCGCTATCCACTCCACCTCTCTGTGCCCTTACCCTTTCTCTCTTTTCCTCCCTACACGCTCTCACACACACTCCTTGTCACACACACAACACTCGCTCTCACCACCGGAAACGGAAGTCTCTTCAATTATTATATGTATTTCTTTATTTCTCTTTTTTTTTATATTTTCTTGAAGAATAATGCTCAAAATAATTAACTTGTTTTTAGCTTTTTTCCTACAATCATTTATTTTTATTTATTTAATAGATTACTCATTTTTCTGTGGATATGGCCTCTTTTTGTAGCACGATTGTTATATCTCGTGCGAGAATACAATTTTACTTTAATCATATATCTTAATATTTGCAATCCATGATTGTAGCATACATTATTTTTATCCAGCCATCCAGAATGTTTTCCATTTGTTACAGTTATACACTTATTTATTATCTTATCTAGAATTTGCTTTGATGCCCAGTAGCATTGCCATGTACGATTGAATACCTCTAATTGCGTTTGAACTACTTTTGTAAACAAATCTATCGGCCGTATTAATTTTGTTACTGTAGGAGCATCTTCGTCTGCGTTTGGATATTCGCAAAATTCAATATACATCTCATCTTTCGTAGTGTTATTTATTGGTGCTTTCATCATGTAATTACGGCAATTATCGCACTTGAATTTTGCAACGCTTTGTCGCGCTATGTATCCAGCAAAATATGCAATAGCATTTTCATCATAAATATTAAGTGGCTCAACATTTTTTGCATTTTCCACTTTATTCTTCAAGCATTTGTACATTTTGTATAAATAATTCATCTTCAAAATTAACGTCATATTCTATAGTAGTGTGATTTGTATTCAATGACTTTTCAAGCGGTTTTACGATATGACTCGGTGAATTAATAAGGGATTCGGCTCCTTCACATTGAACATTGCCTTTATCAGTTATTGGAATGTATCCTGTAGATATTATATGTATGTCTCAGAGCGAGTCGTATCATCCTTGCTGTAGGATTGGGATTAAATCCTCCGCGACCTCTTAATATAGAGAACAAATATTTAACCGAGTCTGGTTGCATAATCCTGTGGCAAGTTCAAAATTTTCAAATCGCGTTGAGAGTTGTTCAAATACTTCAAGAATCGCTTGAACAGTTAAACTGAAATCTTTTAAACAAAGAATTTTCGTTATTTTGTTTGATGATAAAGACCATTTTGAACACCATTCAACAAAATCTTTTAATAAAATTTCAATGTCAGGATTTTTGAAAGACAATGGTCGTTTTCCGCCATGTGTCATATTTAAACTGTAAGAATTGCAAGCATCTATTACTTTATTTAGACGTTCTGTAAATTCTGCCGTTGCATTCCATGTATTAGTTTCTAATACTTTTTGTACAAAGGTAATTAATACACGTTCGAGAATCAGCAACAACCATTCTTATCGCGTATCACGCCGCAGTTTTGAAAGCATTAGAGATAATTATTATATCGAGTTGCATCTTGAATTGCGAGATGCTGCTCGCTTTCTTGACCTTGTATTTATCGATTCACTTATGAGTCACGAACACCTGCGCGTGAATCATCTTCTTTTCACCGGTAAGCTTGCATGCCTTCTAAGAAAATTATTTCTAGAGCTTGAATACCATATAAGGCAAGAAACTGGCACTTGCAAGTGCGGAAAATTCCCCATCAAGACAAAGGATTTGCCACGTATAAAAACCCCCAGCGGACCGAGCTCCGTGCCTTTTTGCCACTATATCGCGTACAGTTAACATCGCTCTGTCATCGTTTAGCCTCCGACGATGGCAGTCTCCGTGTTACGCGAATTACATATTTTCTAAATTCCATTAATTATGTTACATTGTAATCAGTCCTTTATTAAATTCGCATATTGTTAAGTGTCGTGTTGTGTGTCTTTTGATCAACGCTGTTCGTGCCCAACTGCTGCCCCTCACTCACTCACTCGTCCCCTCCACTTCGCTTTACCGCGCGCTCTCGCTAGCGCGCCTCGCATACAATACAAGAGTTCTTTTTTTTTAGTCTCACATACGGAAGCACATATTTGACTCAATGATTTCGAAAAAATGAATGTTAAAAGGGCTTTCCAATTATTTAGTCATACGTTTGAAGCAATAAAAACTACTGGTCATGGAAAAGTATTAGAAACTAATACATAGAATGCAACGGCAGAATTTACAGAACGTCTAAATAAAGTAATAGATGCTTGCAATTCTTACAGTTTAAATATGACACATGGCGGAAAACGACCATTGTCTTTCAAAAATCCTGACATTGAAATTTTATTAAGAGATTTTGTTGAATGGTGTTCAAAATGGTCTTTATCATCAAACAAAATAACGAAAATTCTTTGTTTAAAAGATTTCAGTTTAACTGTTCAAGCGATTCTTGAAGTATTTGAACAACTCTCAACGCGATTTGAAAATATTGAACTTGCCACAGGATTATGCAACCAGGCTCGGTTAAATATTTGTTCTCTATATTAAGAGGTCGCGGAGGATTTAATCCCAATCCTACAGCAAGGATGATACGACTCGCTCACATACATATAATATCTACAGGATACATTCCAATAACTGATAAAGGCAATGTTCAATGTGAAGGAGCCGAATCCCTTATTAATTCACCGAGTCATATCGTTAAAACGCTTGAAAAGTCATTGAATACAAATCACACTACTATAGAATATGACGTTAATTTTGAAGATGAATTATTTATACAAGATGTACAAATGCTTGAAGAATAAAGTGGAAAATGCAAAAAATGTTGAGCCACTTAATATTTATGATGAAAATGCTATTGCATATTTTGCTGGATACATAGCGCGACAAAGCGTTGCAAAATTCAAGTGCGATAATTGCCGTAATTACATGATGAAAGCACCAATAAATAACACTACGAAAGATGAGATGTATATTGAATTTTGCGAATATCCAAACGCAGACGAAGATGCTCCTACAGTAACAAAATTAATACGGCCGATAGATTTGTTTACAAAAGTAGTTCAAACGCAATTAGAGGTATTCAATCGTACATGGCAATGTTACTGGGCATCAAAGCAAATTCTAGATAAGATAATAAATAAGTGTATAACTGTAACAAATGGAAAACATTCTGGATGGCTGGATAAAAATAATGTATGCTGCAATCATGGATTGCAAATATTAAGATATATGATTAAAGTAAAATTGTATTCTCGCACGAGATATAACAATCGTGCTACAAAAAGAGGCCATATCCACAGAAAAATGAGTAATCTATTAAATAAATAAAAATAAAATGATTGTAGGAAAAAAGCTAAAAACAAGTTAATTATTTTGAGCATTATTCTTCAAGAAAATATAAAAAAAAAGAGAAATAAAGAAATACATATAATAATTGAAAAACAAAAAAGTAATAACCAAGAGCGCTGTAAGAATAGTTGAAGAAAGAAAAGAATGGAAATGGAAGATTTGAAATATAAAGCAGCAACAAATAAATGAAAGGTAAGGAATAAAAACAATAGAATAACGTAGAACGCATAGACAATTTTTAAAATAAAATTTAATTATGTATTTATTTTATTGTGTTAATTTTATAAAAAATATTAAATACTTTCCTTATTCTATTATTGTTTCGTTGCATCTTATTATTATTCCGTCATTATAGATAGAAAATACTTGCTGTAAATGTACCATGACTTTGCAGCTATAATGTCTTGTAAATGTTTGCAAGTTATGTTATTTTGCAGTGAGTTTGACTTCCTAATAATGAGAAAAAGAAGTATGTATCTTTCAATTTCAGTAGAAGATCGCAAACAGTTGAAATAAATCGTAGACTAGCAGGTTCTATCACGAAATAAGAATTTCTAGAAATGCGATCATGCTACGAAATTGTAAAATCATGTATTTTCTTGTTATCAATGACGCGTAATAAGATGCAAACTTCAATAAAGATTAAAAAAGTACATTAACTTTGTTATATGTAAATATTAATAGCCATATAAAATATTGTCGTACAATTAAAAAGTAAAACATACATATATTATTCACAGGAAGTATCCTGTATATAGTAATATATACATACATTTAAATAAAATAGTGATTTTCACTTGCAATACAGATGTCTTGAAATATGAGAAAAAAAACATCTAAAACATAACTGATACTTTCAGTTAAAGGAAACTATATCATGTAAAGTTCCTTGTGATAAGACCTGTTGGTCGAAGATTTATTCAATTATTTCAACTGTGGTTGAAATTCTTTACGTCATGCTCATTAACGACAACATAAATATTAATATAAAATTCCTTAATTAAAGTTTAATTTAATTTTTATTTTTATTTAATTAATTAATTCCTATTTTGCATTTTTTGAAAAATTTTTTGAAAATACGTTCTACGTTTAAATCAGGTCTGTGGCTGATTTGTACAATTTAGCTGAATTTTGTTTACTGTAATTTTCATTTTTCTTGATGCAAGCAAATTAATAAAAATTGATAGTGATATTTTGTTTTTTGGAGTAAAAAATATTAATAATATTGACAGTATTAGTGGAATAGGCCTACTGGGGAAACCACTTTAAAAAAAACGCATCAATAATAGTACCTCAAGGGTGTTGTGGAAAGTTATTGGCAAATTAAAAAAATCTTAATTTTATATATAATATATGAATATATTATATTAGCATAATAATTTTTAATTTATTTTTAAAACCCCTAAAACCTATCCATAAAATCTAATTGAAGATATTTGAAAGCGGGCGAGATATCAATAAGAGCGAACGAGATATCAATAAAAACGAGCGAGATATCAATAAGAGCAGACAAGACAGTAATAGGCGCAAGCGAGATGAGAACAATAGCATGCAAGGAGACTCGAGCCGATCCTCGAATCTTCCGCAAGCTGTTTTTCTCAGCTCGCTCGCTTCTATTACTGTCTCGCTCGCTCCTATTACTGTCTCGCTCGCTCTCCTGACTCTTATTGTCATCTCGCTCGCTCCTAGCACTGACTCGCTCGCTCTGACATAACTGTCGCGTTACCGACGTTTCGTGTACATAGCACGGAACGCAACCAAAAATTGTGCACATTGGGAGTTACCCCTGAGAAAATGAACATTGGCTACGTAGTTCATGTCCACTTTTTCAGAGGGCGCACCCGTACAGGACCACCTAAAATCGGGCCGTGACACCTCTCAGGCTTCTCTCTGACCTGGTATATATACATTTGTATATAGAATTCTTATATCTATATAGATTTGTTTTCCAGGACAGTCCTGGAAACTGCCATTTGACATAGAACTTTTCCGGGTCAGACCACAATTGGCTTGGGAGGCCTCATTAAATATCGCGGAGTGTCTTGGGAGAGACCTTTTGACATATATATATATATATATATATATATATATATGTATATATAACTTTTTACTTTGTATTGTAATGAGATTGAGATAAAAACATTTCTGATTTTTAATATATTCATTTAAATTGTATATAAATAAAACTAATTTGTAAGTTTATTACTGCTTAATAAAAAAATCATTTTTTGTTTTCCAGATCTCATATCAAGAGGCAAGGTAGTGTCCCGTGCACCAAATTTATTTGTGTTATAAAAAGGTAAGTATATTTTTTCTTATTCCCATTTTGTTTTCTTTCTTTTTTTTAAAGGCTGCTGTGCGCCAATACAAGGCTGCTGTGCGCCAATACAAGGCTGCTGAGCGCCAATACAAGGCTGCTGAGCGCCAATACAAGGCTGCTGTGCGCCAATACAAGGCTGCTGTGCGCCAATACAAGGCTGCTGAGCGCCGATACAAGGCTGCTGTGCGCCAATATAAAACTGCTGTGCGCCAAAAAACTAACTGTGATAATATACATATCTTTGCGCTTGATAGCTGTTTTTGCAATAGGAAGTGAGCTGAGTTAAAAACCAATTAGCATCGCGAAAAGAGATAACAATATTTCGACTATCTATTTAACACGTCTTTTTAAAAAATAGAATAGAAATGTCTATAAAAACAGAAGTAACGTTTTCGATAGAAGGAAAAAATATTATTGCTCAAGGTAGATGGTTAGAAGATATACATATGGAGCATTTTTATCATCTCTTAAAAAGTTGTTCAGATTATAGGCCTGTTAGTACGTTGCAAGGTCATATTCTTGATACAATACCATCTATGTCAGAGAGTAAGAAACACATACAGATTTTACATAATTCTGATTTTGATTTACATAGTTATGTATCTGATTCAATGGATTTGTATAAGTTAACTGAGTTATTGAATGGACATTGGGTATGTAGTTACTATACAAGAGACATATATATTTATGATTCATTTAATAAAAGAAAGTTGCATAAGCATCATGAACAATTTTTGAGACGATTATTTCCATTTTATCCCTTTGATAAAAAACTTGTAATATTTCCTACTGTGCAACAACAATCAAATTGTAATGATTGTGATTTTTGCAATAGCTTTTGCTATTTCTTTATTATTTAACATTAAACCAGAAAAAGTAAGATATGATGTTAGCCAAATGCGTACGCATTTAATAAAAATTTTTGAATTCAATGTTATTGAGCATTTTCCTCAAGATTTAAAATATGGTGTGTTTCAGAAAGTATTTCCATTAGCAGTAATAAGAGCAAAAGAAGCCGATGCGTTTCGTATACGTACAAAACGTCAATATGAAAAGAAACAACAGAAATCGAATAAACAAAGAGATAATGAGTGTCAACAAACTAAGAAAGAATTAAATAATAATTTTTTGATAAGTACATCAGAAAAGTACATACAATCAGAAATCAGTGATGTACATATTAAGCAATTTAATAAACAATTTCAAAATGAGTCACGTGTTGAAAATATCGTTTATGATAACAGGAGGAAAATGATGTGAAAATTCATGATATAAACAAAGATGTAGAAAATGAATATGCTACTAAACATGTGCAATATAAAAATAATTATGATATTAAATATATTATTAAAGAGAAACGTCCACGAGAAATGAAATTATCGACGCAACAAAAAATATTATTGCTCAAAATAGATGGTTAAATGATTTGCATGTGGATCATTTTAATAATCTTTCAAAAACGTACTCAGATTATAAACCTGTTGATACATGGCGAATACAATTAATAGACACAATACAATCTGTACCAAAGAATAAAAAGCATATACAAATATTACCTGCTGAATTATTAGGAAGCCATTGGGTGTGCAGTTATTACGATACAAAAAATATATTTATTTATTATTCTTTAAATACAAAAATATTAAGCGGGTGTCGGAAACAGTTTTTAGAAAAATTATTCCCAACATATGACTTTGTTAAGTATCCTATTCAATTTCCTATTGTGCAAGAACAACCGAATTCAAATGATTGCGGTGTTTTTGTAATAGCCTTTGCTATCTCATTATTATTTAATATTAAACCAGACAAAGTAAGATACGACATTAGCTTAATGCGTTCGCATTTAATAAAAATTTTGGAATTCAACGTAATTGAGCACTTTCCTCAAGAGTTAATAATAAGTGATATTTATGTTGAACAAGTCGACAAAGGGTTTCAAAATGAATTGTATGTTGAAAATATTACTCATCATGAGATTAATATTGATAATAATTTATATAGTAGCAACAAGCAAAAGAAAATAATTCAAGGTACGAATAATCAACAGGATTTAGATAGTAATCGTGCTAAAAAATCGTGCTAAAAACGATGTCAATATCAACAAGATGGAGAAAATAATCGTACTAAAAAGCGGCGCCGATATGGACAAGATTTAGAAGGTAATCGTGCTAAAAAGCGATGTCGCTATGGACGGGATTTAAAAAAAAATCGCGCTAAACAGGTAGAACGATATGGACGGGATTTAAAAAATAATCGCGCTAAAAAGGTAGAATGATATGGACGGGATTTAAAAAATAATCGCGCTACAGGTAGAACGATATAAACGAGATCCAGAAAATAATTGTGCTAAACAGCGAAATCGATATAAACAAGATATAGAAAATAATCGTGCTAAAAAACGATGTCGGTATCAACAAGATCCAGAAAATTATCGTGCTAAAAAACGTTGTCGATATAAAAAGAATAGTTAGCGTAAACGAGAGAGATAAAAAAAATTACCTTCTGATCATAAGTGGCTATGTAATAAGCGATATTATCAGAGAAGAAGCTCTAATTCTATTCTTGAAAAGAAAAATTATATGGTTACAAATATTGCTAAAAGTATTACTAAAAAGTACCTAAAGTTTCGGTCAAATAATTTTATAAAAATTCGTGGTAATACAGTAATATTTGTAGAAAATATTTTACAAAAACTTAATATTACAGATAGCAATAAAGGTTATATTGAAAAACAATTAGAAACTAAAAAAATAGTACGCTGGTGCATGAATATCAGAGACAATTATATTCGTAATATATATAAAACGTTAACTGTGCTTAAAAAGAAATCAGAAGTATGTTTGACTGTTGTTGAAGAATGCTCTACATTTGATGATAAATTACATGCTTTGTGTAGTGTATCTAGACATACAGCTTCGTCTGAAAATTACTTTATTGAATCTACATATTATAACATAATTTCATCTATGTAAATCTAGTATAACTAAGCCATTAATAAAGGAAAAAAACATGAATTGAAAATGTTTCTATATGTTATGATAAAACTTTGCCTGAAGTGAATATAACTGAACCTTTCGTAACGAATGTAAAAGGACAAACTGTAAATGTATTACCTTTGATGCCAGCACGAGAAAAAAAATCATGTTTGTGCAATAGTTTATGTAAGATTAATAATCCTCTTCTAGTTGACCGATATCAAAAGCTCTTGGAAGTTATAAATACATGTAGTGTGAAGAATGTATCAAAACTAATACCAAAGGTTTTCGAATGTACTGTGAAAACTTCGAATGAAAAATTAGGCCATCCGAATAGTTGTTAGCATCTCATTTTCCAATTGTAAGATATATCAGACGTTTAATCTATCGACTTAAAGATTTTCATGAAAAAACGTTAAAACTCGGTGAAGCATTAACTTCTGCTGATCTAGATACTTTAAATGAAATAGTAACTTCAGCACAAGAAAAAGTAGATATATGTACAAGCATAAGCAATCTGGTATAATTTTAAGTGATGATGATATTATTTCTAAATATCGTAATGCGTTTAAGGCTATGACTAAACGTTCTGTAGATACACCACGGTATATTTGTGTGTCATGTGAAAGACTTTGTTATAAAAGAAACATTTCTCAAATTAGCAAACTTCAAGCACAGAGAGATATTCCAATTTGGAGAGACTTAATAGCGTTTGTAGAGCAACGAAAAAATAATCCGCAATATATATGTCATTATTGTGAAGGGAAGTTTCGTAGCTGCTTCATGCCTGCGTATTACATTCTAAATAATCTTTTCGTAAACAATGTGCCCGAGGTAATATCGTCTCTTAACACATTTGAAAAAGTGCTTATACAGAGAGCAAAAGCTTTTCAAACTGTTCATAAAATGGGAACAGTTAGTAATAAAAAAATACCTGAAAGACAAAAGATACAAAAAGTTAAAGGGAGGACATTTCATTTCCTTTACACTCACTTTCTTTACAACAGACTTGGAATAAATTATGTTCTGACACTGATCCAATAAACGTAACTCATGAACTGTATATTATAGTTCGAAATATTCCGACTAAATCAAAAATTATCTGGGAAGATTTTGTGGATGTTAAAAAAGTATTTGAAGCGTTAGTGTGGTTGAAAAACAATAATTCTTTGTATTCTCACATTATACTGCCCAATAGTTATGACAAGTTACGTATGGGGAAATTGAATGATCCTGAATTTCATATGGAAGAAATGGAAAATGATACAAGAGTTTCATTTAATAACGAATGTAGCCTATTAAATAACTCAGAATTGCAAATTGAAGAGATAAAAAGTCATGCAGAAGTTGTATTAGACGATCAATGCGAAGCAATGTTAACGCAAAAAGATGAAAATGATATTTTTATTTTTAGTTATTACGAACAATATACTATATATCCCTTGTATGAAAAAAAGGTTAATAAAACTGCAACTGCCTTGTATCAAATGTTAAAAATTCAAGATTCACCTTTGGATAATCGAGAAAGAAATTTGGATTTGATGTGTTTTCCAGACTTATTTCCATTCGGTATTAATGGACAATATGATGAAACTAGACCAGTTAAACTTCATGAGCATGAATTTATTAAATCTCGTTTGAAATCTAAGCATCCACAGTATAGATTAAATCAACAATACTTATTTTATTTGTTAAATAATGCGAATATTCGTCAGTTAAGTCGTGGAATTTATCATAAAATGAATATAACTAATCCACGGATTCGTTACACGACTGCCGAATATTTAGAAGCAATGTCGAAAGAATTGCTGGAGTCCAACTTAAATACAATATTTTCTGGACTTCGAAATACAGAACAATATTGGCGTAGACCGAGAAGTGATTTAAAATGACACAACACTATGGACCTGCGACATAGTTTTTAACATTAAGTCCAACTGAATGGCTATGGGAAGATTTAGGTGAATATATTCGTGAAGTAAATGGATGGCACGACTCTTCGTTGAACGTCAGTGCACTTGTTGCTGCAGATCCTGTATCAACGTCAAGATTTCTTGATAACTTTCAGGCAATGCTTGAATTTATTTGTTCTAAAGAGCATCCAATTGGAGAAGTAACACATTACTTTTGGCGGAGAGAATATCAAGGTAGAGGTATACAACATTTTCATTTATTAATTTGGATTAAAAATGCACCGATTTTTGGTGAATCTTCTATTGAAGAAGTCTCAGGATTTACAATACATAAGTTGCAAAATGCCAGATCAAAATATTTCACCATTATTGTACAGACGAGTTAATACGCATCAACGACACAAACATAATGATTACTGTCTTTGATCTAAAAAAATAGGACGTAAAGTTGTTCATAGATGTCGTTTTGGATTTCCTCGTCCCGATACTGAAACTTTCAATATGAGAGCAGAGATCGGCAATAAATTAAGAATAAATTAACATTACATGATTATTTAATTAATTATTAATCCAAAGAGAATATTTTTCGATTATTTGATTAATCAATAATCATAGTCGAAAATTTTATGATTACTTAGATAATCAGTAATCAAAGTCGAAATTTTTTTGATTACTTGATTAATCAATAATCATAGTCGAAAATTTTTTGATTATTTAGATAATCAGTAATCAAAGTCGAAAATTTTTTGATTACTTGATTAATCAATAATTATAGTCGAAAATTTTTTGATTACTTAGATAATCAGTAATCAAAGTCGAAAATTTTTTGATTACTTGATTAATCAATAATCATAGTCGAAAATTTTATGATTACTTGACCAGCAATCAGAATGAAGAAATAATTTTAATTACTTGATCAATTAATATTCAAACTTAAAAATTTTGAAATTTACTTTATACACTCAGTAATCAGGGTCAAATGTTTCATAATTATTTAATTAATTAATAATTATAAAATAATTATAAGTATAAAGCAACAATTACACATAGAAAAAGTATATATTTAACGAAATATTTTTCTAAATAATCATAATATAATTTCTCCGTTTTTAGTAAATATATTGAATTTAAATGAATGGCATGTAAAGAAATATTATCATATTGATAAGAAAGAAGTATGTCAAATAATTTTTATTTTTTACGTGCTCTTACGTGCTCTTTAAAGATACCGTTCGCTTTTGAGAGTACTCTCTTTTCAAAATTCTCATCTGTGAGACGATTGAATTTCGCAATGTTAAACATCGTAGCGAAACTAAACACATTCTTTCGACTGGAGCTGAAGATGGCAACAAAGTATTAAATTTCAAAAATGTTGCTTTGATTATAGGATAAGCATGCAAAATCGACAAATCGTTCTTCTGCTCTTGACAGAAACGTTGAAATTCAATTTCACACTCTGTAATGCCTAAAGTTTGAACATTTGAGCCATCTTCATTTCCATTATCGAAATCGAACCCATCATTACTAATTTCCATCTCCATGAAATTTTGAGATGAAACATTATAACAAGTCGTTAGGCCATTTTTTATCGCGGACATTGCATTTTCTCGAGCCGTTTCACTTAAGCACTTTAACCAACTTATTTTGAATTTTGGGTGAGTTGCTGCCGCTACAGCTGCTAGTTTTCCTTCCTCAACCACTTGAAACAAATTCGAAAAGCTACAATAAAAGGAAAAATTATTTAAATCTATCTTAAAATTAAATTAATTTTTTTCAAATTAATATTTAATATTGATTAATTCTGATAATTAAAATCATTTAGTTTTGTTGTTCCATGTCTGTAACATTCGATATTCTAAATAATAATTAATACAATCAAACTTATTGAAAGAAATTTTAAAATGTAACTTAATAACGACTTTGAAAATTTTTTTTAAGAAACATCTATTACAATCTTATCTTACAATGTACACAAGAACGAAATTTATTATAGAGATAAATTTTTTTACCTTCTTTCCAAACTCGTTATTATTAGATTAACCAATGCTGTACAATACATTAGGTCTGTATTGATTATTTTCTGCAATTTATTCTTGGCAGAAATAATTGTTGGTAACAAGTAACCATAGCTGACGTCAACTTCACCCTGAAGGATATCAATTGCTTCTGCGATTGGTTCTGTGCATTTAACATACTCTTCTATAAATCTTAAAAAATAATAACGTATTATGTTTGTTCATTAACATTGATAATAAATTACAATGAAAATTTTCATTTTGCATATATTCCAAATATATTTCAAATATATTCCAAATTGTGTATATTACATAAAATCGCTCGTTGTTAAAGGATCTGCAACAGTTGGACACACAAGATCAAAAGTTTGTCTTTCAACTTTATAAGTTGCTTCAAACAGTCGAACAACGAATTCCACCTCGTAGCAACGGGTCGTTTTAACGTTTCTCCCAAAGCTTCAACTATGATCTCATACCTTTTTGGAGACCTCGTCAAGTTCCACAAATTGGTGCATTTATTAAGCACATCATTGAACAACAGTTTAATGTTTTCCATTAAATTAATACCATTTAATGTATCAACTGTTGCAATTAAATGCAAAGTGTGACTAGCATATCTTTGATGAGGAGGTAATAATGGAGAAACAATTCCTTTAAAGGACACTGTTTCCACAGACTGATGTTCATTTGAATCTTGATCTCCGTATGCTTCAATGTCTAAAATATCTACATTATTATTAGCTCTCGTACATTGCCCCAAATCTTTGGAAATTTTTATGAGTTCAGTATATTCATGGTTTTCTCATCTCTAATTAAAACTAGGAAACTTTCGCCTTTATTTATTGCTTTCGAAACTTTTTCCACAATTTTTATATAAATATTTCTAACAGTATAATAAGAGAAGTAATAAGTACTAATATAGATAGATTTAATCATCTATCAATCTCAACGTCTCCACTGTTTGAATTTATATGTATTGGTGAAAAAAAATTTTTTAATTTATCGACTCACCTTCATGAAACAAAGAATCATCTAAACAAACTCCGAATTTTTTAAAAGCTTTGACAAAATTGGAACCATTATCCGTAACAGTAGCTATCAACTCTCACCAGTTATTTCATATTTTGAATGAATTTCATTTAAAATATTGACAATTCGATCATGTGTGTGACTTCCGGAAAATCGTTTGCAGGCAATGGCATATGAAATTCTTTTGAAAGATTGTTCATCAATCTGAATGAAAACATAATAAATGAAATGGCCACGTACTGTTACATTTTTCGAATTAATAGTTCAATTTAAAAATATTGAATATTTTATTCAATTTCTCAGAATTTATGTAACTCAAAATGTTGAAAATAAGTAAAAAGCTTATTTAATTTTTTTATATGAATAATAAAATAATAATTTGATGACTGAATGCATGTTTTTCAAGTATACATCGATTAATATAATATAAATTCTACAATAATTACCCAATGAACAGTCATGCCAATGAACCGACGACTGTGACTACTCCAGATATCTGCTATCGTACACACATATTTGGCTTTGAAAATCTCGTCCATTATATTTTTCATTTTCTTTTTATATGACTCCTCAATTCTACGTAGTAATGTACGGGCAAATAAATGGTGCAGTTGTTTCCCATGTTTACGAATATTCATATCTATAATGCATATTTATAACTCAAAATTCATAATTTATTTCAAAATTTAAAATATTTAAAGAAGCATGGAATTCGACCAAAATACTCATTAAAATTGAATAACCACTACATAAAACATTATTTGTCCAGTTATTACACAATTTTTATTGATAGTATTGCAATCTCTATTAATTTATTGTACTTTCGTCACTACGAAAAATTTGATTTCTTTGCACCTTTTCTTTCATATACTGGTATTAACACGGAAAACTTTTTTATCCAAAAAAAATTTTTGTTTACAACAAATAGTTTACAAATAGATTTTTTTCTGTAACTACTTATAACTGAATTTCAAGTTTTTGTCATAAAATTTTGAAATCTAAAATCGATCATACTAGATTGTATTTTTTATGTTAAATAAAAAATAACTGGTTGAATTGGATCAGAATTACCATCAAAAATTTTCCGGAATGACGGTAACTCTACTATATTATAAGGTACAAAACTATCTAAAACAAAGTTTGTAATATTGTCTTCGAATTCTTTTTGAGAGAAATCACAGTAGATTCTTCGATTTTTATTATTCTGAGAACTGTGAAGGCGTTGTCTTTTAACGAAACAATAATTCTCAAATTCCATCAATTTTTCACTATGTATTCTCTGAAAACAAGTATGAGAAGCATTTATTACGTGATATATTATCAAGAACAAACAAAACAGTTATCATTTCAGTTTTTAGTTAGTTAATAATGTTTAATAAAATCATGTTTAATAAAATTGCGAATTTGCTGATAAAATGGCGCGTTTTTGTTAATCTATAATTGAAAATTTGGAATAAAGAATGAATATGTTTAAAATAATTAATTCAAATCTTCTAACCTTTAAATGAGTTTTAAAATTAGATGAGGAGTTTAAACTTCCACAAATGACAGAATGCTTGTTGAATTCTGTTTTACATATCTGGCATATGCCGTAAACTTTCCCAATAGAGGATGATTTTGATAAATCAGGATCAAACCATGTACCATCTAAATATGGTCGTTTTTTGTATTCTTCTTCCAAACTTGCTCTCTCAATGGATGTTTCAAATGAAGTGTTTATTATATTTTCAAAATTCGTAGAAGCCTTCTCCTTTTCGGACAATTCCGAAATAATAGACATATTAGATTCTTCATTGTTATCGTTCGTGGACATATTTGAAAAATTATTATCTTCAAGTGATGGCTATTAGATATTCTGTATAAAGTAAAGTAAATCAAAATTTAAAGTATCTGAAACGTTATTACATTGAAGAAAAAAACATCACTGAGATGTTATTTTTTTGGCTTATCTTTCTTGTATCCAAAAGAGTTTGTTATTAATAATTTTATGATAGCTAAATGGAATGTAGAGGAACTTCGGGTATTATGGACTACCATTTACATTTGAAGCAATACCACAACTCGATATTGTTTAAAACTAAAAAACCGAATACAATGACAAACTTCAACTATCTGTGATTAGTTATTTATATAAAAAATTAGTTTACGAAATTTCATCACATGCAAAAAAATAAAAAAAAACTCATTTGGAGAGTATTATGAGATAGTCGGGTAATATGAACCAGGGGATACATTAATTAATACTTACACTTAATTAACTATTCAATCTTCTTCAACAATGTTTTTCTTTACTTCGGAAAACCATAAATTTTCAATTTCACATACTAAATATTCACAGTCCGCACTGGAATGAACTCACTCACTGACAATTCACAACTGAAGTAACTAAGCACTGCTCAGTAACCAGAGTCGATACAGCATCAATATTAATGTGTATATGTGTATGTTTACGAATTTCCTACGAACATTCTTACATTCCTACATTCCTACATTCCTTAAATTCCAAACACACCGAGTCAAATATCTTGAAAATTAATTAACTTATCAAGAAACATCTGATTAATCAAATAATCAAAAAGCTCTTGATTTTCATTACTAATTATCTAATATAAGTAATAAAAAAATTTTCGACCATGATTATTGATTAATCAAGTAATCAAAAAATTTTCGACTTTGATTACTGATTATCTAAGTAATCAAAAAATTTTCGACTGTGATTATTGATTAATCAAGTAATCAAAAAATTTTCGACTTTGATTACTGATTATTTAAGTAATCAAAAAATGTTCGACTTTGATTACTGATTATTTAAGTAATCAAAAAATGTTCGACTTTGATTACTAATTATCTAAGTAATCATTAATTAAAACTGAAAATATTAGTGAAAATATCGATGATGCCGATCTCTGTATGAGAGATGTGGCAACTTCGATAGCAGGTAGAAAACAATTGAAACATAAAAGCAGATTGTATGACCTTCCTCGAACGGATAATGAAGTTGATATTAATGATTACAATCCTGTTCTTCTTACTGCATGAAAAGGAAATATGGATATACAATTTATTGATGAAAAATCCACATTGCTCACTTGGTACGTTACTACATATATGAATAAAGTTGGGAAAAGTGAACTGTCCGACTTTGATCTTAATAGTAAAGATAATAAAAATAATTGGCGAGTTATCTTTGGAATTTTGCTTTACGTTCCATGACACATAGAGAATGTGGTGCTCTCGAAGCAGCTGATACATTATTAGGAATTGCTTTATATGGGACTGATCGAAATACAACCATTAAATGACTAGATGTTAATCGCATACGGCATAGGAAATTAAAAAGTCGTAAAGAAATTGAAGCTCTTAATGGTGAATCTACAAACATATTTTATCCATCTTTAATAGATAATTATTATCCGCATAAACCGGAAGAATTGGAATCAATGTCTCTTTATGAATTTACACAATGGTATGATATCACAAAAAACCGCGAAATAAAAATATTGAATATTATAAAATAGATAATACTCATTACATTAAACGACGACAACGTGGTTATCTTTATAAATCATTATAGATATAATGTTAATAAACAACTGGAAGACTATTTCTTTTCTTTATTGCTTATGTTCAAATCATGGTGAAAATTAGAGGAACTTAGAGATAATTGTGACACTATGCCAATCATTTCATGATATAAAACTACATCTTACGAATGCATTGTGTATATTTATTCGTTTGAAATAATATCTGGTTCGTATTGCGGCGCGTGAGGAGAATGCAGAACACACGATGGTAGTTAGAAGTCAGTCCGATTGTATCCTCTCAATGAATGTCTAGCTCGCAGAAAGATGCAGATAACAGCATGCAGGAATACAATTAGCAGAAGTGCAGAACGCAATGATGAAAGGCGCGCTGTGGATGCAGGAAACCAGCGCGCAGGAAATACAGTTGGCAGGAACGCAGAACGCAAGGATGAAAGGCGCGCTGTGGATGCAGGAAACCAGCGCGCAAGAGATACAGTTGGCAGGAACGCAGAACGCAAGGATGAAAGGCGCGCTGTGGATGCAGGAAACCAGCGCGCAGGAGATACAGTTGGCAGGAACGCAGAACGCAAGGATGAAAGGCGCGCTGTGGATGCAGGAAACCAGCGCGCAGGAAATACAGTTGGCAGGAACGCAGAACGCAAGGATGAAAGGCGCGCTGTGGATGCAGGAAACCAGCGCGCAGGAAATACAGTTGGCAGGAACGCAGAACGCAAGGATGAAAGGCCCGCTGTGGATGCAGGAAACCAGCGCGCAGGAAATACGGTTGGCAGGAACGCAGAACGCAAGGATGAAAGGCGCGCTGTGGATGCAGGAAACCAGCGCGCAGGAAATACAGTTGGCAGGAACGCAGAACGCAAGGATGAAAGGTGCGCTGTGGATGCAGGAAAGCAGCGCGCAGGAAATAGAGATGGCAGGAACACCAAAAGTGCAGAGAGAAAGAACGCTAAAAAGGGTAACCACCCGTCGTAGTAATCCGAGCAGTCGCAGTATTGTCAAATGCAGTAAAAAAATAGTCGTAAAACTCCCAGACAGCCTCGAGCTGTTCGTCATCATGTAAGAGGCTTGAAATCTTACATCGCAGACTCGTGCTGCACGATCGCTCAAATATGGCGTACTCCTGGGCCAAATGCCCATTTATCTCCGCAGACTCGCACTGCAACGTTTCGAAACCTGACCTTTAAGATTCGAAAAAGCTTGCAACATCGTGTTGCCCGTCAGAGCCTCAAACATGTGAATCAGTGGTAAATTTATCTCCGCAGACTCGCACTGCAACGTTTATCAGTTCCGACAACTCCTCCGTTCAACAATATATTATTTCCATAGAGTCAAGGGAAACCTATTAATGTAACTCCAATCGCAAAATGACAGTCAGCTCACGGACATCTTATATCCCAGTAACGCTATCTATAACAGCGTGAACTCCAACACGAAGCACGTATAGCAATACGATTAGTCGAGTAATAACATACAATGTAACGATTGATATGACAACGTAACTTGGATGCAACAACAACAAAATAACTACGATCACTCGCATGCTATTCACAACTCCCGACGCGAATGTCTTAAGAAACAAAACACCGTTGAGCCGACATCGAAGCAATGGATATGCCATCGAAAATACTTTCGGATAAAATGCGAGAGGAGGAAGCGGCGATCGTGTCACATGTTTTCTAACGCGTAATATATTATGCAGAGATTCAACGGAATAAATGGCGGGAGTATCAGTTTTCGTAATACACGTAATAGCGCGGTAACTTTGAGAAATCAAGGAAGCGTCGACAATATCACGCGGACGTGCAACTACGAAAATGGCGCGATGCGCGTCACTCAAAACACACGTCGATGAAACGGTGTAGAAAATCGAATTAGTCAAACCTTGGATGGGCTCACAGATGGGAGCAACTACTTCCCAACCTGCGGCCGTCTCGACGTGGAGAACTCGCTCTAGGACAATCAGATTCGGGAAGGAAAGGAAGGAAGGCGTCAGGGCGTCCTCGCCGATCTCGCAAATCTTCGAGACCGTCTCGTATACAGCGTCGTCGTCCGCTCGACGAATAGACCTCGCACTGAGTTGTCCATTCGCTCTCTGATAATCTCACACAGCACTTCGAAACGAGAAATTATTAAGAAAATGAAAACGCACACAAACTCTCCCGCTGCCATCTATTCGGAAGCTCGAAATTCAGACCCACTCTCGCCGGCAAGAAGACGCCGCAAAACGCACCCAAACAACTCGTTGCTAAGCCGGTTCCGTTGCCGTTTTCAAGCTGGTCCCGCCGCCGCGTCCTTCACGCGTCCCCTCACGTGACCGCTCACGCCGTCTGAGATCGCGCTAGATCACGCTACGGCGCGCAAATTCAATCCGGCACATTTTGACAATGTCGAAACACATTGCAATACCACGAAAAACTAGAAGAATTGCAAAAAGCATTTGAAACTGCACAACAGTTAGTTCAACAACGCTTAGATGAAGATTTACAAAAAAATGTGTTTCAGGATGACCCTGACAATCCAATAGGTGTTCAAAATATAGAAGCTGGTGAAGCAATGCAAGATTTTAGGGATCTTGGTAATAAAATAGATGAGAAGATCGATGTATCTGAAATGATAGCAAAATTAAATACGGATCAAAGAAGAGTATTCGATAGAGTCACTGATACTGTATGTTCAGATAATTCAGTACTACGATTATATGTCAGCGGAAAAGGTGGTACTGGAAAGAGTTTTTTAATTAAAACAATTAAATGCTGGATAAAACAAAATCTCAATAAAGATACCGCTGTATCAGCACCCACTGGTATAGCAGCATTTAATATAGATAGTTTGACAGTTCATAGATTGCTTCAGTTACCTGTTGAACATGGTAAAACTCCAAAGTATAAACAACTGTCTGATCATGTATTGAAAGTTTTACGAGCAGATCTTAAGGATGTTGTTCTTTTTGTAATTGATGAAGTGTCAATGATATCTAATTTGATTTTAATGTATATACATCTTCGAATGTCGAAAATATTTGATATTAATGATTGTGAAAACGGTTGGTTCGGTCAAAGACATATTCTTTTGTTTGGTGATTTGCTTCAATTACCTCCTGTACGCGAGGATCCCGTTTTCGTGCGATTGTCAAATGACAAAATTAATAAATATATTGGTTCTTTAAATGCTGTTAATTTGTGGACTACATTATTTGATTATGATGAATTGATGATCAATATGCGTCAAAAAGGGGATGAGTCTTATAGATTGTTATTGACAAGAATTCGTATAGGTTTAGTGACAACGTCTGATAGTAAGATTCTTGAAAGTAGAAAAATATCTTTCTAAGGTGATTCCTTTGAATCTAGATTAAACGAATTATGTAATTTTATTAATGATTTACCGTCGGACGCAGTTTATTGCCTACTTGTCATATGTGTGATGTTCTTAATACTGCAATGTTAAACCGTATTACTAACAAGGAAACATCGCGAAGTGTCAAATTCAGAAAATTATGAAACTTGGCATAAATGTAGAGGGGGTGAACACATGAATTTAGCAATTTTTAGTTGGTGCTGTAAAACGGTCTGAAGGGGTGAAACCACCCTTCAAAAGTTGAGACAGTTTTGCTTTTCTCGATATATCTCGTAAACTAAACAAAATATAAAAAAATGTTTTAAATAAAAGTTTTACAGTATAAATACCTTTATTTAAATACGCTAGTCATTTTTTGAAAAAAAATTTTTTTTCAAAAATTCACCTTTTATACTGATTATTTATTGCATTAAAATTCCAATTTTAATGAAACTTGGCATAAATGTAGAGAGGGTAAATACATGAATTTAGAAATTTTTAGTTGGTGTTATAAAACGGTTTGAAGGGGTGAAACCACCCTTCAAAGGTAGAGACATTTTTGCCTTTTTTCGATACGTCTCGTAAACTGAACGATATATGAAGGTGTTTTATAATACAAAAATTTTACATTTTCTTTTACATTTTAAATATCGATTTAATCACTGTTTATTTATTAAAAAATTTCTTTAATGTTACATCTTTATATTTAAAATTCATAAACAGTATTATAATGCTGTATATATTGACAATTTACTTATTAGAGGATATGTTGATACAAATAAAATAACATGTAATAAATATTTGATTAAAAATTTTTTATATATTTATATTATATATTTATATTATATATTATATATTTATAATATTATAATATATTTGTATATACAGGGTGTCCTAAAAATCGCCTACTCCATTTTGGGAGGTGATTTGGGACCCAAAAACAAGCAAAAAAGTTCATACAAACATAGGTCCGGAAATGAGCCGTTTCCGAGTTATAGCCACTTTTATGTTCAAAAATCGTAATTTAGAATCCGCTTGGCATCTCTCTTTCTTAATTATTTCTTAAATTAAAAAATTTTTTTATTTTTATTTGTTATTTTTATTTAATTATTAATTTTCAATTTTTATTTTTTAATTAAAAAAAAATTTTTTTAATTATAATTTTTTTAGTTTTTTTCAATTTTTTAATATTTGTTAATACAATTACATTACGATAACATAAAATTAAATAAAAATAACAAATAAAAATTAAAAAAATTTTTTAATTTAAGAAATAATTAAGAAAGAGGGATGCCAAGCGGATTCTAAATTACGATTTTTGAACATAAAAGTGGCTATAACTCGGAAACGGCTCATTTCCGGACCTATGTTTGTATGAACTTTTTTGCTTGTTTTTGGGTCCCAAATCACCTCCCAAAGTGGAGTATTTTTAGGACACCCTGTATATACAAATATATTATAATATTATAAATATATAATATAAATATATAAAAAATTTTTAATCAAATATTTATTACATGTTATTTTATTTGTATCAACATATCCTCTAATAAGTAAATTGTCAATATATACAGCATTATAATACTGTTTAAGAATTATGAATCTTAAGCATAAAAATGTAACATTAAAGAAATTTTTTAATAAATAAACAGTGATTAAATAGATATTTAAAATGTAAAAGAAAATGTAAAATTTTTGTATTATAAAACACCTTCATATATCGTTCAGTTTACGAGACATATCGAAAAAAGGCAAAAATGTCTCTACCTTTGAAGGGTGATTTCACCCCTTCAAACCGTTTTATGGCACTAACTCAAAATTTTTTTTCAAAAAATGAATAGCGTAGTTAAATAGAGGTATTTTTACTGTAAAACTTTTATATAAAACATTTTTTTATATTTTGTTTAGTTTACGAGATATATCGAGAAAAGCAAAAATGTCTCAACTTTTGAAGGGTGGTTTCACCCCTTCAGACCGTTTTACAGCACCAACTAAAAATTGCTAAATTCATGTGTTCACCCCCTCTACATTTATGCCAAGTTTCATAATTTTCTGAATTTGACACTTCGCGATGTTCCCTTGTAAGAAAGAGATAATATTAGTTGCCGAAGACATGATTGATTGTATTTCATATGTAAAAAAGAAAGTGTTAAAAGTATTGTGAAATAATGATGATGGCAATTCTAAAACTGCTGGACTTTCAAAGGAAATTGTAATTAAGATTGGAGCAAAAGTGATGATAAGGCGTAATATTGATGCTACCTTGGGTCTTGTGAATGATACAATAGCTAAAGTAATTTCAATTATACGAGATCCATCTACCGATCATGTAGAAGAAATCAAACTTCTTTTGCCATTGGGATTAGAACATTCAATTGAAAGAGTGAGCGTTAAATTTGAAGTGGTTAATAGAGCGTACGTTATTAGAAAACAATTTCCACTGTGTCTGAGTTATGGAATCACTATTCACAAAAATCAAGGATTAAGCTTATAAAGTGCTATTATGGACATAGATAACTCTATATTTAATTGCGGTCAGGTTTACGTTGCATTATCACGTGTAACGTCACTAGAAGGATTGCATTTAATTTACTATGATCCATCAGCAGTAACAGCTAACGAAGAAGCTATTATTGAATATAATCGACTGAAACAAATCCACAAACCAGAAGCAGAAATGATTATTGTTTCAAAAGAACGTCATCGTAAAGTAAAAGATGTTCCATGGGCATTGTCAAAAGTAGTTGCATCTATTCAACAAAACTGTCAAGATCAAAAATCTCGGCAAAATAATATTTGAATTATACGTGGTTTTCAAAATATGAATAAAGATTCATGTTACGCAAATGCAGTACTACAATGTCTGTTACATTTAAGTACCATTAGAAAACAATTGCTTAATTGTGATAAATCAGATGTTTTAAGAATGACAATGCATCGATATGAAAATGGAATGCGCAATTTGAATACATGTGCAATATGGCAATATTTAGGAGAATATTTCTCGATAAACATAAAACGAGATGCATTTGAATTTCTTACAGACCTGTGTGCAAAATATGATTGTATAAGACATTTGATAGAGTATCAAGTAACTACTACTACTCGGTGTAAATCCTGTGAGAACACAAAAACAATTACTTATAATAATTTAATTCTTTCAATACCTATTAATAATTTAAAAAAGAAAAGTTATAATCTCAACGATTTATTAAATGCTACCTTTTCACATTGGAGTCTATCAGATAATAACGGATCATGTGTATATTGTACCGGAAATGAAATATTAGTTAAGAATGTATTAACATTAACAAAAGATATAGTTATTATACATTTAATGTAATTTTTATCACAAGATAATAAAGTAGTAAAAACAATATGTAATTTAATGTACAATTTAATGTGCTATTCCAACGACTAAAGTATTAATAGCCGGACAATCGTATAAAGTAATGAATGCTATATTTCACAATGGTTTGAGTATTGAGGAAGGACATTACACAAGTATGTGTAGAGAAGGAATGTCTAATAGTTGGATTGAGGCTGATGATGCACAAATTAAGAAAAGACAATGGCCTAGAAGTGCTAAAGATCTATACATACTTTTTTTAAAAAAAATTGATAGAAAATAATTATACTCAACATATTGTTCATATTAAAAGGTACAAAAATGCGCCAAGTATACGCGCCCAAAAAACGCCTAAAAAATTACGCCTCAAAAAAGATTTCTTCTGCAAAACTACGCCTAAAAAAAGAACTCTTGTATTAATTATCTTTGTACAAAAAAAGTTTTTTTCTACAAAAAATGTGATATCAAGGAAGTTCGCCAACTATAAAAATGGATAGTTCATGATACTCTTTGGTTAGTGTTTATAGTCTGTAAGAAATAAAGGAGATAATATAAAGCAAACAAATAAGTATTTTTATACAAATAATTATTTAATACAAATAAATATTTTAATATATAAATATTTAAATACTATACATAAATCTTTTATAAATAAATATTTGATCGCACACACGCACGCAGTAAGAGAGAGAAAAAGAGAGTTAGGTAATTAAGATATTTATTCGGTATGAAAGATAATAATTTTAACACATAATTATTTGAATACAAATAAATTTTTTTTTAAATACTTGGCGCCGCCAAACCAAATAAATTAAATGACTAACCTTTTCTCTCTTAATGTGTTTGTGCGTGCGCAGATGTGTGTGTGTGTGTGTGTGTGTGTGTGTGTGTGTGTGTGTGTGTGTGTGTGCGCGTGTGCGTTTGCGTGTACGTGCGCGTGTATTTTCATCCTCCTGCGTATATATGTATAAATTATTGTTATCATAGTTGATAAGTTAGTATATAATTTAGTTAGCAAGAAATGATTGTTAACATATTAAAGCAATTAAGACATTTATTTGGTTTGGCGGCGCCAAGTATTTAAAAAAAAATTTATTTGTATTCAAATAATTATGTGTTAAAATTATTATCTTTCATACCGAATAAATATCTTAATTATCTAACTCTCTTTTTCTCTCTCTTACTGCGTGCGTGTGTGCGATCAAATATTTATTTATAAAAGATTTATGTATAGTATTTAAATATTTATATATTAAAATATTTATTTGTATTAAATAATTATTTGTATAAAAATACTTATTTGTTTGCTTTATATTATCTCCTTTATTTCTTACAGACTATAAACACTAACCAAAGAGTATCATGAACTATCCATTTTTATAGTTGGCGCACTTCCTTGATATCACATTTTTTGTAGAAAAAAAACCTTTTTTGTACAAAGGTAATTAATACAAGAGTTCTTTTTTTAGGCGTAGTTTTGTAGAAGAAATCTTTTTTGAGGCGTAATTTTTTAGGCGTTTTTTGGGCGCGTATACTTGGCGCATTTTTGTACCTGTTTTTGAAAAGGTAATTTTGTTAGGATTTCACACATTTTGTAGTAATTATTATTTCTTTTTTGAGGCGTAGATTTGTCGTGCGATTTGAAAGAATCTCGACGTCGATTATTTCGATGTTTCTATGTTTCTACAAAATATTATTTAAAAAACATTTTGCTACGTCTACTTTTCATGTCAAAATGGGATTTGTTAATATATATTATAAATAATAATTCTATTTAAAAAGTATGAATTCATGAATCTGATAATTGGCAAAAAAAAGAGTAATATCACGAAAACGTGCACATGAACTACGTAACCAATGTATACGTTTGGGCTGAAGGGTAACGCGTATGTGCACAATTCTGAATCTGTTCCGTGCTATGGTAAGACGGGGGTTGCCTGGCACAATCTCTACGTGTGCCCCGATGCCGCCGAACCCGTTGGTTCTCGTGGCGGATCCCCACGTCGCAGTCTTCGCGACTTGGACGCCGCGGTTGACGGGGGTCGTCTGGCACGGTCCCTACGCGTGCCCCGGTGCACAATTCTGAATCTGTTTCGTGCTATGGTAAGACGGGAGTTGCCTGGCACAATCTCAACGTGTGCCCCGGTGCCGCCGAACCCGTTGGTTCTCGTGGCGAATCCCCACGTCGCAGTCTTTGCGACTTGGACACCGCGGTTGACGGGGGTCGCTTGGCACGGTCCCTACGCGTGCCCCGGTGCCGCCGAACCCGTTGGTTTTCGTGGCGCACCTCTGTGTTGCGATCTTCGCGACTTGGACACCGCGGTTGACGGGTGTCGCCTGGCACGGTCCCTACGCGTGCCCCGGTGCCGCCGAACCCATTGGTTCTCGTGACGCACCTCTGTGTTGCGATCTTCGCGACTCGGACATCCCGGTTGACGGGAGTCGCCTGGCACGGTCCCTACGCGTGCCCCGGTGCCGCCAAACCCATTGGTTCTCGTGGCGAATCCCCACGTCGCAGTCTTCGCGACTTGGACACCGCGGTTGACGAGAGTCGCCTGGCACGGTCCCTACGCGTGCCCCGGTGCCGCCAAACCCATTGGTTCTCGTGGCGGATCCCCACGTTGCAATCTTCGCGACCTGGACACCCCGGTTGACGGGGTTCGCCTGGCACGGTCCCTACGCGTGTCCCGGTGTCGCCGAACCCGTCGTTCCTCTGTGTTGTGATCAAGAGGCACGGTAGTGTCTCGAGCGCCAAGTTACGCGAACTGAGCGCCGAGACACTGCCTGTGCCTCTTAACGCGAGACGTCGTATGAGAAATTTCATCGATTATCGAATCATCATTAATGACTGAACCGATCAAATTCTAAGTAGGCTCAATCGAAAGCTTGGGATCGATTTATATAACAAAAGTATTTTTATTTTTTTTCTACGTGACCTACGAACGGAGATATCGCAATGTTAATTTTAAAAAAGTCGAAAATGGGTAATTTTCATTTAAGAAACGTCTTGGTCGCCGCAGCAATATATAGCTAACATAGCTAAATTGTCCAGGTTCGCTTTTTTGCCGCAAGAGCGCCACTGTTGAGAGAGAGAGAGAGAGAGAGAGAGAGAGAGAGAGAGAGTGCGTGTGTGCGTGTGTGCGTGTGTGCGTGTGGGTGGGTGGGTGGGTGGGTGTGTGTGTGTGTGTATGTGTGTGTTTACGACTCTGTGCAGCTGATCGCAGCGGGAGCCCGGTCGACCCGCGTGTAACAATGAGTTGCGCCGCCCCTGACTGCCTCTTGTATCCGGCTCGTAATACGTTAACTGTTTGTTGTTGTATCTCAAAAACTAAGCTCCGGACAAATTTTTGTTAGAGGAAAAATCATCTCAGAATATCACCACAAATATGTCTATGAAAGGACAAGTGATTATTCTGAATCACCCTGTATAACATATTAAAAGGGTAGAATTTTTTTCTAACATTTAAAAGGTCTGGGCGTTAGAGGGTTAATATTGTATTCCTTATTGCTTGGGGAATTATCATCCTATGGCTCCACATAAGGCATCCTTGCTCGATTGTTAATTTTTGCCTCTTCCTGAAATAATGTCGCAACTCTGATTCGTTCTTGGGCCAATTATCTAGATATACTCTCAAGAATACTTCTTTTAATACCTTATCCTCCTTCACGCACTTAGCTAGATCTATTTCCGCTAGAGACTTAAGATCCATATAAGTTTATGTATAAATTGTCGCTAGCTGCATGATTAATTGAGTCTTTAATTTTAAGAGGTAATCTCGATAAGGCATCTATGTTTTCAATGTCCTGTCCCTTAACATGCTCTAATTTATAATCGTAACTTGCCAAGAACACTGCATATCTTTGTAGTCTTTGTGCCGACAAAACAGGTAAACCTCTTTTTTTGTTAAAAATTAAGCTTAACGCCTTGTTATCCGTTCGAAGAATAAATTTTCGCCTATATACATATTGATGAAGATATTTGATCGCAAATACTATAGCTAGCGCTTCCTTATCAATTTGTGCATAGTTAGATTCCGCTGAGGTCAGTGTTTTTGACGCAAAACCTATCGGCCTTTCTTCTCCATTCAAGAAGCGATGTGATAAAATGCCGGAAATGCTTACTGGGCTAGCGTCGCATGTTAAAATTAACGGATAATCTGAATTATAATGTGCTAAAATTTTGTCTGAGAATATTAATTCTTTAATTTTGTTGAAAGCCCGTATTTGTGGTTCCTTCCACTGCCACTTACAAGGGACATACCCGAATTGTTCGGAACCGATTTAATTCTCCCTGAAATATGTTGTTAAATACAAAAAACTAAGAGACTCATATTTTTTTATATGTGCAATAATTCATGTTTAAGAGGTAAAACACTCCTTTGAAAAAAAACGGTCTTTCTCTTTCGGGACGAATATCGTCGAAAGTATAACAGATAGAAAAAAATGTTTTAAATAAAAGTTAAATGGCTTGAAGAGTACTTTATAATAGTTATTTCAAAAAAAAAATTTTTTTTTAATATTTCCCCACTTAATTTTTTTTCTAAAAATTTTCAGTTTTTCTAAAGACGAAATTGAAGCTTATTTTATTGCGATTTTAACCATATATGACAAAATTATTTTCTGACATACGGAATTATCGAAAAATAATTACAAACGACTACACATATGCTATCTATATGTCCCGTCCGTGCGCTCGATTTTTCATGCAGCATATTCTGTTAGCATTACAATATGAATTGGAAAATAACAATGATCCAAAGTGATGAATCAAAGTAGCAGTTAGTGTATAATGTTTCGTTACATAAGCAACAGTATAAAATGACGTCGCTTTGTGAACAGTTGTAAGTCTAATTACTTCGTGCTATCCTGTATCACTTGCTACGACTTCATAAATATACTAATATTTTGAAAACTGATGTTAATACTTCTCTTATAATTTTATTTTTAGTTCAAGAAGTCATTACATGGAATCTTATTTATCGTATTCTTTATAGAGTATTGCACAGATGTCTTTCCAAAATTTTTATTTTTGTTTCATTTTTGTACAATATTTCCTTATGATAGCCTATGATTATTTTCTTAAAATTTTTATCTTTACATCTTGTTTATTCGTGTGTGTAATAATTTCTAAACGTACTTAATAATGAAATAATTTTTAAATATTATATAATAAATATGTATATATTTGGTATCATTCATTCATTCATTATATACATTACAATGATACTCGACGAAAAAATATTTCAGACATAACGACTTCTTACACCAAGAACATCTTACAGTTATATTATTGCATTCTTCGATATCACATGTTGTTGAAGTTTTATGTAAATTAAATTCTACTGGATTTTCAAATTCCTCTGGTCTTTCGTTCGTATAACCACTTTTAAACCACGAATACTTAAATAAATTTTGATATCGTGGGGATGACAATTGATTATGTATCAGAGATTGCAATTTTATAACATTATTTTGTTCATGCAAATTTATATTACTTTCTAGTAGTAAAATAGAATCTGAAAATCTTTTAGCAAAATTTTTCCAAATTCTAAATCCATATACATCTAATGGTTGTATTTTCCCTGTAGTACCTTTTGGAATTATCATAGTAGTAGTATGTTTTCCTGGAGGTGTTAATTCCGAAATGATACTGGGGCAATGTCCAGTCCATGAATCGATAAGAAGAACACTATTAGAACCAATGTTTGGAAAATAAGCTTCTTCCAACCACATTTTAAAATAATCTGTGAATAATATAAATTAATTTAATAACTTTTTATGCCCTTTATTAAATTGTTAAATAAAATATAAAATATATCGTGAGGGGATAAGAATTGATTATATACCAGTGATTGCGATTTAACATATTATTTTGTTCATGTAATTTTACATTACTTTCTAATAGTGAAATAGTATCTGAAAATCTATTATAAAGAAATTTATACTTGATGTCATTTTACCAGATTTCGATGCTTTTACGATAACATTTGTTGGTTTAAACAAGTTTTCTTGTACTCTTGGTCCAAATATACCTTTAGCTTCTTTTAACACAATAAATAAAGGTGACAACAATTTGCAATTACACGATATTATTGGTTGTATTGTGTATAAATGGGTTGTTGATGCCACAGATTGCACGACACGCTCTACTTTTTTTACTCCTTGATAAGATAATGCTCTTCTAGAATGAATTTCCAATTAAAAACCACTTTGATCCGAATTATAAATATTTTCAAGTCCAAACTGTTCAATAGTTCAATAGTCCAAAGTAGTTTTACCGTTTTTATAAAATTATCGGATATTTTTTGCAGATCAACAGAATCTTCCAATGTTTTTCTAGTGATAAACTTTGTAACTTTTCTTGATACAATTCGGTGAGATTTCTTGAATTTTGATACCCAATTATGAGATGCTTTAAATATAGGATTTAAATTTCCTATTTCTTCTTGAGCTTGTAAAGTCCATTTTTTTAGATCAATGTCATAAACCATGAATCCTGATTCAACAGCTTCAGTAAATTTATCATGTGTAAATTTGGAGATGTAAGATAATTTCTCTTTACAATTTCCACCTGATTGTAATTGCTCTTCCCATTGCCTTAACTGACGTTCAGATGAAACTTTTCTAAATTGATTTTGCACTGTTTTCAAAGAACGATTCCTTTTCTTGTTATTTCTTTCATTAGAGTCAAAATTCCGCCAATACTCAACAGCTCGTCTTTTATAAGAACTGTCAAAATCTGCGTCATTTGAACATTGAGGATGAGAATTTAAATTATCTTCACGCCATGCTTCTTCGTCATCTTCAGTTATCTCAAAACTATGTAATTTATAAGGTTCTCGTAGTCGAGATATGTTTCTTCCGTTACTTCCATGAGTTCCTTCCAGTCCATTAAAATGAAAAATGCTATCCAGCAATAATTTTTGTACGTTTTCTTTCAATTCAATTTCTGTTTCTGTTACTGATGTTTCAGACAAATACATCGAACTTATAGATACCAGTAACAATCTAACCACATTAAGTGGATTGATAATCATTTTCAAAGTTAAACTTTGTATTGTAATATAAAAACAGTTTAATAAATTATACAGATGTGATTATGACAAAACAACTGTACTGACTGTGAATATGTGACTGCTAGATGAACATTTATATTGTTCACTTATCTTAAATATACACAAGGCCGGTATTCATAGACCAAACTCAAGACAGTACTTAAGATTAACTTGATCAAAACTGTCTTATTCAATCAAGACTATCTTAAGTTTAATATGATTCATAGATGTGGCTTAAGATGAACTTATGGAAGAAGCTCCTGCCTGAGAAATTCTTATTCAATTTGAGATTTTCTTCTCCAAGACGTGCTTAAGAGCATACTTATTCATCATTCGACTATTTCCGCATATTTCTGTTAGACCAGCGTCCGGAATTAGTTGCCCTTTTCTGTCAGATTTCTGAGGCGACGCCTACTGTCTCCCCACTACCGCTCGAAGTTCGGCGGCCGAGCCGCCAATCGCACGCGTGGCGCTGTGCCTCAGGAGCGTTTGTACATGACAAATATACTAGGTCCGTATCTTCTGTCAAATTATCACAAATTATTACGTAAATTTTTTGCTAATAATTGTAATTATTATGAGTAATTTAACATAAAAAAAGTTTGATTATTAAAATATTAAATTCTATATAATTTGACGGAAGATACGGACCTAATATATTTGTCATGTACGAACGCTCCTGAGGCACAACGTCACGCGTGCGATCGGCAGCTCGGCCGCCGATCTTCGAGCGGTAGTGGGGAGACAGTAGGCGTTGCCTTAGAAATCTGACCAAAAAAGGCAACTAATTCCGAACGCTGTGTTAGACCAAACCAATAAAAAGCGCGGTGCTGTTAGTACGTTCGTTGTTTATAATGAAACGTTTATAGTGAAACGATTTACGTTTAGTACTATTTTCCTATAAGTTAAAAAATAATTCCTGTAAAGTTATATTGTATAAAAATATATTATATATAAAGTAAAAATGTCAAAATCCAAACATTACAGCGCAGTTGAAAAAAAAATTTTTCTAGAAATACTAAAAGATTTTAAGCATATAATAGAGATAAAAAAAGTGATACCTCGACACTTCGTGACAAAGAAGTAGTATGGACCGAAATTTACAAACGATACAATGATTGTACAATGATTTTGCAAGAGGTAAATATAATATTAAAAAATTATTTTACATTATATATATATATATATATATATATATATATATATATTTATTATGTATATAGAGTACAGAGATAGATTAGGTTAGATTTTGACATACGTTTTACATTTGCATACAGAGTACAGCTCAGCAATTAAAGAAATTATAAGCAAATTTAAAACAAAATCAACGAGAAGTATTAACGAAAGAGAAACTCGGCTAGCTACTGATGGCGGCCCACTAATTTCAGAAACAGATATTGACCCTGATGTAGCTCTAATAACACCGCATTTGATGGAAACAGCTCCTGTTCTATTTTTATCAAACATGTCAGGAAACGAAATTAATGGTAAATAGTCTTCCATTTGATTAATATGCTACAGGGCTGCTTTCGCGATGCAAGTTAAAATAATCTGAATCAAAATGATTTGTCGGTCGTAATTGACCAAATCAAATTCCTTGCCTTTTGATTAGTTCTTTGTTCAATACCGTACTACAATCATTCCCTATACATAGATAGATAAAGAACAAATTAAAAGCAAAGAATATGATTTAGCCAATCAATCCACAGATTATTTTGGTCCGGATCATTTTAACCTGTGTCACAAAGGCTGCCGAGATTACTTAATATAACTGTAAAATGTTTTATACATATATGATATAAGAATAATAATCTTTTAAGATCAAAGTCACGTATCTCATATAAGAGATAATCTATTAAGATCAAAGTCACAACTCATATCAGAATCGTGACATATTATATATAATATATTATATTACATGTTACATATTACATTACATACATTATATATAACTTCTTGAAAACTAAAAATAAAATTGTAAGAGAAGTATTAACATCAGTTTTCAAAATATTAGTATATTTACGAAATCGTAACAAGTGATACAAGATAGCACGAAGTAATTAGACTTGCAACTGTTCACAAAGCGACGTCATTTTATACTGTTGCTTATGTAACGAAACATTATACACTAACTGCTACTTTTCATTCTTTGGATTCATTACTTTGGATCATTGTTATTTTCCAATTCATATTATGATGCTAACAAAATATGCTGCATGAAAAATCGAGCGCATGGACGGGTATGGATAGCACATGTATAGTCGTTTGTAATTATTTTTCGATAATTCCGTATGTCAGAAAATAACTTTATCATATATGGTTGAATTCGCAATAAAATAAGCTTCAATTTCGTCTTTAGAAAAACTGTAAATTTTGGAAAAAAAATTAAGTGGTAGGAGAAATATTAAAAAAAATTTTTTTTTAATTTTTTGAAATAACTATAAATAACTATAAATAATTATAAAGTACTCTTCAAGCCATTTAACTTTTATTTAAAACATTTTTTCTATCTGTTATACTTTCGACGATATTCGTCCCGAAAGAGAAAGACCGTTTTTTTTCAAAAGGGTGTTTCACCCCTTAAACATGAATTATATAAAAAAATATGGGTCTCTTAGTTTTTTGTGTTTAACAACATATTTCAGGGAGAATTAAATCGGTTCCGAACAATTGGGGTATGTCCCTTGTAAGTAGTCCTGATCGGCGATGTCTATTTTACACTGTGCACATCTGGGAATCTTCGTTTCGATTACACAGATTTTTTTAAATATATATTTAATTTCAAAAATGTATTTCAAAACGATATAATATGTATATTGGGATATATATTTTGTAATAAAGATGTGTATTTTAATTTATATTTTGTAATATTAAAATGTATATGTGTATATTTTCTTGGATATTATCTTTTCCATACTTAAGACAAGTCCAAAACACGTCTTTAAGTCAAATCCAAAAGACGTCTTTAAAACAAGTCCAAAAGACGTCAAAAATCGGAACATAAGACATCTTAAAGACGTCAGAAAGATGTCTTTCTGACAATTTTGTAAGATGTCTTAAAAATTTTAGGACGTCTTTAAGACGACATAATGTTGTCTGGGATGCTACAGTGAGTGTTTACGACAACTAGTCGGATCTGCAATCGGACTGAACAGTGGCACTCAACCAAACTTTATAAATTTCCCTAGGCTAATCCGGATCAATGATCGCTGTCTCTGGAGTGAACAGATTAGATAAGTAGAGATCAGAACAAGTTGTCACAATTCGTGAGGACGCACATTGATTAAAATTGATTATAATACAATAGAAGGTATATTTTATTATTTCTCTAATAATTAATATTTTTATGTTTAGCAAATGTACATATATTGATAAATAAATGTATTTTATTGATTTAAGCTTGTAACACAAAAAAAAATAAAAGATAACCTCACTTTATTTTAATTTTAGGAACTTAAATATTAAAACAATGAGGCCAAATAAAGAACAGGATACAACAAATTCAATGTGGTATGTATATTATGAAATTATTTTGATTTTATTATATATATAGAATAATTAGTTATTATTATATTTTATTCTTACAAAAGAATTTCAAAATCCTTAGTTATTAATATGTAAGTGTGTCTTTGAGTCATTATATCTCAATAATACAACACATTCTAGAATCCTGAACGTATAATGTAAAAAATGTATGTCAAAGTTTATTCTACGTTATCAAGGTTATCGTAAGATATTAATGTAAAAGTAATTAAAGAATTTTCTAAATATTAGTAAATTTGTTAAAACTTATAAAAACACCAGATTGTCTAAATGAGAATTATTTAAACTTTGTAAAAATAATTTTTTTTTCTCAATATATATGACGTAGTATAACATTATTATATTATTTTAATTTTGTTCTTTGCAGAAAACAATAAATATCAATGGACTACTGAAACTACACAATTTTTAATAGAAGAAGTTAGAAACCATTCGATGTTATTAAATAATAAAAATTATATGCAAAAGAAAGTTTGGAAAAGAATAGCAAATAAGTTCAATGAAAGAGGATATAATATAACAGAGGACCAATGTAATATTAAATGGAAGAATTTGAAGCGAAAGTACAAAAGTGTACGAGATCTTAGTAATCAAACTGGAAGTGCTAGACAATCTTGGGAATATTTTGATATAATTGATGATTTCATTAACACCAGACCCGAAGTAGCACCTGTATCAATTGCTTCTAGTTCACATGGATTTAGAATAAGACAATCAAGTCCACCTACAGAGCAAAGTGAGGAAACTACCGACGAAAATAATTCTGCAGCAGTTAATACTTCTTATGATATAAGATGTAATATTAGGAAACGCGAACAAAATAATGAACTTAGATGGGTTAAAACACTCTGCAAACAAAGAAAACTTCATCATGAAGAAAACATAAAAATACAAAAACAATTTTTGTCATTATTCGAAAAGTACTTGCAAAGAGATAACGCAGAGTAAAAAAGTAAAATCTATAATTTATGTCTATTAATAAATGAAAAAAGCATTTTTAGTTTTTATAAGGATTAACTGTGATAGGAAAACAGAGACTATTACTAAACAAAGCTTTAAACTTTAAAATAATAATTTAAAAAGCATTAGATTTATTTTAATTTCAAATTATATTTTTATAATTCGTCTAGCATGTAATTTTTCTAAGATAATTTTACTTTAACTGTTAAAGTAAGATTGTCTTACAAAATTTTTAATTATTTAGCTTCACTATGTATGACTATATTTGAACAAATTTTAACATGTTCTCATATTTTTATTTCTAATATTTCATTTCTATGTATTTATTTCAATTGTAAGGTACGTACAAATTTAATAGAGTAATCCAAAATTGTTGACAACCATTGTTAAAGATAGTTTTATTTTTTTGTTCATTTCTGTATTTGACGTACGTTGTGTATTTACTTTGTTTATTTTAATGTTTGCAATATTATATAATATATTTATAATGGAACATAAAACTGATTTGTGTGATATTTTTATTTATAAGTATAAGACTTACCTACACGATATAAATGTTGTAGAAGAATCCGTAATGCTTCATCACATATTTTAACTAATACATATATAACTGTATATTATAATATTATATTATTAATATGAACAAGACGCGTGTATTAATAATAAAAATGTTAATAATTTAAGATATGTAAAGTGAAAAGTGTGATAATAAAATCATGTATTTATGTTAGCTGAATATTATTTTTTGCAGATTGATGTGCAATTCGTTTTATGTATTATTGATGCTATAAATAAAGATATTATACACCGATCATTTCGACATCGTTCAAATCGACACCGTTCAAATCGACACCGCTCATTTCGACACCATTTATTTTGACACCGTTCAAATCGACACCGCTCAGATCGACACAGCTCATTTCGACACCGCTCATATCGACACTACTCATATCGACATCGCTCAAATAGACACCGTTCATATCGACACCGCTCAAATCAACACCGTTCATTTCGACACCGTTCAAATCAACACCGTTCAAATCGACACCGTTTAAATCGACCGCTCATTTTGACACCGCTCATATCAACACCGCTCAAATCGACACCGCTCAAATAGACACCGTTCATATCGACACCGCAAGATTCGACACTGCACGCATAGGGATCCGTGCCAGGTGACTCGCATCAACCGAGATGTCCGGGTCGCAAAGATCGCAACACAGAGGTGCGCCACGAAAACCAACGGGTTCGGCAGCACCGGGGTACGCGTAGGAACCGTGCCAGATGATTCCCATCAACCGGGGTGTCCAGGTCGAGAAGATCACGATACAGAAGTGTACCACGAGAACTAACGGACTCGGCGGCACCGGGGCACGCGTAGGAACCGTGCCAGGTGATTCCTGTTAACCGAGATGTCCAAGTCGCGAAGATCACGACACAGAAGTGCGCCACGAGAACTAACGGGCTCGGCGGCACCGGGACACGCATAGGGCCTATGTCAGGCGACTCCCGCCAACCGCATAAATAAAATAGTATAAGAAAAATAGCATAATAGCATAATTTTATTTTTTAGATGAACATCGGACATTGATATTAAAATATTGGTTGCTGTGCGTTGGTATATATAAGCTACTGTGCGCCTACAAAGACCCATTCTTGTGCAGCCATATATAATAATTATTACAAAATGTATGTAATCACAACAAAATTATTAAATATATACGGAAATAAGTGAATATATAATGCTCAGAAAACGCCTCAAAAAAGAACTTTTGTACAAAATAATAATTACTACAAAATGTTTAAAATCACAACAAAATTACCTTTTCAAGAAAAGGTAAAAAAAGTGCCAAGTACATGCGATCAAAACACATTTAAAAAAATAACTGTTCGACACCGCTCTATTTGACACCGCACAATTCGACACCGCGCAAAAACGCGCAAAATTTAAGTTGTAAACCTATGTGGAAGTAGTGAGGTTGAATAATAACGCGTGGGTGGAATGGAGGGGGAGGGCTTTGCCCTCCCCCTGCAACTCCGCGTAAATATTATAACATAACTAGAGAACCCCACATTCAACAACATGGAAACGAACAGCGTGGACTTAGTTTTGTATGAAAAACAGAAGAAAATTAGTGCGGTGTCGAATCGTGCGGTTGACGGGGGTCGCCTGACACAGTCCCTACGCCGTTGCTGCCGAACCCGTTGGTTCTCGTGGCGCACCTCTGTGTCGTAATCTTCGTGACCCGGACATCTCGGTTGACGGAAATCGCCTAGCATGGTCCCTACGCGTGCCCCGGTGCTGCCGAACCCTTTGGTTCTTGTGGCGGATCCCTACGTCGCGATCGATATATGCGAATCGTAACCATCGTAAACAAGACGTTACACGCACATAAAAAAAAAGTTTGACACTAGTGGTCTTGATCCAGAGTTTTCGCTATTACTAGTCCTTGCGACAGCTCGCTACGCCACACGGCACTGATCGATAATAACTTTTGGTCTCATAACCTACACTATCGATCGCGACCAAATCGCCGAAATTTCAAACATAAAAAAATACTATTTATAAGGCGCATTCAACAAAACCCTTTTACGTGATGTACATACTCACCATACAGATTCACCACGTGAAAGGAGATCCAAATCGGTGGGGGGTCAGCTGCGACCTCCTTTTGTCAGTTAGAGAAACCGCGATACGTTATCTTTTGCTCTGCAGACTGGCCGAAAGAATATCATGTCTCAAGATGCGAGCATATTCGATGATTGTAATCTGACCAACGTGAAACTTAATTTAAACTCTGAATTTTATCCATATGACGACCTGAATTTAGACTTTAACAAAAATAGATACGCTATACTTTTTGATATGTATGCACGTTTTCGTAAAGCTTATTATGGATACGACTGCTATGAAAGGCTTTGCAACGTAAGCACATTTTTGGCGAATGGACTTTTTGTAGTTGTCGATTGCACGCGACAGAACGAATCTATCAAGAGTGCTACTGTGGATGTGCGCATAGAATTTGATTGCAAAAAAAATGTACCGGCAAATACTACCGCCTACTGTCTCATCCTGCACGATCGCGTTATCGAATACTGCTCATTGTCCAATGTAGTGCGCAAGATCATGTAAATTGCAATGTCAGCAATATTCCAATATAAGATTCATGTGTCGCGATTCTCCCGCAGTTCACTTCTCGACGTGTCGAAAATCAGTCATGTCCACGCCAACGTTCGTGGATCTGCAAGGTTTCATCGTTGACAGAAACTCTTTCGTCGTGAAGGAGTTTGCCGCTCTCAGAGAGGAATATATTCTCTCTTATTATATTTTCGAAAGTCCCGAACCATGGTATTTTCTCAGCAATGCGGACAAACAGCGGGTATCCTGGTTGAGGACGAAACATCACGGATTGCAATGGGATGATGGAACGATTCGGTACAGCATGGCTAGAGACTTGATTTCAAAGGTGGTGACGAGTGCGACGAAGAATGAAATATTGCCCGTAATCGTGTAAGTAAAGGGACACGAGAAACGAGAATGGTTGCAGAATTTGCTCGTAGACGATGCACGAGAGGATATCTACGTTGAGAGCATCGTGTATTACGAAGACATGGAATCTCTGCAGAAGTTGGACGCTACACATACTTTACGTTGTCAAAAACATGTATCAAATTGTGCTTTGCAAAATGTATTCAAGCTGTTCAATTGGTGGCACTACCATAAAAAATAAACGTATATTATCTGTAGATATATCGTCGATTTTTTATTTCTCCTATCAAAAGACACATTTTAATTGTAAGTTCTTTAAGATTCTCGCATATATGCTTGTCGCAGCAGTAGATATAATTTTTTCATGACGCTGCTTTTGAGATTCTTGCTGTCAATTTTTTATCAGTTTCTTCTCGGTTAACCTTAAAATAATATCATGAGAAGCGCAGAGCGAGAATCCTTCCCACATGCATATCGCAGCAGTAGATATAATTTTTTCGTGACGCTGCTTTTGATTTTTCTTCTCGTTTAAGATATACCGTAAACTAATATTCTTAAGATAAATCACGCATATCCCCTACCTTATCCTTTTTGACTCCTATACAGGGTGTAACCAAACAAACATATACGGTGTACATTATCAGGTTACAAAGAACGAGAATCCAGATCGAAAAGTCCTGAGTCATTTTTTTATTTGAGCTTTCTGTTAGTTATTATAAAGTGTTAAAGTTAGCAACTCAGCACCCGTGTACAGAGGGAAGTCAGGGACGGCAAAGTAGCAAGGCGGAATGGAGCGAACTATGCGACGGAAAAGCAACGCGCGACGGTCAGCGATCCTTCAGGCATTTCTGCAGGAAATACAGACGATGCAGCTTGGTTCGAACTATTTTTGTTATAAGGGAAAATTAGATGGAAAAAATGTAATTTTAAGATTGACACGGGCTCCGATGTTTCGATTTTAAACAAGAAATTTATAGCAGAAGAGGAACATCTAGTTGAAATTCGAGATAGCTTCTTTAGATACCCCTCGGGGGAAAGGGTTTTTGTAAAATATAAAATAGAGGTGGAAGTTATTTTGGGGAAATTTTCTACGAGAATCCCTATGTACATTATTGAGATGGATGATGATTGTTTGTTGGGAGTAGATTTCCTCAAAAAAGCAAATTTACAGGGTGTCTTCGAATCTGCTTTTGGTTTTCCCGAGACGAGTACGGAAATTGACTTTAATTGTTCTCGAATACAGGCTTTTTCGGAAAAAATTCCCTCTTTCCTAGTAGAACTGTATAATAATAGTTCCTCGAATTTAAGTGAATCCCAAAAAGTTATTCGTGCGGAGCTTTTGATTGAGCATCAAAGGAAGTTTTCGGGGGAAGTTACTGCAGAAAATTGTAAGTTGAACACGTTATAAACATAAAGGATTCTTCTCCAATCAAGCAGGTTCCTCGCCGTATTCCCTTTCAAATGCAGGAGGAGGTTAAGGTGAGGCTGGATACCGACATTACAGTTTCATATCTTTACTGCAATAATTCATCAAACGGCTTAACGGATTAAAAAATCCTTTTACAGGAATAAAGTACGTACTAAAACAATTCCTGCTGTACTCTTAAAATTACATAATTATATTAATTATTTATTGTGAGCTGTCAGCTCACAGAAACATTCACTCATATAAAAATTATATAAGGTTAGCACATAAATCGAGAGACCAGCAGGACTCGGACAGGAATAATTAACACTGTGGTAGCGATAAAAGTACGAGAAAATGTCTAATAAGAGAGATTTATTGCAGTAAAGTTTACTCACTTTATTCATATGCAGTGTACATGTGGAACGGTAAACAATGCACGACAGTAGTTCCGGAATTTTCTAGAAGATGGCATTGGCGTGTCGGTGTTGTGGGGATCCTACGCGTGTTTATAGGATGACTGAATAACTAATTGTTAATGTACACGCGAGAATAACTTTTTATTAGAAAAACTCTTCCACATATATAAACTAAGAAAACGAAAGTACGCTGTAAGAACAGAAGTATTTGAGAACGTCGATTGGCGGTTATCGTCTAGTCTCTGCAGTATCGCCAACTGTTGTTGTAGTGGATCACTGTCGCCACACTACTCCCTCCTCAGCGACGTAGTTGCGATTTGTACTCTTTTTTTGGTTTTAGGGCCGGAGTAAGTTCTCAGATTGTAGTCTTGAATTTTCTCGGAGGATGAATCCATCGGTTGATCAGCATCCGGTTGAGTTATTGTATATGCCGGCTTAAGCCTCTTTGTAGTGATGTTAACAACTCGTCCTTGTACGTCTTTTTTTTTTTCTTTTCCCATGCGGAGGAGGAGGAAATCTTTATAGAGACCCCGTTTGGGGTACTGTGGGACTCTCCCGCTGGTGTGTGCAAGGCGGTCCTACACCACTAAAACCTCCCCCCGACGAGACCCACATCTCGCTAAAGGGGGAACTCCCGGTAACACCAGAGGCACACGTCATAGGAGCCCCCCCCAATCCTTGTACGTCTATTGCGAATAGTCGGTCCGAGATGCGCTCAACCACCTTGTATGGACCATTATACGGGGCTTGTAGCGGCTTTTTGACAGCATCTTCCCTGATAAAGACGTGTGAGCAGGTTTGCAGGTCCTTGTATATAAATATCTTAGGCCTAATGTGATGCGCCGTTCCATCTTTTTTATGTCCTGATGGAATCTTTCTCCTTGCTCTTTACTCATGTCTCCAAGATTCTCAGGGAATGTTTTCAAATGAGAATGAAGGAAGTGGACTTTCAAACTCATGTTACAATCTAGCTCTTCGAAACTTTTGAGCACTTTCTCAACAACTGCCTCGTAATTTTCGTCCTTCTTATTTCCTAAAAAATTTTTGACAACATTTTTAAAGTCAACCCATGCCGCTTTTTTATATTTTGTCATCGTATTTTCAAATTCCGTTGACTTCATAATTTTTCTTATATCCGGTCCATTGAAGACTTCTTCTTTTATTTTTGCATCAGATAAGGATGGAAACATCTTAAGAAGAGATTGAAAACATTTTCCATCCTTGTCAAGTGCTTTAACAAATTGCTTCATGAGTCCTAATTTGATGTGTAAAGGAGGCAGAAGTATTTTTTTAGGATCAACCAGAGGTTTCTAAAGAACATTGAATGATCCTGGCTTGAGAGATTTACGCAGAGGCCAACTTTTTTTATTCCAATGTTCTTCCCTAGCCCTACTATCCCACAAACAAATGTAACACGGATTTTTTGTGTATCCTAACTGTTACCCTGGAAATATAGTTGTTATCTTCAAGTCACTGCATATGAACCATTTATGTTCATCATATTTGATTTTTCCAACAACCTTTTTCATATTTTCGTAGGACTCCTTTAGGTATATTGAGTGTGCAATGGGGATGGAAGCGTATTCATTGCCATTGTGTAAAAGAACCGCCTTAAGGTTCCTCTTTAAGGAATCAATGAAAAGACACCATTGACTACGTTTATATGATAAATCCAATTTTGCCATCAAACCATGTATATCCGTACAATAAGTTAGTTCATCTTCAGCAAAGAATGGAATGTAATCTTTCTCTCTGTCTCTGTAACAAGCAAAAGATGTCCCCGGAGCCAACAGATTCATCTCTTGTAACCTAGACCCTAGCAATTCTGATCGACTTTTAGGCAGCATCAAATCTCTTACTAAATCATTTAGACGAGCTTGCGTGAACAATTGAGGAGCTTCTTCCTTATCAAAATCAATACTGTCATCCGATTGAGTATCGTCATTCCCTACGTTTTCGTTTTCCGATAGATTCAGATTTTTTCGTGACATCTGAACCCTATCCGAAGGTTTTTGAGAAACTGGTTTTGTGACCGAGGTAACTTCAGGGTAAGAAACAGAATTTTTATTCGTACTATTAAGGGGATGCTGGAGTGACGGCCAAACTTGATCAGGGTCGATAATCTAGAATATGGTATAAAAATTTCCTATATTATCGATCCTAGCTCAAGCATGTATACATTGCGCGCTTGTGCGTGCAATGTTGCCGCCTCGATTGTTTACGATATGAGCAGGATAGATATATAATCTTTCGTCCTTTTCCTCTCATTGTTACCAAGAATCTCGATGTTGCCAAGATTCTCGATGTTCTGAGACGGCTAGAGCATCCGAATTTCCTTTTACCAGGCACTGCAGGGCCGCCCTACAAATTGTGGGCCCCTCATCCTGATAATATTTTAATAAATATTAAAGTCGCGATTTTAATACATATAATAATATAACGACTTTATTATATTTTATGAAAGAAATATATTCAATAATTTGTACTATATGACTTGTATAATACTAGTTTTGTCTTGAAGTATGACTAAAATTATAGTATTATATAAAATCATATTATTTTATGATTTTGAATATTGGAAACAGTGAATGGGCCCCTCCAACATTCGTTCCCGTGAGAACGCAACAAATAAATTTTTCTCGTCTCTCTGAATCAAATTTATAAATATTTGTAATAACCAGTACCATCCTAAAAACGAGATGCTTCTGATTTTTATTAACATCAGTATCGTCATATCACAGACGCCTCTGACTTTTATATATAATATATAATCATCAGCAGTTTATATTTTAATTTTATATACTCAGTTCCGTCAAATACACGCTTCTGATTTTTATTATAATCAGTATCGTCAGACCACAGACGTTTCTGACTTTTATACATAATATATAATCATGCAGTTTTATATTTTAATTTTATATATACAGTACCAACAAAATAGACGCTTCTGATTTTTATATGTAATATACATATAATCATGCAATTTTATATATATCAATTTTATATACTCAGTACCGTCAAAATAGACGCTTCTGATTTTGATTGTACATACCATTAGAAATCGGGACTGAGAATCTTTGAAATTATGTTATTTCACGATTCTAAAGGCTCGCCACCGCGATCGAGAAGTGCGAGTGGAAGCGCTCGTTCGACGTGGAGTTGGCGCGCGAGAAGTCCGACGAGTCATAGTTGGCCCGCATGGAGAACCGCTCGAGTTGGAGCGCGGTATCGAGGACCGGCTCTCGGACTCGGAGTTCTTCGAGAACCGGCCCTCGCTCGAGTCCGAGTCGTTGCGGCTGCGCCACGTCGACTCCTCGTCCGATCTGTTCATCAGCAGCCGGTCCTCCACGCTGCTCGACTTCATGATCTCGTTCTGCTAGCGCTGCTGCTTTCTCGCGTGGTGGCCGACGCGCTCGTGACTGCCCTCAGGGCTACTCTAATTATCACGACTATCACTAATTGTCACGACATTGTCCGTCTCGTCGTTTGTCATGAAATACGGTACGAATACACGATTACACTCCAAAATACACGGAGCGAACAGGCATTCGCGCGCTTTGACAGTTCGGTCAACTTCTTTCCGTTTACGTTCGCGAGTTTTGACTACGCGCGTATTCTCACGCACTCGGGTTGTAGTAGTGTATACGTGTGAATCTTCCTTGTGCTAAGTTACTAACACAAGGAAGTATCACACCGACACGCCAATGCCATCTTCTAGAAAATTCCGGAACTATCGTCAACCTATGTATATATGTAATCACTGGTCTGCTGACCGCTCCACATGTACACTACGTGGTGCATGTGAATAAAGTGATCTCGTCAAGATATCTTTTTTATTAGACATTTGTTTGTATTTTCATCGCTACCACAGTGTTCGTTATTCCTGTCCGTGGGGTGCCGTGACTCGGTTTATGTGTCTAACCTCATATAACCTTTATATGAATAAATGTTTCTGTGTGTTGACAGCTCAAGAGTGCAAAAGGTACTGTTCACAATAGATAATTAATATAATGATTTAATTTTATGCCTTTTTCGGTCTTCAATTGGGCACGGCACCCCACGTTTTCGTTCGTACTTTATACGTGTCAAAGGCTTTTTTAATCCGTAAAGCCAATTCGATATCTTGCTATTAGCGAAATGAGCTGTAATGTCGGTATCCAGCATCCCCTTAAATCCTTCCACATTGCATAGACAAAAATAACAGTCTTCGTGAGTCACTGGTTCACGCCAAACCATTGGTAAACTAAACGGCAGCGTTTGCGAGTTACCATCATCTTTTTTCCAACGTAATAAAATCAAATAACACGATACACAAACCTTATGAGGTACCCACAGTTTATCTTGATTTGTGATAGGAAAATCAAAGTATTTTTGATAAGCTACCTTGAACAAATCTGTGATGTTGCTTCTTTGTTTTGCTATAGCGTACTTGCCGCAAACATAGCAAAACGCGTTAGGATCATTAATACAACTTCTTCTCGACATTATTGTTAATCAGATCAATATATCAAGATACGCACTCAGACTTCGAAAATTCGTACAGAAAGAAAGAAAAAAATAGTTAACTACCTGAATTCTAATCGTTGAAATGCCCTCTTAAAATTATTGACTGCAAATATAATAACTCACCAACTATCCTGAAAAGAACCGTTGAAAAAAAATTTCTCAGAATGCCAACTGCTAATGAAATGCGCCATCCAGTCAATTGCACACACAAATTGCAATTTTCTGAATTTTTTTTACTCAGAAACAACGCATTCTAGCGAAAAATCGCAAGACGCCTTTTATATTTGAAATTTTACGCAGAGTGCGCCAATTTTTTTTATTTTCTAATTTTAAATTTTCTGGATCATCGTCCGCCATATTGGATCCGTCATGTTTAATTGTGGAAATCTGAGTGCCAGATTCGTGAACAGCGACCCTCGGGACGAATGATCTTCGCGACCTGGACACCCCGGTTGACGGGGGTCACCTGGCACGGTCCCTACGTATGCCCCGGTGCCGCCGAACCCGTTGGTTCTCGTGGCGGATCCCTACGTCGCGATCTTTGCGACCTGGACATCCCGGTTGACGGGGATCACCTGGCACGGTACCTACATGTGCCTCGGTGCCGCCGAACTCGATGGTTCTCGTGGCGGATCCCTACGTCGCGGTCTTTGCGACCTGGACACCCCGATTGACGGGGGTCACCTGGCACGGTCCCAACGCGTGCCCCGGTGCCGCCGAACCGGTTGGTTCCCGTGGGACATCTCTGTGTCCTTCTTTCGGTGTGCAAATGCACGGTGCGCATCTTTTCGTGTGCATCTTTTCCGTGCGTAAATGCACGGTGTCCTTCTTTCGGTGTGCAAATGCACGGTGCGCATCTTTTCCGTGCACAAATGCACGGTGTCCTTCTTTCGGTGTGCAAATACACGGTGCGTTTCTTCTCGTGTGCATCTTTTCCGTGTCCAATTGAATCGTGCGCAAAATATCGTGTCTAATATCTCTGTGTCCTTCAGCACCGTGTCTATTTGAACGGTGTCTAAGTGAACCACTCCCGTACATCTAACTGTAATCTCTCGAATGGGGCTCCAACATTGTAAATTTGCAAAGGAGATTTTCCCTTTCCGGAAGGGTCCTTTTTCGAAATACAAATTTCACAAGTTTTGCACCACTCCTCCACATCCTGCTTGCATGTAGTCCAGTAAAATCGTTTTCGGATCTTTTTGAGGGTCTTATTGACCCCGAAATGTCCACCGGAAGGAAAATCATGTGCTTCTTTCAAGATCTGGCCAATCCGTTTGTGGGGAACAATAAATTGGAAAATACTAGATCTCAAATTTGGTGCTTCCCACTTTTTATACAAAACCCTATCTTTTAGGTGTAAAGCCTCCCAATAAGACCAATAAATCCGGGCAGAGACGTCTGCAGCAGGAATCTCTGTGTAAAAAGGGCGCACTCCACTTTCTTTTCCTAAAAAAACGAAAGAAATACTCAGGTCCTCCCTTTGCTCCCTCCACCATTCCTGAAGGGTCTCATCCAAAAGAACAATACGAGCAACACAACTTTCTGTCTCCTCCTTAAAGTTTCTTTTTACCTTGGCACAATGACCACACTCGTCGGATTCGCAGTAACGTTTAAATAACCCATCGGCATTTTTATGAATTAATCCCTTCCGATGAACGAGTCAAAGTCAAATTGCTGGAGCCTCTCTAGCCAACGCGCCAATTGCCCTTCCAAATCTTTGAAAGTTATTAACCATCTGAGGGAAACATGATCCGTTCGAATTATAAACTTTTGTCTTAGAAGATAATGAAGGAAAAATTTCAACGAATCAACCACTGCCAGGAGTTCCCGGCGGGTAACACAATAATTCCTTTCAGTCTTACTAAGCACCCGACCCTAATAAGCGATTACTCTTTCTGTACCTTCCTGCTTTTGTGACAAGACTGCACCGATCCCGATATTTGTATCCAAAATAAATTCCCCTATTTCCTTTGAAAAAGTGAATATCGGCGAGGAAGACAACATTCGTTTTAGTTCCTCAAAGGCCTTTTGGCAACTTTCATTCCAAGAAAATTTGATTGAATTTTCAGTTAAGGCATACAATGGTTTTGCCAAAGAGGAAAACCCCCTCACAAATCGCCGGTAATAAGAGCAAAAACCCAGAAAACTCCGCAACTGGTTTTTATTGTGTGGAATGGGTCAGTCCTTAACAGCGGCGATCTTCTCAGGGTCTGTAATAACGCCTTCCAGAGAAATCTTATGTCCTGAGTATTTCACCTCCCTAGCGAAAAGGACACACTTCTTAGGGTTGATCTTCAAGTTAACCGAACGCAATCGTAAAAGCACTTCCTTCATATTCCCCACCATCTCGTGGAAACTTTTTCCAAAAATAATTACATCATCAAGGTACACCAAACAAATTCGGGAAACTAACTCTCGTAAAACTTTTTCCATCATTCGTTCGAAAGTAGCAGGAGCGTTGCACTATCCGAAAGGTATCACAGTGAACTGTCATAATCCATTTCCGACAGAAAAAGCAGTCTTCTCTTTATCTTCAGAACGTATCTTTACTTGCCAATACCCACTCTTAAGGTCCAAGGTAGAGAACCAGGAATTGCCTGAAAGTTGGTCAAGAATTTCATCTATACGGGGTAAAGGATAAGAATCCTTTTTGGTTACTGCGTTTAGCTTCCTATAGTCGACGCAAATCTAATAGTTCCATCCTTCTTTCTCACCAACACAGCAGGAGATACCCAAGGACTACAGGATTCCTCTATCACTCCTTGTTTTTCATTTCTTTAATAATCTCATTAAGGGGATGCTGGAGTGACGACCAAACTTGATCGAGGTCGATAATCTAGAATGATATAAAAATTTCCTATATTATCGATCCTAGCTCAAGCATATATACATTGCGCGCTTGTGCGTGCAATGTTGCCGCCTCGATTGTTTACGATACGAGCAGGACAGATATATGGTCTTTCGTCCTTTTCCTCTCGTTGTTACCAAGAATCTCGATGTTGCCAAGATTCTCGATGTTCTGAGACGGCTAGAGCGTCCGAATTTCCTTTTACCAGGCACTGCAGGGCCGCCCTACAAATTGTGGCCCCTCATCCTGATAATATTTTAATAAATATTAAAGTCGCGTATGATTTTAATACGTATAATAATATAACGACTTTATTATATCTTATGAAAGAAATATATTCAATAATTTGTACTATATGACTTGTATAATACTAATTTTGTCTTAAAGTGTGACTAAAATTATAGTATTATATGAAATCATATTATTCTATAGTAGTAGGATAGATAGGCCGGTTTCGATCTATGGGGCTCCGAGGGGGGAGCGGGGCGGGGGGTACCCCGCGGGCGAGGGGGTATGACGTCACAGGGGAGGGGGCATGACGTCACAGGGGAAGGGATGACCTTGAAATATGATACCGTGAGATGACCTTGAAATATGATACCGCGAGATGACCTTAAAATATGATATCGCGGAATGACCTTGAAATATGATACCGCGAGGAAGGTCCCACGAAATATGGAATCGGGAGGGAGGGGGTCCTACGATCGCGAGTACTATGGCGTGGGGGAGTGGCAATTCGCTCGCATTAGCGTGCTCTGTCGCTCCCACTACTATTCGCACTAGCGTTCTCTCTCTCTCTCTCCCACGACCACTCGCGGTAGCGTTTGCGCGCTCCTGTTCGCCTTCTCTCTCACTCATACAATCGTTCTCTCTCTCGCTCCCGTTCGCGCCACCATCTTCGCTCGCGTTCTCTCGCGCGCCTTCATCTTCGCACGTGTTATCTGTCGTTTCGCTCGCGTTATCTCTCTGTCCCACCTATATGTCTGTTGTGCTATATGTTATATATGCTATATATGTTCGATAGCTATAAGGGGATTAACGACATCTATAAGGGTAAAAATGTTATCGTGATTTGGAGTGGGTAATGGAATTACTTTTATTATTTCATATTTTGGTAGTGAAGTCAAAGGAAATCGTAGAATGGTATAAATATTTTCAGTATCGCAATACGCGCTTATGGTCGCGGATTTTTCAATTGTTGGCCATTCTTCCTTTTTTACTCTAAATGGAAAGTAAAGTCCTTCTGGTAATTGAAAATTCGTATTTTTTGCCATTTCTCTTTGATATTGGTATATTTCCTCGGGATCGAATTTACTACTGTCGTAAGATGTAAGAGAGAAATCGCGCCTGAGACTCGCCTGGCTTGGAGTTCGGCTTAGATAATGTCGCGTATGTTCGTCAGTCTGTCGCTGATCGAGTACGTCGGGTGCTAATAAGCTAGTGTCAATTTCTGTGAATGGGAATTCGCGCTCGATTATGACGTTAGTCGGTAATTGCCTATCTGTTGAGTCGCTTTTTGACAAGACCCTATTCACGTTTGTTAATATTTCTTCGAGAGCTTCGGTCGCGATTTACACGGGAGATCGCTGGCTTATTTCAAGTGTGTGTTGCGCCGATTCACTTAACAGCCACGATTTATTCGGTTCGCTTTTCGCGTTATTATTATTGGACATTCGCGTCGCTAAATTTTACAAATTGATCGACTTACAGTATCAGAGCGATTCGCATGGTGACGTACAACTTTCCGCGCTGGTCCCACGAAGTGTCTCGTTCCGTGCGGGCGATGACTGCTACTGTCGTCGTGTTATCCCGATGTTGTCCTGCACGTCGTTCGGTCTGGTGTTGACTCGGAGTCCTGTTGTCGTCGGCGATTGGCAGGCGATTATCACGGTCGTTGACTGTGCTGCTGATATGTATTTCGTGCTCCACAATAGGATAACACTGGCTGCTGGGTACTGACCCTCGTTGTAAGGTGATATCTGTCTGTTGTCACCGTCTCCTCTCGGTTGAGAGAGTGAAAGAAAGATATGTTTTTCCTGCCTGTTACCGCTGCGCGGTTGCACAGGTCTTCGCTGCTGTTCTCCTGGCGGTGAAGTTCGTTTTATCGGGTCTCTCCAGAAATTCTTTCTGTATTCCTTTGGTAATTCAGGCCCTTGGCTAATTTTGCTTCGGTGAATCCCACCGTTGCCACCAATTTTGTTGTGCCTTTCGACGCAACAAGGAATTTTTTTGGGATTCGTTTCGCCTTAAGAGTTAGAACTCAAGGAGTGCAGATAGGAAATCTTCCAGGTTCAGCAATCAACACGTTAGCTATATATCACACTTATATTTCGAAGGTTCGTTACAATTTCTTCTTACAAAACACGTCCGCGTTCGACGATAATTTCCATGTCGCGATTGACACAGTGATAATTTTGATATTCTTGATAGTTTCGTTATAGATTTCTTTATGGATTTTCCCGTTAGGGATCCGTTATTAGCTCGGTAATGATTCTCCCGCGAGTGGCGATTAGGCGGGCGCTTTTATAGTGCCATTTGTCAGGAATTTAGGTGGGGTGATACTTCTTAATAGAACCATATTTGGTTAATGCTGTGTCAGTCGTGCACGGTCTCACGGATTAATTTCTATATCTCAGCAATCTTGCATTTCCGTTCGCCCATGGCGTGATCGTTGCTATGCAGTCGAAAATGCAAGCTTGCACTGTGGTAGCTTCTGAGCTACAACATGTCTATGACCCCACCCATTCGTGATCACGTACTCTAGCGCATATTTTATCAATACTTATCGATTCTTTATTAGAATAAGTATTTTATTTTATGAATCGCATCTTCGGAGAGAAATGGGATTAAGAATGAAAAAAAAACAGAATAAATGTTTTTAAATTAATATATTTTTCATTATGTTAACACATCATATAAAAATATCATTTATCACATTTTTCATTATGTTAACGCATCATATAAAATATTATTTATCGCATATGCTAATAATTCGCAGTCAATGAGCGAAGTTTTGTCTGAAACTTTATGCATGATTTCAGTTGCATCGCATTTATCAGTAATACAATTAGATTTTATAATATTTACAAAATTTTTATGTTTTTCGCTAACGTTTTGTGTATTCTGACATAACTGGAAATATACATGCTCTACACATGTTTCAATTTCAAATAAAAACAATAAAGTTTGTGGTTGTAGGTACATACATGTATCGTGTAATATTAATTTTATAATGTCGGCATCATACATCTTAACGCGCTCAATCATTAATTCGCGAATCGACAGCGATGAGGCGATACTCGACTGTAGAAATCGTTTCACAACCTCGCGTTTTTCGATGAACGCTGTCCACGTTGCATGAGGCAATATTACATGATTTCCTCGGTTATCGCCAAGAATAATTTCCACATGTGATATCAGTCCCACGCTGATTCCAATATTTAAATATTTATATGCAGTTGCAGTCAGCGCAAATCTCCGTCCTAGGATACGAGGCGCATAGCGAGATTTAGCAAAACTAGAAAAAATACAAATAACTATTGAAAAAATGTAATTAAGTATAAAAACATATAAAAGATTTATTAATACTTACTCATTACACTGCTTCTTGCATGCTTCTTTTTGGTCATTAGCAACGTAGTAATTCATCTTGCTAGTGCCGACAGTGTTTATAACAGATCGAAAGCGACTGATACATTTTATATATCAGATCTTGTTTAAATACGGATATCCCCGCCTCTTTATTTCAGAAAAATGCAAATTTTGTAATTTTGAATAGTGCCAATGTTCGGCTGCTATCGACTCCCGGATCTCAAGGGCAATCGAAATCAAATCGCCAAACGTGTCAAAACTGTAATCTTAAAACAGTCGCGATGAGATCACCGAACACGTGTAAAAATGCAGCATTTGACAAAAAATGCTATATGTGTCAATACGATGCAACATTAGGATGATATAAAATGAAAAAATAATTTCGAGAAACGCAAATCTTGCAAGTATGAATAGCATCGATGTACAGCTGCGGTGACAAAGATTATAAGTCAATGATACCATTTCTCAAAGACAATGGAGATAAAATCGTCGAACGTGTCAAAAATGCAATACTTACTCATTACACTGCTTCTTGCATGCTTCTTTTTGGTCATTAGCAACGTAGTAATTCATCTTGCTAGTGCCGACAGTGTTTATAACAGATCGAAAGCGACTGATACATTTTATATATCAGATCTTGTTTAAATACGGATATCCCCGCCTCTTTATTTCAGAAAAATGCAAATTTTGTAATTTTGAATAGTGCCAATGTTCGGCTGCTATCGACTCCCGGATCTCAAGGGCAATCGAAATCAAATCGCCAAACGTGTCAAAACTGTAATCTTAAAACAGTCGCGATGAGATCACCGGAACAGCGAGATCATAGAACACGTGTAAAAAATGCAAATTTGCGAAAAAAAATACTGCAAAACGATGCAACATTAGGATGATATTTATTTCTTCAACGTCGGCAGTATCAAATGATTGTATAGTTAGAGAGAGACAAAATGAAATATAAAATCGGTCTCGAAGTGTGCAAGATTGCAGTAGGTGCGTTGACAGATTCGAAGACGTGAACAATGAGAATATGTAATGGCTGAAGATTTACCAAGTGACTACGTTAGTGATATTGAAAATAATATAGACACATTTGAGAAAACAGTGCATGCATCGCGAATAAACGCGCTGAATAGACGTACAAAATTTTGCGCCATATTTTTTTATTACTCGACGGGTGGTGCTTTGGCGTTGTGTGCCTCGTGCATGGTCGAATTGGCGGATGTACGTATAGGAGATATGTATACTGTTCAAAAACATGTGACTAATTATCGGCAGGCTTTAGATATCACGTTTTGCTCGAATTGCAGGGATCGAATGTATGTGAGATTTCCACGTGACATGTGTCCAATATGCACGCATTAGAAACAATGAAGAAGGTTAACAAAATTGCCGAAGGTCGGTATTTGGATGGCGTTTGTGTGGGTCTCAAAGCAAGAGTGAAACAGGCGTGAAACTAATTTCGCCGATACAATTTTTACGAGATCGAGAACTTGGTATTCGTGGAACCAGTAGTCGCTTCGTGAGACAGAGTGTTGAATTCAAAATTGAGACCAACTTATTAGAACAACCAATTTGGACATACCCAAAGAAGCATGAAGTGTTTGAACGGAAGCTGAGTAAAATCTGTGATGAATCACACTATAAAGAAGCGGATGATAAATCGAAACGTAAATACGTTGAAGAAATCAGTGAAAAGATTAAACGTTATCGAGCTCTATTCATCACGATTCCTGCAGGTATCGACAGGTGCGTCGAGCTAATCATAACAGACAATTTTCGTTGGTCGGGTTTCGATCGTTGGAAAGACATTTTTCCGTGTTTCGACAATTCCGATGAACTTTGGGAAGAGCGAAAAAATTATAAAGGTGTCTTTTTTGAATATCGCAATCTTAGGGACAATCATTATACCGTTCAGGACGATGAACGTTATTGCAAATCATGCAAACGAGTCACGTGCAAGTGTCTCGTAGAAGAATGTGACGTGATATAAGACATGGAAGAAATCGAACGCAACCTGCTGGAGCAATCCAGGCGAGTCGCGAATATTTCGCGTGGGCGCAGCGATGCGACGAGTGTGTGTAACGACTCGAAGAGCACAGTCGAATCAAGCGTCCACGGCCCTCGATCGGACATAGACAATCTGTAGTGGCGAGCATCGCGCGACTTGTGGGTGAAAAGACTCTGTTGAAGAGACGCTTTATACATATCGGCGGTGGCTATGCAGGCTGTGGCACGGAGAGACTCGTTTGGCGAGAGATCGATACCGCGTTCGAAAATCGTATTTTGACAGGTGCAGTGATTAACACAAACTATATCGAGCCGCGACAATTTTTGGAAGACGCTTGCGATGTAGTGCTCGAGCGAGTGCGAGACGTTTTAAGAAGACGCAACAGCGTAAAAGTGAATACCATATTCAACGGCGAATTTGTGATGGGTGATAAACACGCAAATAAAAGTATCAACACACGAAATTGCGAACTTTTTGTACGACAGATGTACACGAGTGGTACGAGCAACGCGTCATCGAGCCTACCCTTGCATCTCTCGAAGAGTTTCAGGAACGCGACAGTGGGTGGGCGTTGTCACGTATACTCAATTTAATTGTTAACGTAAACAAATATAATCCGTTGCATGCGGGGTGTTATATCGAGTTACCGCAAGAGATCAAATTTAAAGGAGCGATTATCAGTGTTCAATCTAAGGACAATGCATGTTTCGCGTGGTCGGTGGTGGCTGCTCCGCATCCGACTGAAAGACGCACAGAACGAGAATCGTCGTATCCACACTATACGACGGTACTAAATCTACAAGACATTGAGTTTCCTGTGACACTTAAACAGATTAAAAAGTTTGAAAATTCAAACGATATCTCAATCAACGTATATTGCATTGAAAATACGGAAATCCTGCCGATACAACTTACCACCCGGAAAAGGGAAAAGCATGTCAACTTGTTGTACTTGCAAGGTGACAACGACATAGGACATTTCACATGGATAAAAAATATGTCTCGTCTCGTGAGCTCGCAACTCAGCAAAAGAGATCACAGGAAATACTTTTGCGACCGGTATGTATAATTTTATAATTACATAATTTTTAATTACGTAATAAATTATGTCTACATATATATATAAATAAATTTTCCAGATGCTTGCATTACTTCAGTTCGAGTCAAAGGTTGGAAGCTCACATTGTAGACTGTGAAGAAATGAATGACTGCGCGATCCGATTACCGAGCGATAACGACAAGTGGTTGACCTTCAAACATTACGACAGGAAGATACGGGTGCCGTTTGTCGTATACGCTGACTTGGAGTGCACACTGGAGAAGACGGATAAGGATTCGACAACATCCACATATGCGTACTAACACCATCAGGTATTCAGTGTCGGATACTACGTGCACTGCTCCTACGATGACTCATTGTCCGCGTATCGATTTCGTCGCGATAAAGATTGCGTCACGTGGTTCGCCGAGCAACTCAAAGCGCTATCATATCGCGTAAAAGATGTATTATCCGCTAATATCCCTATGGAAAATTTGTCGAAGTGGGAGGCATACCGTAGCGCGACGCACTGTCAGATATGCCAAAAACCGTTTGCATCAGGTGACAATAGAGTACGCGATTATTGCCATTTGACTGGGAGATACAGTGGTCCCGCGCATTCGAATTGCAACTTAAATTATAAAGATCCATGGTTCATTCCTGTGGTCTTTCACAATTTATCCGGTTACGATTCACATTTCATTATCAATGAAATAGCCGCAGCGTATGAAGGACATGTAGAATTGCTCCCAATAACGAAGGAGAAATACATTTCCTTCACAAAACATGTCCAAGACACTGCTGAAGAATCAGATTCGCGAAAGTGTATGAAATTGCGGTTTATCGATTCGTATAAAATTTTAAGTGCTAGTCTCGATAAATTGGCGTCTCTTCTCAGCAGGGATGAGTTAAAAATTGTACGTTCAAATTTTTTAAATTTATCGATCGAAGATTTTGAATTATTGACGCGAAAAGGTGTCTTTCCTTACGAGTATGTTGATTGTGTCGAAAAGTTGAAGGACACATGTTTACCACCGCGCGAATTATTTTACAGTTCCTTGACCGATGACACAGTATCCAAGAGCGATTACGTGCACGCCGCGAACGTTTGGCGTCGGTTCTCCATTCAATCCTTAGGCGAGTACAGCGATCTGTATATCTAAAAACGGATGTCTTGCTGTTGGCTGACATTTTTGAAAATTTCCGCGACAAATGTGTCGGGAGTTACGGTCTCGATCCCGCGTATTATTATACATTACCAGGATTCACGTGGGACGCCATGCTTAAACATACGCGTATAAAATTCGAATTGCTCATGGACATTGATATGGTCATGTTTATCGAGCGTGGTATTCGCGGTGGTCTGAGTCAATGCTCCCATATATATGCGCAAGCCAATAACAAGTATATGCAGTCGTACGATCCGTCGAAAGCTTCCTCCTATTTGATGTACTTTGACGTAAATAATCTATACGGATGGGCAATGTGTCAACCGTTGCCATACGCCGAATTTCGATGGGTCGACGATGCCGCGGATTTTGACTTTAGCGCGATCGTCTCGGACTCACCCACAAGTTATGTTCTCGAGGTCGATCTCGAATATCCGCAAAGTATACACGACGAGCACACTGACCTACGCGTTCTGTCCAACGCGCGATAAGCCGCCCGGCAAGCGGCAGGCTAAACTTCTGGCGACTCTATATGATAAGAAGCGTTACGTTATCCACTACCGCAATCTACAGCAATGCACACGTCATGGCCTTCGTGTCACAAAGATACATCGCGTATTGCAATTCGCGCAATCCGCGTGGCTCCGCAATTACATTGAACTAAATACACAATTTAGAACTCGCGCCAAGAACGATTTTGAAAAAAATTTATACAAATTGATGAACAACGCGGTATTTGGCAAAACTATGGAAAATGTACGAAATTACGTCGATGTAAAATTAATAACCAAATGGGAAGGACGACACGGCGCGGAGGCAATGATCGCGAAACTAAATTTCCACAGCCGAAGCATCTTTTCGGAAAATCTGATAGCCGTTGAACTGCGCAAACTCGAAGTGAAATTCGACAAACCAATCTACGTAGGTATGTGCATCCTCGACATATCCAAGGTCTGCTTGTACAAATTTCATCACGAGTACATGTTACCTTTATATCGCGACAGATGTAAGATCATGTACACCGACACAGACAATCTCATATACCATATCGAATGCGAGGATGTGTATGAGACGATGAAACGCGATATTCATAGATTTGACACGAGCGATTATCCTGCAGATACCACGTACGGTATTCCACTCGTTAATAAAAAAGTGCCGGGTTTAATGAAGGATGAGAATAATGGTGCGATAATGACGGAATTCGTTGGGCTCAGAGCGAAGATGTACGCGTTGAGGGTAGACGGTAAGAGGGATACTAAAAAGGTGAAAGGTGTAAAGAGTAACGTGGTAGCGCGAACGATAACGTTTGATGATTACACGCGGTGTCTCAACGATGAGATTGAAATGACGCGACAACATACTTGTATAAGATCGAAACTGCACGAGGTGTACACCGTAGCCGAAAATAAAATCGCTCTGAGTCCGTACGATGACAAGCGATACATTGTGTCCAATTCTACTGAAACACTGCCATGGGGGCATTATAAGATAACATTGTAAATATTTTATAAATTCATTTTATTTGTATGACGTGTAATCATCATATACATAATAAATGTATGTTTTTTATTTATAATAAATGTATGTTTACAAAACATTGTCCTTGCGTATCCATGAATTGTGTGACTTATCGAGTCCCAACCATTTCACATAAACTTCATTTCCTCTTTTCCGTAACACTTTCTCAACGAGATACACATCGGGATTAGCTACGCGATGCAACTCATGTTCATAAAATCCTCCAGCGATAGGTTTTCCATAGGAATCCTTCAGTATATACGTCACGGGATTAGTTTTCTGCACTTTGACGATTTTAAACACCTCCGTCGACCAATTTGGCGTGTAACCTTTTTCAAAGACAGTCTTAAATTTACTCACGCGTACGGGGTCACTCAATCTGAATCGCGCGAATGCAGCAATTTTTATGCGATTGTACACCATTGTTAAGAGTTTATCAGCGATCGCGGGCGTGACGTCAACGGGCCGCATATCGATAGTTCGATGCTTTCGCGCGTTGTAATCTGATACGAGACGCGGCAGCGCGTCGATCCATCTATAGTTTCCGTTGAGCGTAAACAGTTTCCACATTTCATTCTTTAGCGTGCGATTGAATCGTTCGACGACCGATACCTTCATCATGGAATAGGTGGAATAATGGTTAATATTGTGATTTTTCAAGAGTTTTTGCACATTCGCATTATAAAATTCCTTTCCCTTGTCGGTTTGTAAATTTTTCGGACATCTTCCATCGATTCGAATTATCTTTGCGATTGCCGCTGTAACTTCACATCCGCTCTTAGCCTTGAGTGGTACGGCCCATGCATGCTTGCTCAGCACATCGATAACAGTAAGTATGTAGTGGTTGCCTCTGTTGAATCGCGTGTAAGGACGCATCTCGACAACATCAACTTGCCACAGGTCGTCGTACCCACGCACTATGACACGTCTTCGCGGAAAATTTCTTCTCGCTGGAGCGTGAAGTTCTTTCACTAACTGTCGCTTCTCAGAGGTTTTCTTCTCAGCCATGAGCGAATGAATTTATGATTTTAATGGAACGCAACGGGGAGCGATTGTATGTCGAACGGAAACGCAACGGGAACGCACGTTCGTTGAACGGGAGCCGATCGAGAACGCAACGGTGTCATGTAACGGAGAGATTTTACTCGGCGCGATGAGTCATATGCTGAATCTTCTCGTGAAGGTCGTTTATCATAATCTGTACGCTATTTTGGTACGTTAATATCTTACTCTCTGTTTCATCCAGTCGATCTTTCAAAATTTGCATGTTCTGTTGAACATACCGTTTGTTGACAGCATCGTCATCATCCACAGGCAGTGTTACACGTCGAATCTTGCGTGACTTTGCGTCAAAATCTGTGACGACCACACAAAGAGCGTTATCCCGAACGTAGTTTCTAATTAAACCACTATATTGATAGTACGGATCCGTTCCGCTTCTTCCGAGCGATATTCCAAACTTGTTGATCGGCATTTCGATGTCAATTGTTTGAATAACTCACGCGCAGTTTAATTTATAATAAGTCCAGCCTCGCGGAGTTCCTCGATAATCGACATAATTTCATTATCATGAGCATTGTGACATGCTTGGCGTGATGCTTCAAGCAATCAAAAACGATCTACAAGCTCGTTGGGATCATCCCAATGAACGTAATCGATCTTGTTGTTGTTTAATGTTTCATGGCACACGGTATAGCTTCTCCAACACCTGTTAGCAAGGGTGCAATTATATTTTTATACTTGTGTCCTTTGTTACTCTTTACGGCATTATGCGCGTTGTGATCACGCCTATGTGCGTTTGTTGCCAAGAGTATACTTTTGTAGTTGCGTTTATCAGAGTTCGTGTAACTATTTTTCTCTGGAAATTTTTTGAAAATCAGTTCGTAAAGACCTGGTGTACCTGGATACCTTTTTCCATCAATGAATATATCATCGTTCTTGCTCAAGTCGACACGTTTGTTATAATCATCGTTCCACCGTTGATGAAATAAACTCCGTAAACGTTATCTATATTGACCGTTTTTTTACCGCTTAAGACAGCCTCTAAATACTCTTGCCCCAACGGACCGTAGTTTGTTTCTAAAATTTTTTGCCCCTCGGACGTGTGTAACCGGTCTCGAACGGACGTCACAAGAGGTTCGTTAGCGATTTCAAAAACTTCTTCGACAGAGAGCGCGTGCGGGTGTTGGTACGATAATTCGTGCGGTTATAAAATTTTGGCTGTTTCATTCAAAGTAGTTGGAACGGTGCTCGATCGTTTTAATATTGTTTTTATCGGAGTTGAAGCCATGAGAGAATTGCTAAACGAAGTGCTTGATCGTTTTCGTTTAGAATTTGGTTTCACATCCTCTTCCTCTCCCGAGGATAATGTTTCAAACGAAGCGTTTGATTGTTTTCGTTTAAGCTTGGGTTCCGCATACCCCCTCTCTCCCGAGGATAATGCTTCACTCTTGATGAAATTAGATTCTTCGCCAACTGTGTTTTCGACAATTTGCTTTAGAGGTTCAACAACGGGCTTAAAGTGTCTCTCCAATGCCATATCTTGCTCCATGTTACCAGTTTTCAACGCGCGATATTTTTTGCGAATCGAATTACTCGTTTTCGCAATCTGTTTTGCTAATTTCTCGCGATCTCTAATCTCCTTGCTACCATCCATATTGCCTAACGTATGACGTATCGATGACAACTGATCGCGTTATGATATCACAAAGTCATTAAATCCTTTCCTATAACGACCATTCGAAATCGCGCTATCCTTGTCTATCACTACAAATCCATACTTTTGCTGCCAACAGATATGACACAATTTACAAAAATCTTCATAAGACATATCAGTGTTTACGTGATCGATGTATATGTGTTTTAGGTTGGTACCATCCTGTTTGAACAGGATCAGTCGATTCGCATTGTCGCGTATAAGATGCTTCGGTATCTTTGCATACGTTTGACAAAGATAGAAGCAATCGACGTCTGCGTGTCTGCCCATCGCAAAGTATTCTCTTATCGCATCCTGCTTGTCACATGCCACATCATCAAAAACAAAAATCGAGTTCGGACGTGCATCGCTCGGCGAGATGACGTCACTGTTATTCGAAAATGTGAAGCAACCAATTTCTTCTATCGATGTCAATATATTTTCCAGGTATCGATATTTCGGTTGTTGCAACGATTTTGAGTACACGTACACGTTCTCGAAGCGTACACCATGCGGACTTTCCAGCAGGCTAATCACCACATTCGTCTTGCCGCAATTTGACGGACCGCAAATAATACCGCGTATAGAAATTGGCAGCATGTTTCCATGTTTGCGTACCTCTTTCTCGGACATTAACCTTTCATCGAAATTAATCACCGCGATTAGCGGCGATTGTCGCACGAACCGCATGTTATCTCCGAAAAAAATGACGGTATCGAAAGAGCTGAACCTATTTATAGCAGAGCATTCCGCCGAAACGCTCAGAAATGTTTCTGCTTCTGTTGGATAACCGTGATATATACGATTTAACCGTCGAGAAGTTGAAGTATATACCAAAGATTATTCTATTGCAAAAGTTTTATAATTGTATTGATTATGTGTGGGATAGATTTCCCGACCATATCAAGGCAGATTCAGAAGTTCAGCAGTACCGTCGTTGCCTGGAGCATTATAATCTACCGTGCCATCGAACGCATATCGACGGTCCGCCGCCGTTGATAAAAAATTGCAGCGAATGTCAACGAAGATTGGAAGAGGCTTGTTAAATCGTGCGATAAACGCACTTCCAATCGAATTACATATTCTCGGTTACCAGTTTTGTGGTCCGGGAACTCACTTGGAAAAACGTTTGGCGAGAGGTGATCGAGGTATTAACCCGCTGGACGCAGCGTGTCGCGAACACGATATAGCCTATTCGCATAACAACGATATCGCAGAAAGACACATTGCCGACAATATACTCGCCGCAAAAGCACGAAAACGTATTACCGCGAGGGATTCGACTCTCGGGGAAAGAGCTGCTGCTACAGCTGTTTGGGCGGCTATGAAAACCAAAACAAAATTCGGTATGGGCCTGAAAACAAAGAAAAAGAAAACAGCGAAGAAACGAATACTTTCGATAGCGAAACGTGGTGGTATCCTGCCGATTCTACCGTTACTGGATGTTATCGGTTCATTGGTTGGTGGAGCGGCGGGAGTCGCAAAGGCTGTGAACGATAGTAAAGTCGCGCAGCGTCAGCTGGAAGAACTGAAACGTCATAATCGTGCCATGGAAGGTCATGGAATTTATCTCTCTCCGTACAAACGTAGACGAGGAGTGTCGATGAGAAAAAAAAAACGTCAAAAAGACGTTAAAAATCCCAACGGGTGCAACTACCGATGCGCAACTACAACAACTCGCAAAACGTATGCACATTCCATATTTTAGAGCAGCGTTCGGAATTAGTTGCCTTTTTCGGTCAGATTTCTGAGGCGACGCCTACTGTCTCCCCACTATCGCTCGAAGATCGGCGGCCGAGCCGCCGATCGCACATGTGACGCTGTGCCTTAGGAGCGTTCGTACATGACAAATATACTAGGTCCATATCTTCCGTTAAATTATCACAAATTATTACGTAAATTTTTTGCTAATAATTATAATTATTATGAGTAATTTAACATAAAAAAAGTTTGATTATTAATATTTTAAATTCTATATAATTTGATGGAAGATACGGACCTAATATATTTGTCATGTACAAACGCTCCTGAGGCACAGCGTCACGCGTGCGATCGGCGGCTCGGCCGCCGATCTTCGAGCGGTAGTGGGAAGACAGTAGGCGTCGCCTCAGAAATCTGACCGAAAAGGGCAACTAATTCCGGATGCTGTTTTAGAGGTATATTTATGCGTACTAGCCTGCCAACGGGTGAAGTCAAAACGAGAGCGGTATCGTAAATTTGGACAATGCCGAGGGACCGGGTACTCACTGGGTGGCGTATGCGAAGAGAGGAGATCGCGTCATATATTTCGATAGTTTTGGTAATCTTCGGCCGCCGAGGGAATTGGTGCGATATCTAATAAACGACGTGACACGAATCGAGTACAATCGTATGTCTTATCACTGTTACGATCAGAGCAATTGTGGACAACTTTGTCTACAGTTTCTACAAAAGATCGATGATCAATTTAAAGGCTGACGTTGCACCATTTGAACTCACAGTATCAAACATGTCACTGACGTTTACACTCACCGGCAAGAGTAGCATTCTCTCGGTAAGCTACTTTCCAGCTGTGGATTTAGGCGATGGTGATTACGAACTTGGTCTGATGGACTTTGAAACCTATTACACGGTCCCGAATGTAAATTCATCGAACAATAAATTCTATTTTGACGACAAGGAGATTGTCATTCCCGAAGGATCGTACGAACTGCGCGACATTGACACTTATCTGAAACGCACGCTTTTACAATCTCATTCCAAAGATATGAGAAAAAAAGACATCGGCTAAGATGATAACGAGTACCCGCTGACGATTCGAGCTAACAACAATACGATGAAAAGTGAAATCAAGTGTGCTCACAGGATAAATTTTACAAAACCTAACAATATTGGATCGCTGTTGGGATTTTCGACGAATCGTGTGCTAGAGCCGTGACAGTGGCACGAATCGGATGTATCGATAAATATCATTAACGTAAACATTATTCGTATAGGGTGCAATGTGACCGCGGGTGCATACAGCAATGACAAGTGCGTCCATACGATATACAAGTTTTTACCGAGCGTTCCACCAGGATATAAGATATCGGAAATACCCGCGCAGATCATTTATCTTCCGATCATCGTACGGAGCATTACAGATCTGACGATTCGTATCGTGGATCAGGACGGCCAACTGCTCGATTTTCGTGGAGAAGAGGTCACCGTCAGATTGCATGTGCGGAGGCGACAACGATAACGGGAGATGCTAGTGTTGAACGAAGTAAAACAGGCGAAAAGTTTTATCAAAGGAAAACAAATCCCATCGCCTGATAAAAAGAAACTCACTGCGTCGAACATTAAATTTTTGACATCATTGGGTTTTATTGTACGAAATGGCTGATATCTTGAATCTTGGACGCGAGCCAATTTTTGACGATAGCATTGTCAAAATTGAAACTCATACATACAATCCGTATGCCAATACGACGTTTGGACATAGCGATGAGATAAGGATACCCATACAACAGCAGGATTTGCATACATTGCCGTGTGAAAGCTTACTCTACATCGAAGGAAAATTGAAGAAGAAGAAGAAGAACAATGATGTGGAGACGAACGATGATGCGGAGATTTTTCTTGCAAATAATTGCGTGGCATTTATGTTTGACGAAATTCGATACGAGCTCAACGGCGTGGAGATTGACCGCATCAGAAACGCTGGAATAACCAGCAGTATTAAGAACTATGTATCGCTATCGTATGACAAAGCGCTGATCTTGCGGAATGCAGGATGGGACACTACATCTACCATACCAGAAGGATACTTTAACTTTTTCGTACCGCTCAACATGCTTTTGGGCTTTTGCGAGGATTATAAACGCGTGGTTGTTAACGTCCGTCATGAACTGATTTTGATACGAGCGCGCAACGACAACAATTGTATCAATGGAGATTCGAAGACGGAACTAGAAATCGAGCTATTCAAAGTACAGTGGCGAATGCCTCACGTTATGTTGAATGAGGTCAATAAACTGTCTCTGCTGCGAGCTTTGGAAAGCGGGCGATATTTGAGTATGAGTTTCCGATCATGGGAACTGTACGAGTATCCTCTATTGCAGAGCACGACCAGCATTCATGGACAATCAAAACTGCATCAAAACTGCAACACAGTTAGAGAAACCACGATACGTTATTTTTGCTCTGCAGACTAGTCGAAAGAATATCATGTCTCAAGATGCGAGCATATTCGATGATTATAATCTGACCAACGTGAAACTTTATCTAAACTCTGAATTTTATCCATATGACGACCTGAATTTAGACTTTAACAAAAATAGATACGCTATACTTTTTGACATGTATGCACGTTTTCGTAAAGCTTATTATGGATACGACTGCTATGAAATGCTATGCAACGTAAGCACATTTTTGGCGAATGAACCTTTTGTAGTCATCGATTGCGCGCGACAGAACGAGTCTATCAAGAGTGCCACTGTGGATGTGCGCATAGAATTTGATTGCAAAGAGAATGTACCGGCAAATACTACCGCCTACTGTCTCATCCTGCACGATCGCGTCATCGAATACAGCCCATTGTCCAATGTAGTGCGCAAGATCATGTAAATTGCAATGTCGGCAATATAAGATTGATGTGTCGCGATCCTCCCGCAGTTCACTTCTCGACGTGCCAAAAATCAGTCATATCCACACCAACGTTCGTGGATCTGCAAGGTTTCATCGTTGGCAAAAACTCCTTCGTCGTGAAGGAATTTGCCGCTCTCAGAGAGGGATATATTCTCTCTCATTATATTTTCGAAAGTCCCGAACCATAGTATTTTCTCAGCAATGCGGACAAACAGCGGGCATCCTGGTTGACAACGAAACATCACGGATTGCTATGGGATGATGGAACGATTCGGTACAGCATGGCTAGAGACATGATTGCAAAGGCGGTGATGAGTGCGACGGAGAATGAAACATTGCCTATCGTGTACGTAAAGGGATACGAGAAACGAGAATGGTTGCAGAATTTGCTCCTAGACGATACGCGAGAGGATGTCTACGTCGAGAGCATCGATGTGCACTACGAAGACATGGAATCTCTGCAGAAGTTGGACGCTACACATACTTTACGTTGTCAAAAACATGTATCGAATTGCGCTTTGCAAAATGTATTCAAGCTGTTCAATTGGTGGCACTACCATAAAAAATAAATGCATATTATCAGTAGATATATCGTCGATTTTTTTATTTCTCCTATCGAAAAACTTATTTTAATTGTAAGTTCTTTAAGATCCTCGCGTATATGCCTGTCACAGCAGTAGATATAATTTTTCATGACGCTACTTTTGAGATTCTTGTCGTCAATTTTTTATCTGTTTCTTCTCGGTTAACTGTAAAATAATATTGTCAGAAGCGCAGAGCGGGAATCCTTCCCACATTTGCATACCGCAGCAGTAGATATAATTTTTTCATGATGCTGCTTTTGATTTTCTTCTCGTTTAAGATATACTGTAAACTAATATTCTTAAGATAAATCACGCACATCCCCTACCTTACCCCTTTTCGACTCCTATATAAGGCTCTTCTAACGTCGCGAGAAATACATCTCAATCCCTCTGCAGAGTGTTCTCCATTGCACGGAAGCGCAATAGTTATTTTATTTATTAATCAAAGTGTGACTACTAAGATTTGTGCAGCGTGATCTTCTCCACAACTCGCAATTAATAGTAAGTAACTCTTAATCTTTTTTATTTAATACTTTTTATTAGAGTCGTGCATGCATATTAAATTATGTTTTTTTATTTTTTTAGATGGAACAGGAAAATATAGAATTGTTTGATGGTGTTCTACCAGAGGATTATCCCGATGTATACTGGGGAATTACAAGAGCAACCTGCATAATAGCAGACCTCCCTTTATATGTATCCATGGGGATATGACAAATTGTGCGTTCAATGTTATGAACAGAGAAGCCTGAATTCAAGATGGCAGTATCGTCGATGCAATGATTGGCATTCGGTGTCAACCTTCACAGGACTGGACCTTGCAAATAAATTGGTGTACAGGGATTGTAAAAAAATTCTGGCGACGACTGGAGCGGCAGCTGAATGCCGTCATTGCATTACAACATATATGCTGTTTGAAGAGGTTTTCAACCGATGTAGATATGGTTATAAACGCGAATTTGACAAAATGTAAGTCTTTATAATTTATTAATTTTACTATTACTATTGTATAATAACTACTATCATATTTAATTATAGCCGGCACGAGTTAGAGGCAGCCCAACAAAGGGATCAAAATCTTTAAAAGAATATGGCCAATGTAAGATTCTCAACTCAACCAGATAAATAAATAAATAAATAAATAATATTTGTTACAATATCATGTTATATACACGCTATATACTATATCATGTTATATACACGCTATATACTATATCATACACTGCATAATATACACGCTATACACTATATCATATGTATCTATATTTTAATGATGAATAAATATTTTTTTTTATTTTATATAAGTAGCTATACTATGAGAGTTTCGATCCAGGTCCTCCGAGGGGGGAGCGGGGCGAGGCGGTATTCTGCGGGCGAGGGGGTATGACGTCACGCGGGAAGGGGTTGCTCGGTCATCAAAACCGGCGATACATGATCCAGCCGCTATCGGCGATACAACCCTTGTCGCACCCCCTCACCCCCAATTTCCAGGAAGACTTTTGATATGACTGAAACATAATTCTACATGATCCAGCCGCTATCGGCGATACAACCCTTGTCGCACCCCCTCACCCCCAATTTCCAGGAAGACTTTTGATATGACTGAAACATAATTCTACATGATCCAGCCGCTATCGGCGATACAATCCCTGGCGATTGTCGCACCTTCACCCCCTCACCCCCAATTTCCAGGAAGACTTTTGATAAGATTATGAAACATAATTCTACCCCTAAGAATAAACAAATCTGCGAAACGTGATTCTTTTGAGCGCCGATACCTGGCTGCTGTGACGCGATAAGATATCTAACGTACCCAGGAAGACTTTCTGAAACATAATTCTACCCCTAAGATTAAACAAATCTGACTGAAACAAAATATCTGATTCTACCCCTTTCGATATCTGGCCGCTAATGTTATGATATCGGGGTTGACTTGCATGGACCTGCAAGCAATCCTTTGATAAGTAGCGGCGACTCCGCGAAGCCACCCCCTAACGATCACCATATTATTCTTCCAAGAAGACTTTTGCGATAATCGGTGTTAGTTAGTTAGAAAGAGAAAAATGAAGGTATAAAATCGGTCCGGAAGCGCGCGAGATCTCAGTAGGTGCTTTGACAGTATATGAATCTCCATGCTTGCAACGATAGATTTGTGAACGTGAAATGTCTGTAACAATTCCACGCGACTTGTGTCCAATTTGTTCACAATGAACATTTATAAGTGTGGGCAATATGGATGAATGGTTGTATTTAGAAGACATTTATGAAGCTCTGGAAGAAAAAGAAGCAACGCGTGTGATATCTCCGGTACAGTTTTTACGGAATCGAGAACTCGGCATACGCGGAACCAGTGGCCGCTTCGTGAGGCAGGGTGTTGAAGTTGAGAGCGGTCTGTGGGATCTCTTTGGAGAACGCTGGACATATAGCGCGAAGCGAAGAGTGCACAGACGAGCGCTGAAAAAAGTCTGTGATGTATCACAGTATGAAAAAGCGGATGAAAAAACGAAAATGAAACATGTGGAAGAAATGTTTGAAAGTGTTAAATGTATTAATGCTCTGTTTATTACGTTCCCTGCAGGCATTGGCAAGTGCGTTGAGTTAATAGCAATAGACAATTTACGTTATTCGAGTTACGATCGATGGGAAGATCCGAACGCTTTAACGGCGTGGTGCGAGTTTGTGGCTGAAGAGCGGGAATTGCACAGAAAATATAAAGGTGTCGGGATTCATTATAGAGACTTTAGATCCAGGCATTATCACGTTCAGGACAATGAACGCTATTGCGTATCGTGTAAACGAGTTACGTGCAAGTGTTCGACCGAGGAATGTGATGTAATATAATAAAATATGGAACAATTCAAGCTACTCGAACGCAACTTGCTGGAGCAATCCAGACAAGTCGCAACTTTGGGCGATTATTTCACGTGGGCTCAGCGATGCGATGAGTGCGTGGAACGGCTCGAAGAACAAAGTCGGGTCAAGCGTCCGCGGCTCTCGATCGGACACAGACAATCTTTGGTGGCGAGCATCGCGCGACTCGCGGGTGTGAAAAATCAACTGGAAAGACGATTTACACATTTCGGTGGTGGTGGTGACTATGAGAATAACAGCGCGAAGAGACTCGTTTGGCGATAAATCGATACCGCGTTTGAAAATCGTCTTCTGACTGGTGCGGTGATTAACGCGGACTATATCGAGCCGCGTCAATTCTTGGAAGACGCTGGTGGCATAGTGCTCGAGCGCGTACGAGACATTTTAAGAGTGCGCAACAGCGTTAAAGTAAACACCATTTTCAATGGGGAATTTGTTACTGGTGACAAACGCGCAAACAAAAGTATTAATACGCGTAACTGCGAACTTTTTAATACATCAGATTTGCGTGAGTGGTATGAACAGCGCGTCATCGAACCTACTCTGGCGTCGCTCGAAGAATTCCAGGAACGCGACAGTGGCTGGGCGTTGTCACGAATTCTTAATCTTACAATTAATGTGAATAAATATAACCCATTGCACGCGGGGTGTTATATTGAATTACCGCGAGAAATAAAATTTAAGGGAGCGGTAATCAATGTGCGGTCTAAAGACAATGCGTGTTTCGCGTGGTCGGTGGTCGCTGCTTTGCACCCAGCCAAAACACACGCGGAACGAGAATCGTCATATCCGCATTACACGACCGTGTTGAATATTAAAGACATTGATTTTCCAATGTCATTGAATCAAATAAAAAAGTTTGAACTTTTAAATAATATATCAATCAACGTGTACGGGATAGAAGAAAAGGTGATTCTACCGATACGACTCACCGATCGGAAGAGGGAGAGACATGTAAACCTATTGTACGTGCAGGAAGACGACGACGCGGGACACTTTGCCTGTATTAAGAACTTGTCCCGCCTCGTGTGCTCGCAAGTGAGCAAACACAATGGCAAGAAATTCTTCTGCGATCGGTACGTATACAAGTTTGCGCAATATGCTTATAAATGAATAATATAAATGATTGATAAATTTCCAGATGCTTGCATTACTTCCATTCAAGCGACAAGTTGGAGGCCCATAGCATCGATTGTCAACAGATGAACGATTGCGCCATCCGACTCCCGAGCGATGACTTCAAATGGTTGGCATTCAAAAATTACGGTAGGAAGGAACGAATGCCGTTTGTAGTATACGCCGATTTAGAGTGCACACTAGAGAAGACGGATTCGACAACGTCGACGTACCAACACCATCAGGCATTCAGCATCGCATATTACGTGCGTTGCTCGTTCGATGAATCATTATCCGCGTACCGGTGTTATCGCGATAAAGATTGCATCGCGTGGTTCGCAGAAGAATTAAAATGTTTGGCACATCGCGTAAAGGGTATTCTATCCGCGAATGTCCCCATGGAGATCTTATCGAAGCAACAATGGATAGCATACCGTAATGCTACACATTGTCATATATGCGAGAAACCGTTCGCGCCAGATGACGAAAGAGTGCGCGATCATTGTCACCTGACCGGACGATACAGAGGTCCCGCGCATTCGAGCTGTAATTTGAATTATAAAGATTCGTATACCATCCCCATAGTCTTCCACAACTTATCAGGCTACGATTCACATTTTATTATCAAAGAAATTGCTACAGCGTATGAAGGGCATGTTGATCTGTTGCCTATAACGAAAGAAAAATATATATCTTTTACAAAACATGTTGAAGACACAGCCGACAGGTCAGAATCGCGAAAATACATGAAATTAAGGTTTATCGATTCATATAAATTTCTCACCACCAGTCTCGAAAAATTGGCATCATTTCTCAGCCGGGATAAATTAAAAATTTTACGTTCAAATTTCACAAATCTATCAAACGAAGATTTCGAATTGTTGACGCGGAAAGGTGTCTTTCCATACGAATACGTGGATTGCATCGAGAAATTGGATGACACGTGTCTACCGCCGCGCGAATCATTTTACAGCTCGTTGACCGGCGACACTGTATCCAACGGCGATTATGCGCACGCCGCGAACGTCTGGCAACGGTTCTCCATTCGAACCCTGGGCGAGTACAGCGATTTATATTTGAAAACCGATGTCTTGTTGTTGGCCGATATATTTGAAAATTTTCGTGATAGTTGCATCACGAGTTACGGACTCGATCCCGCGTACTACTACACCTTACCCGGTTTTACATGGGACGCCATGTTGAAACATACATGCGTCAAATTCGAACTGCTCACAGATATTGATATGGTTATGTTTATCGAGCGCGGTATACGCGGCGGTCTGAGCCAATGTTCCAATAGATATGCTCGAGCCAACAACAAGTACATGCAGTCGTACGATCCATCGAAACCTTCCTCATATTTAATGTACTTTGATGTTAATAATCTGTACGGTTGGGCGATGTGTCAGCCATTGCCCTACGCCAATTTTCAATGGGTCGACGATGCAGCAAATTTTGATTACAGCGCGATCGCTCAGGATTCGCCCACGGGTTACATTCTCGAGGTCGATCTCGAGTATCCGCAACATCTTCACGACAGACACACTGACCTACCTTTCTGTCCGGCGCGCGATAAGCCGCCCGGCAAGAGGCAAGATAAGCTACTTGCAACGTTATATGATAAGAAACGATACGTCATACATTATCGTAACCTGCAGCAGTGTACACGTCACGGACTTCGCGTCATGAAAATTTACCGCGTGCTACAATTCGCTCAATCTCCATGGCTCTGTAAATACATCGAATTGAATACAAAATTTAGAACACTCGCAAAAAATGATTTCGAAAAAAACTTGTATAAATTAATGAACAACGCTGTATTCGGTAAAACTATGGAAAATGTTCGTAATCACGTCGATGTGAAATTATTAACGAAATGGGATGGACGCTACGGCGTGGAAGCTCTGATCGCGAAACCGAATTTCCACAGTCGAAGCATTTTTTGCGAAAATCTGGTCGCTATCGAGATGCGTAAACTCGAGGTGGTATTCGACAAACCGATTTATGTGGGTATGTGCATCCTCGACATATCCAAGGTCTGTTTGTACGATTTTCACCACGAGTATATGCAACCTTTATATCGAGATACGTGTAAAATTATGTACACCGACACTGACAGTCTAATTTACCATATCGAGTGCGAGAATATTTACACGCATATGAAACGCGATATAGACAGATTCGACACGAGCGATTATCCCGCTGATAATGTGTATGGTATACCGCTTGCGAACAAGAAGGTGCCGGGACTTATGAAGGATGAAAATAACGGTGCTATAATGACAGAATTCGTCGGGCTCAGAGCGAAGATGTACGCTTTGCGAGTAGATGGAAAGAAGGACACCAAAAAGGCGAAAGGAGTCAAAAGTAACGTTGTAGCGCGAACGATAACATTCGACGATTACACGCGGTGTCTCAACGATGAGATCGAAATGACGCGGCAGCAATCGTGCATAAGATCCAAGCTGCACGAAGTTTATACAGTGTCCGAAAAGAAAATCGCTCTGAGTCCGTACGACGACAAGCGGTATATCGTACCAGAATCGACCGATACTCTGCCATGGGGGCATTATAGAATACCTTTGTAATATATTACTACACAAGGAATATTAATAATCACTTTTGTATTTTTTTACACATCATTTTATATTGTTATACCTTTGTAATATTACTACGTAAGGGATATTAATAATCACTTTTGTATATCTCATATCTCATATATTTTTATATATTGCATACATTTCATATTGCATACATTTCATATTGTATACATTTTATATTGCATACATTTTACATATGTTGAATAAACGAAAATTAAATCACATTGTCTTTATGTATCCACGAATTGTGTGATCCATCGAATCCTAGCCATTTCACATAAACCTCGTCGCCTCTCCTGCGCAGTACCTTCTCCACGAGATACACGTCGGGATCGGCCGCGCGATGCAACTCGTGCTCGTAGAACGCTCCAGCGATAGATTTTCCGCGATAGTCCTCGAGCAGGTACGTCGCGGGATTTGTGCGCTGCACTTTAACGATTTTAAACACCTCGGTGGTCCAATTTGGTGTGTATCCTTTCTCGAAAACGGTCTTGTACTTGCTCACGCGCACCGAATCGCCTACTTTGAACTTTGCCGGTCCTGCAATTTCTTTATCGCGTTGTACACCGTAGCCAAGAGTCTTTCGGCGATCGCGGGCGTAACGTCGGCGGGTCGCATACCGATCGTTCGATGTTTTCGCGAGTTGTAATCTGATACGAGACGTGGCAGCGCGTCGATCCATTTGTAGTTTCCATTGAGCGTAAACATCTTCCACATATCGTTCTTGAGCGTGCGATTGAATCGCTCGACGACCGATGCCTTCAATACCGAATACGTGGAATAATGATTGATGTTGTGTTTCTTCACGAGTCGTTGCACGTCAGCGTTGTAAAACTCCTTTCCCTTGTCAGTCTGCAAATTTTTCGGACATCTCTCTCGAATTATCTTGGCGATAGCTTCGACCGTCTCGCTTCCGCTTTTGCTCTTGAGCGGCACGGCCCACGCGTATTTACTCAACACGTCGATGACTGTGAGTATGTAGCGGTAGCCTCTGTTGAAACGCGAATACGGCTGCATCTCGACGATATCTGCCTGCCACAAATCATCGTATCCTCGTACTATGACGCGTCTTCGTGGAAAATTTCTTCTCGCCGGAGCATGCAGTTCCTCGACGAGTCGTCGCCTCTCCGAACTGACACTCATGTTTCAACGGTACGATCATCGATCACTGGCACGTGCGAAGATTTAACTTTGTTCTTTCTTTTCGACTCGGTGGTTGCGTCGCTTATCGCATTTCGTAACACGTGCACGTCCTTCTCGAACGCGATCAGTCTCTCGACAAATTCGTCTCTCAAAATTTTAACGCACTGTTCCACGTACAGTTTATTAGCCGCGTCATCGTCAGCCTCCGGTTGTGCTACGCGGCGAATCTTGCGCGATTTTGCGTCAAACGCCGTACCGACACGGCACAGAGCGTTATGCCGCACGTAACTTCTCACCAGTCCGTTCTTCCGGCCGCCGTTGTCGAATGAATCGTTTCTCCGATCAAACAATCCAAATTTATTGACGGGCATTTTTTCGATGCAAGTGACGTCGATCGACTGGTTCGTTTCGACGATACTCCGATTAATTTATAATGATACCAGCCTCGCGAAGTTCCTCGATGATGGACAGCATCTCGTTGTCGTGAGCGTTATGACCGGCTCGGTGCGAAGCGTCGAGCAACCGTAGACGATCCACCAGCTCGTTGGGATCGTCCCAGTGCACGTAATCGATCGCGTTGTCGTTCAACGTCATAGCGCGAGGTAATCCTTCTCCAGATTTGGACTCGATCGGTAGTAACGGTGCGATTATATATTTGTACTTGTATCCTCTGTTGCCCTTTATTCGACCATGCGCATTGTAATTGTACCTGTGCGCGTTCGTCGTCAGCAGTATGCTCTTGTACTTTTGCGCATCTTGCTCCGTATAGACGGCATCATCGGGCAATTTCTTGAATATCAGCTCGTAAAGACCGGGTGTACCGACGTATCGCACGCCATCGATAATTATGTTGTCATCGTTATCTACGTCAATGTGTTTATTACCGAGCATCATTCCATCGCTGCTCAGACGAACACCGTACACGTTATCTAAACCGCTCTTTCGATCGTCGTTCAGAACGGCTTCGATGTACTTTTGATTACTCAGCGGTCCCAAGTTATTGCGCAACGTTTCTTGGTCCTCCTCCGACGTTTGCAACTGCTTTCGAATGGTCGTCACCAGCGAATTATCCGTGGTCTCGAAAACATTCTCGTTGCTCGCGAGCAATTCGGGTGATTGTACCACTGTTGTTGTCGCGGTTGGTGTTGTCGTCGATATCGGTGATATGTCCAGCGGAGGCTCAAATCGAAAGGTTTTATACGGTGTCGATGCGGCGCGATCCGACACTCGTTTCCTCTTTGTCTTCGCATCCTCCTCACGCTTCTGGACGGTTAACGTTTCATCGTCGTCACGCGGTTCTTTCTTTATCACGCGCGTGTCAGAATTTTCAACAATCTTTTGCAGAGGCTCGATAATTGGTTTGAAGCGTGTCTTCACCGCAATATCGTCTTCGATCCTACCGGTCTTCAAGGCTCGATGTTTCTTGCGGATCGATTCACTCGTCTTCTCAATCTTCCTCGCGATCTTCTCGCGCTCACGAGTATCGTTGCTCTCAGCCATGTTTTACCTCGACAAGGTACCGGCGACGACTGATCGTTTTACGGTATCGCGAACATGTTAAATCCTTTTCGATATCGTCCATTCGTGAGCGAACTGTCCTTGTCTATCACTACGAATCCGTACTCGGGCTGCCAACAATCGTGACAAAACGCGCTGAAATCCCTGTACGACATGTCGGTATTCACGTGATCGTTGTAAACATGTTTCAAATTGGTCCCATCCTGTTTGAACAGGATCAGCAAGTTCGCGTTATCGCGTATAAGATGTTTGGGTATTCTCGCATACGTCTGACAGAGATAGAAACAGTCGACATTCGAGTGCCTACCCATCGAGAAGTATTCTCTCACAGTATCTTGCTTGTCGCACGCGACGTCATCGAAAACAAAAATCGAGTTTGGTAGCGCCTCGCTCGGTGGAATGACGTCACTGTTATTGGAGAACGTAAAATAGCCTATTTCGTCGATCGATGTCAACAGTTTTTCCAGATATCGATACTTTGGCTGCCGCAGTGACTTCGAGTACACGTATACGTTCTCGAAACGCACACCGTGTGGACTTTCCAGAAAGCTTATCAGAACGTTGGTTTTACCGCAATTCGAGGGGCCGCAGATGATCGCGCGTATAGTGGTCGGTAGCATTGCACCGTGTTTGCGTTTCTTCGCGTTGTTTCCCATCGCCAGCAGTTTGTCGTCACAGTTCGTGACACGTATCGTCAGCGGCTGTCGCACGAATTTCATTTCTCTCTGCGCTTCCGAGTAGAAAGGACGCACCTATTTATAACCGCGCGGAACCGCAAATCGCTCAGAAATGTTTCTGCTTCTGTCGGATAACAGTGATATATACGGTTTAACAGCCAAACAGTTGGAGTATGTGCCGAAGATCGTTCTGTTACAACAGTTTTACGATCACATAGATTATGTGTGGGATAAACTTTCGGAGCATATCAAAGCAGATCCGGAAATTCAGCAGTACCGTCATTGCCTGGAGCATTACAATCTACCGTCTCAGCGAACGCACATCGACGGTCCGCCGCCGCTGATCAAGGATTGCGACGAATGTCATCGGCGACGTCTAGCGTAAAAGTTGGCGGCAGTCTGCTCAATCGCGCGATAAACGCGCTTCCCTTCGAACTACACATCCCAGGCTATCAGTTTTGTGGCCCGGGAACTCATTTGGAGAAACGTTTGGCGAGAGGTGATCGAGGCATAAATCCACTGGACGCGGCGTGTCGCGAGCACGACATAGCGTATTCTCGGAGCAATAGTCTCATCGAGAGACACGCGGCTGACAGAGTACTCGCCGAGAAAGCGCGAAAACGCATCGTCGCGGGAGATTCCTCGCTGGGCGAGAGAGCTGCCGCCACGGTTGTCTGGGCGGCGATGAAAGCCAAGACGAAGATCGGTATGGGTATGAAGAAGAAGACGAAGAATATGAAGAAAAAACGGGTACTTCCGATAGCGAAACGCGGAGGTGTACTACCAATTCTACCGATGTTGGGTGCACTCGGATCCTTGATCGGTGGAGCTGCCGGTGTGGCAAAAGCGGTGAACGACAGCAAAGCCACGCGACGTCAACTCGAGGAGCTGCAACGTCACAACCGCGCGATGGAAGGTCGTGGACTCTATCTCGCTCCGTACAAATACGGACGGGGACTGTATCTCGGCCCGTACAAGCGCGGACAAGGTGTTGTAAAGAGGAAAAAAAAAACGTCCAGGAGGCGTTAGAAATGCCCGCGGGTGCGACAACGAACATGCAATTGGATCTACTGGCAAGACATATGCGCATACCATACTTTAGAGGCGTTTTCATGCGCGACACATTACCAACAGGCGGTGCACGTCGAAACGAGAGTGGTATCGTGAATCTGGACGATGCGACAGGTCCCGGTACTCATTGGGTGGCATATGCTAAGAGGAGAGAACGCGTTATATATTTCGACAGTTTTGGCAATCTTCGACCTCCTAGAGAACTAGTGCGTTATTTCGGGAACAGTGTGATAGAGTACAATCACACACCCTATCAAACCTACGATCAGAACATCTGCGGTCAGATGTGTCTACAGTTTCTCCGAACGTGTGAATTTAAAGCCTGACGAGCGACTGTGAGGACTCAGTGTTAGTCGAGCGGTTTTTCCATCATGTCGTTGACGCTCACGCTGAGCGGCCGGAGCAGCGTCCTCGCGGTAAACTACTCTCCAGCCATAGATTTGAGTGACGACGACTACGAGCTCGGTCTGATGGACTTTGAGACCTACCATACGATAGCGAACGTGAATGCCTCGAACAATAAATTTTACTTTGGCAATGACGACGCTGAAATTACAATTCCCGAGGGATCGTACGAACTGCAAGACATTAACGAGTTTTTGAAACGCGCATTTAAACGTAAAGTAGAAAAGAAACAAATCGACGATGACGAGATCGGAGAGTACCCGATAGCGCTGCGCGCTAATTACAATACGATGAGGAGCGAGATTAAATGCGACTACAGAGTGAACTTTAGTAAGCCCAACAACATAGGATCGCTGCTGGGATTCGCGTCGAATCGCGTATTGCAACCGCGAAAATGGCACACATCGGACATGCCGATCAACATTATGAATGTGAATATTATCCGCATAGAGTGCAACGTGACCGCGGGCGCGTACAGCAACAGCAAACGCGTGCACACGATACACGAATTTTCACCGAACGTGCCACCAGGATATAAGATATCGGAAAGGCCGTCGCAGATCATTTACCTGCCAGTCATCGTACGGAGCATTATGGATCTGACGATACGCGTCGCCGACCAGCACGGACGATTGCTCGACTTTCGAGGAGAGGAGATTACCGTCAGATTGCACGTGCGAAAGTGTCGACGTTATCGCGAACGTATGTGAGATGCTTGTGTTGAACGGCTCGAGGCACGCGAGAGATAAAGTCACAACAGCTCTCGATAATATCAGATCATCCGAGGGAAAGAAACTCAGCGCGTCGAACGTTGCATTTTTAAAATCTTTGGGATTCGCGGTACGAAACATCTAACGATGACGGACATTCTCAACATCGGGGACGAGCCGGTCTTCGACGATCGCATCATCAAGCTCGAGACTCACACGTACAATCCGTACGCTAATACGACGTTTGGACACAGCGACGAGATAAGAATACCCATACAACAACAGGATCTATACACGTTGCCGTACGAAAGTTTTCTATACATCGAGGGAAAACTAACGATAAAGAATGAAATCGCGGGATCTACTGTCGTACTGGCGCACAACTGCGTCGCGTTCATGTTCGACGAGATTCGATACGAACTCGACGGTGTGGAGATTGATCGCAACAGAAACGTTGGAATAACCAGCTTGCTCAAGAACTATGTAACGGTATCGTCCGATAAAAGCGTGATTCTGAGGAACGCCGGCTGGGATACGCAGAGTAGCGCGGAAGGATACTTTAATTTCTGCGTACCGCTCTACATGATACTGGGATTTTGCGAGGATTACAGACGCGTGGTTATCAACGCTCGTCACGAGTTGATTATGATTCGAGCTCGCAACGATAACAATTGCCTGGTGGGAAATTCGGCGATGAATCCCGAGATCGAATTATTCAAGATACAATGGCGAATGCCGCACGTGTTACTGAACGAGATAAATAAGCTGTCGATGCTGCGTGCCTTGGAAAGCGGACGATACATCAGCATGGCTTTTCGCTCGTGGGATCTGTACGAGTTTCCGCTACTGCAGAGCACAACAAAGCATTCGTGGGCCATCAAGACCGCTTCGCAGCTCGAGAAACCACGATACGTTATCTTCGCTCTGCAGACAGCTCGGAAGAATGTCATGTCCGAGGATGCGAGCCGATTCGACGACTGTAAATTGAGCAACGTGAAACTCTACCTGAACTCTGAGTATTATCCGTATGATGACATGAATCTGGATTTCGATAAGAAGAAATGGGCGATTCTGTACGACATGTACGCGCGTTTCTGCAAAGGCTACTACGGATACGATTATCTCGAACCGAGTCTCACTGTCACAACATTCAAACGTTTCGGTCCGTTCGTGATTATCGACTGTTCTCGACAAAACGAGTCGGTCAAGAGCGCAACCGTGGATGTGAGATTGGAATTCGAGTGTAAGGAGAACGTACCGGCGAATACTACCGCCTATTGCCTCATCATACACGATCGCGTGGTTCAGTACAACCCATTGACCAACATTGTTCGCAAAATCACCTAAATGCGACGTTGGAGAGGGGGAGCGGTATAAAAATCTACGATATTCCGCGATCCTCCCACAGTTCGCTCCTCGACATGTCAGCGTCAACCATGTCCGCGCCAACGTACGTGGATTTGAAAGGTTACGTCGTGGATCTGCGTAATGGACGCACCGTTGGCGAAATATACTTCCCAATTTTTCATCGCGGTGAAGACATAATAAATCTGAAAGGTTACGTCGTGGATCTGCATGGACGCACCGTCGGCGAAATAAACTACTCAATTTTTGATCGCGGGGAAGATGTGATCGATAACTCAATCGAATCACCCGTAGATCAAAATCATGCAACGTTGGAGAGGGGAGCGGTATAAAATCTACGGCATTCCGCGATCCTCCCGCAGTCCGCTCCTCGACATGCCAGCGTTAACCATGTCCACGCCAACGTTCGTGGATCTACAAGGTTACGTCGTCGGCAGAAACTCCTTCGTCGTGAAGGAGTTTGCCGCTCTCAGAGAGGGATTTATTCTCACTCATTATATCTTTGGAAGCTCCGAGCCATGGTATTTTCTCAGCAAGGCGGATAGAAAACACGTATCCTGGTTGGAGGCGAAACATCATGGATTGCATTGGCGTGATGAGCACGGAACGATTCCGTACTTCACAGCTAGAGACATGATTACAAAGGCGTTGCGGGATGTGACGGAGAGCGAAAATTCACCCATCGTATACGTAAAGGGACTCGAGAAACGAGAATGGCTGCGGGATTTGCTCCTGGACGATGCGAGAGACGATATCTACATCGAGAGCCTCGACGTGCACTACGAAGACGTGGAATCGCTGAAAAATATGGACGCTACACATACTTTGCGTTGTCATAAACATGTATCCAATTGTGCCATGCAAAATGTATTCAAACTATTTAATTGGTGGCATCACCATAAAAAATAAACGCATACTATTTACGCATATATCGTCATTTTTTAATCCTTCCCCATTTCGAACAATATTTACTTTATATTGACATTATTTTACGTTTCTCAGATGTATGTTATTAACCACTTGACGTTTCTCAATGTATGTCAGATGTATGTTATTAACCACTTGATGTATGTTAGATGTTTGTTTAATAACTACTTGATGTATACTAGATGTATGTTAGTTGTATGTTAGACGTTTTGTTATTAACCACTTGATGTATGTTAGATGTTCGTTTAATAACCACTTGATGTATGTCGATGTATGTTAGATGTATGTAAGATGTTTCTCGACGTTTCTTTCAACGTCTTTTCGGGTTTCGACACGTTTCGATAAACATTTCCCCCTCTCAAAAAAGGTGATTCATGTATGTGCGCAGTTATCCCCTCTCCTCTAATCTTAACAGGTTTCGACAAGTTTCCATAAACATTTCCCTCTCTCCTCTTAAAAAAAAGGGTGAATCACATCAATTAGTTTCACGCGATCAGTATTGCATCGACCGCTCGTACGAAACGAACCTCTTCATCGTGAGAAAAAATGTACGCCGCTGAAGGAAGCAGTGTGAAACGTATGAATTATTACGTGCCGCTTCAGCATGAGGAAATTCCGTCGCAAGAAAATAAGAAGAAAAAGTGTAACGAGTAAGTAAAAAGTTTCCTATTTATATATATATATGTATTTATTTTTATATATTTTATAAAACCTTTCTCTTTAGAAGTCGATCTTTCGACGAAAAAAGAGCGGTCAATTGGATACAGCGCATACTCAGCAGACGATATGCACTGACGGCAACGGGATACAAGTATCTTGAAATTGGAATCAACGTGGGTTCGCAGAGTTACGTGGAGATTGCCATAGGAGATCATCGTGGAAACGAACTGATATTGTCTCTCGAAACGTGGAAGGGACTCTACGAGCAACGATGGAATATTCAAAATTTACTTTGGAACAGCCGTAAAGACGCCGTTATAAACGCTGGACCGCTAACGATCCGCGCTTCCGCGATCAACGGTACTAAAATCGTACGTCTCGAATCATCGAACGTATGTTTGTCGATGACTGAATCGACGTTGATGTTTATGTTTACTCTGGATCCATGCATCGATTTAACGTTCGAATCATTATCGAACATAATCGAGACGGTTGACGCCAAATTTACACAGTTTTCGCACATCGCTTCTTCGTTAACGGATACCAACGAGATATCGAACGCGATCCGCGCCAGCGATGCTTTCGAGAAGGATCATCTCGTCGATTGCGAGCTGTTGGCTCTAATTTTTAGTATGTAAGAGAAAAGAATATGTAAGAACAAATAATAAAATAAAAGATTAAATCTAATTCATGATGTGATTATTTTCTCGCTCCGTTTCCTTTGTCATACGTTCCATTTCATCTATCGCTCGTAGTAGTTCGCGTCATCTTGCGGTACGTGCGGAGCGTGCGCGATCGTCTTAGTAGTAGCTCGCGCCATCTTGCGGAGCAACTCGCTTCGATGATGAAAATCTCTTCACGCACGTATGCGTAATACCCCCTTTTATTCACATACGCATGCACACACTTACACGCTCACACGCATGCACTCGCTCACACGCGTGCACACATTCACATGCACACATTCACACGCGTGCACTCGCTCACACGCATGCACACATTCACACGCATGCACACATTCACACGCATGCTCACATTCACACGCATGCTCACATAAATAAGTATAATACAAGTTTTTTTAAATTTTTATAATATTTATATTTTCACATTTTTTTACATATTTTTACATATTTTTTGACACTTTTTTAAATAATTTAGCTGAATTATAATAATGTAATAGTGGAAATACTAAAAATTTTGGACCTGAACGAAAAATTCAGTATGGAATACATATGCGTCCTATACAGTAGGAAGATAGTAATAAAGGAGAATTTATTATTAGACAATATAAAATGAAAATGAATAAGTTTGAAATTAAAACTTGAACAGCACTGTTAAAAATAATCACTTGTTTTTCTAAATTTACGAACATGCATTACGAACATGCATTGCGAACTTTAATAATACACTTATGCTGCATATAAATATTCATGGCATTTCCACGGCATTTCCGGCATTTGAACTTGCGTCTTCAAATGTTCCTCACTCTGTAACAAAAAAAATTTATTATTTATTTATTTATTTATTTATTTATTTATTTATTATTTATCTTATTTTATTAATAAATTGTACCTTAGGGAGGGGGGAGAATTCCCACAACTCTTCTTCCCGTTGCAGGGAAGAATGTCACTACAATGTTGTGATGCATAACTTCATTGCTTCCCCGCCTGTAAATAATAAGAAAAATTGTTAAATAATTGTTAATTACTTGTTAATTAATAATAAGGAAGAAATATTATTGATATAATAATAATACTTACATTATTGGGGAAGAAGATTGTGGGAGGACTCCCACGACGTTTCTTCCAGTAACTGTTGAAAAAGTTCGGATGATGTGCCTCGCACGCTTTACAATTTCCTCCTCATGGAATTGGAGGTTGCACGTTCTCCGGTATGATTCGGCTTGCTGTCGAATCCTTGCCTCACGTGTTTCAACAGTCACTTCATTTCTTCTCCTTCTGTAAATAATAAGAAAACAATTGTTAAGGAAGAAAAAAGAAAAAATATTAATTGATAATAAATATTAATTGATAATAAATATTAATTGATAATAAATACTTACATCGCGGCTGAAGAAAATGGAACATCTCCCGCAACGTTTCTCCCAGGGACAGTTGAAGAAAATGGACCATCTCCCGCAACGTTTCTCCCAGTGACGGTTGAAAATGTTCTGTTCGGGTTGTATCTTCCATGCTCTCTCATTTCCTCCCCGTTGTTTCGATGAAAGTTTTGATAAATTACACAATGTCTCTGATGTTCCTCCATCCGGCTTGATATTATTTCACGGCCACAAACACACATCATCTTGTCACTGTCACTGAGAGAAACGTTCGAAAGGGAGAAACGTTCGAAAAGGACTGAAGGAAGAGACAGGTTGGAGATGGTGCAGTTATTTTATCAACGATTTATTTTTGATAGCGGCTAACTTTGTTTAGCCGGCGCTTGATATCTAGTATAAACATGCTCGCTAACATTCGCTCGCTCTTACTATTCTCGCTTTCAAATTAATTATGATAAATTAATTATAATAATGATAAATTAATTAAAAAATATATTTTTTATTCTTTTCATAATTTTACAATTGATTAAGATATATAAGGAGTAGATTGCGTTCGGTAACGCTAGGTTATGCAGTCGATAATCCCGAGCGCGGGGGGATCGATAGAGGCCTGACGGTGCAGCGTCCCGACGGTACAGCTTCCGGGAGCACGGAGGATCGATATGATAGGGGCCTGACGGTGCAGCGGCCCGACGGTACAGCTTCCGGGAGCACGGGAGATCGATACGATAGGAGCCTGACGGTGCAGCGGCCCGACGATACAGCTTCCGGAAGCACAGGGGGATCGATATGATAGGGCCCGACGGTGCAGCGGCCCGACGATACACCTTCCGATGGTGTGGTTTACAGCTGTGGCTCATATTCTAATAACAGAGAATAAAATACTTAAATTTTGTTAATATTGAACATACATCTATAAATAAAAACAAATATACCTTATTACTTTGACAACGTCGTCGATAATGTCGACGATGACGATGTCGATGATGGTGAATTCGGAGGAGTCAGAGGACGATATCCTTGACGCTCGATTGATTTTCGATGAACATAATCTTGAATTCCTTCCTTCTTTCGCTGAACGAAATCTTGAATTCTTTCTTTCTGTTGTGTGAAGAGGTTCGTTGATACATCTCGCATTCTTTCCCATGGTCGTGACGTTGACGACGATGGCGCTGAATTCGGTGGAGTCAGAGGACGATATCCTTGACGCTCGACCGATTTTCGGTGAACATAATCTTCAATTCCTTCTTTCTTTCGTTGAACAAAATCCTTTATATTATCCATATTAACTCTCTTGCAACGAAAGAAGTTTTATCCCTCAGTCTGGATATTAAACTGACTAAAAATGTCATTGTCTGCACTTTATATTACCATTCAACGTGTGCATATTGGGCACATGTTGCATGGGAATATGGCATACACTCTACCTCTGCAATTGCTACATTGTAGGGAACCAATTGCACCGTGCGGCCCAATCTCATGTTGGCGAATAGCCCACATTGGTCCATCGGTAGAGTTTGCGAATTCGATTGCGCACGTCACACATGACACATAATTACCACTCATCCTATAATAAGAGTATATAACATAATATTTCATGCGATTGCTAAGCGCGTTTATTTGCGGTCCAGATAATAGTTTTTCAATTCTTTGTCCAGGATTCTCACTGTCGTCACTCATATCACTGCCACCGCCGCTATCAGTTGATAAAGGGTGATCATCTTCTTCCGCATCCATCACCTCCTCCTCCTCCTCCTCCTCCTCGAAGTTATCGGTATCAGCATCTTCATCGTCGACGTCTATGATATCCATGACATCATCGTCGTCGACATCTACGATGTCCATCTCTTCATTATTTAGTTGACCAGCCATTTTTTTCACGTATCACAAAAACTGTCAGAGCCCTTACTGAGATCTCGCGCGCTTCCGGACCAATTTTATACCTTCATTTTTCTCTTTCTAACTAACTAACACCGGTTATCATCATATATCTACTTTGATGCTTTGTGCATACAATTTACTAAACATTTAATTAAAAGAAAACATGGAAGTTAAAACGTGTTTCAAAGTCGCCGCTACTTATCAAAGGATTGCTTGCAGGTCCATGCAAGTCAGCCCCGATATCATAACATTAGCGGCCAGATATCGGCGCTCGAAAGGGGTAGAATCAGATATTTTGTTTCAGTCAGATTTGTTTAATCTTAGGGGTAGAATTATGTTTCAGAAAGTCTTCCGGGGTACGTTAGATATCTTATCGCGTCACAGCAGCCAGGTATCGGCGCTCAAAAGAATCACGTTTCGCAGATTTGTTTATTCTTAGGGGTAGAATTATGTTTCATAATCTTATCAAAAGTCTTCCTGGAAATTGGGGGTGAGGGGGTGAAGGTGCGACAATCGCCAGGGATTGTATCGCCGATAGCGGCTGGATCATGTAGAATTATGTTTCAGTCATATCAAAAGTCTTCCTGGAAATTGGGGGTAAGGGGGTGCGACAAGGGTTGTATCGCCGATAGCGGCTGGATCATGTATCGCCGGTTTTGATGACCGAGCAACCCCTTCCCGCGTGACGTCATACCCCCTCGCCCGCAGAATACCCCCTCGCCCCGCTCCCCCCTCGGAGGATCGAAACTCTCATAGTATAGCTACTTATATAATATTTATTTTCTTATATTCTCTATACAATATAAAAGCGTGAGGGTGGGAAAGAGAACGCGATCGCGAACAAAAGATACTGCGAGCGAAGCTGGAGGCGCGCGGGGGGACGGATGGGTCGGGAGGGAGAACGCGAACGCGAACGATAAAGATAATGTGTTAACATAATGAAAAATATATTAATTTAAAAACATTTATTCTGTTTTTTTTTTTATTCTTAATCCCATTTCTCTCCGAAGATGCGATTCATAAAATAAAATACTTATTCTAATAAAGAATAAGTATTGATAAAATATGCGCTAGAGTACTTGATCACGAATGGATGGGGTCATAGACATATAGGTGGGACAGAGAGATAACGCGAGCGAAACGACAGATAACACGTGCGAAGATGAAGGAGCGCGAGAGAACGCGAGGGTGGGAGAGAGAACGCGAGCGAAGATGGTGGCGCGAACGGGAGCGAGAGAGAGAACGATTGTATGAGTGAGAGAGAAGGCGAACAGGAGCGCGCAAACGCTACCGCGAGTGGTCGTGAGAGAGAGAGAGAGAGAGAGAATGCTAATGCGAATAGTAGTGGGAGTGACAGAAAACGCTAATGCGAGCGAATTACCACTCCCCCACGCCATAGTACTCGCGATCGTAGGATCCCCTCCCTCCCGATTCCATATTTCGTGGGACCTTCCTCGCGGTATCATATTTCAAGGTCATTCCGCGATATCATATTTCAAGGTCATCTCGCGGTATCATATTTCAAGGTCATCTCGCGGTATCATATTTCAAGGTCATCTCACGGTATCATATTTCAAGGTCATCCCCTCCCCTGTGACGTCATGCCCCCTCCCTTGTGACGTCATGCCCCCCTCCCCTGTGACGTCATGCCCCCCTCGCCCGCGGGGTACCCCCCGCCCCGCTCCCCCCTCGGAGCCCCATGGATCGAAACCGACCTATTTATCCTACTTTCTATGATTTCAAATATTGGGAACAGTGGATGGGCCCCTCCAACGTTCATTCCCGTGAGAACGCAACAAATAAATTTTTCTCGTCTCTCCGAATCAAATTTATAAGTATTTGTAATAACCAGCATTATCTTAAAAACAAGATGCTTCTGGTTTTTATTAAAATCAGTACCGTCATATCACAGACGCCTCTGACTTTTATATATAATATATAATCATACAGTTTTATATTTTAATTTTATATACTCAGTTCCGTCAAATACACGCTTCTGATTTTTATTATTATCAGTACCGTCAAATTACAAACGCCTCTGATTTTTATACATAATATATAATCATGCAGTTTTATATTTTAATTTTATGTACTCAGTACCATCAAAATAGACGCTTCTGATTTTTATATGTAATATACATATAATCATGCAGTTTAACATATAAATCAATTTTATATACTTAGTACCATCAATATAGACGCTTCTGATTTTTATATGTAATATACATATAATCATGCAGTTTTATGTATATCAATTTTATATACTCAGTACCATCAAAATAGACGCTCCTGATTTTTATATGTAATTATGCAGTTTTACATTTTAATTTTATATACATATAATCATGCAGTTTTACATTTTAATTTTATATACTCAGTACCATTAAAATAGACGCTTCTGATTTCTATATGTAATATATAATCATGCAATTTTACATATATATCAATTTTATATACTCAGTACTGTCAAAATAGACGCTTCTGATTTTGATTGTACATACCATTAGAAATCGGGACTGAGAATCTTTGAAATTATGTTATTTCACGATTCTAAACGCTCGCCACTGCGATCGAGAAGTCCGAGTGGAAGCGCTCGTTCGACGTGGAGTTAGCGCGCGAAAAGTCCGACGAGTCATAGTTGGCCCGCATGGAGAACCGCTCGACCGAGCTGGAGCGCGGTATCGAGGACCGGCTCTCGGACTCGGAGTTCTTCGAGAACCGGCCCTCGCTCGTGTCCGAGTCGTTGCGGTTGCGCCGCGTCGACTCCTCGTCCGATCCGTTCATCAGCAGCCGGTCCTCCACGCTGCTCGACTTCATGATCTCGTTCTGCTAGCGCTGCTGCTTCCTCGCGTGGTGGCCGACGCGCTCGGGGCTGCTCTAATTATCACGACTATCACTAATTATCACGATATTGTCCGTCTCGTCGTTTGTCGTGAGACACGGTACGAATACACGATTACACTCCAAAATACACGGAGCGAACAGGCATTCGCGTGCTTTGACAGTTCGGTCAACTTTTTTCCGTTTACGTTCGCGTGTTTTGACTACGCGCGTATCCTCACGCACTAGTGTATACGTGTGAATCTTCCTTGTGCTAAGTTACTAACACAAGGAAGTGTCACACTGTGGCGACAGTGATCCACTACAACAACAGTTGGCGATACTGCAGAGACTAGACGATAACCGCCAATCGACGTTCTCAAATACTTCTGTTATCTTACAGCGTACTTTCGTTTTCTTAGTTTATATATGTGGAAGAGTTTTTGTAATAAAAAGTTATTCTCGCGTGTACATTAACGATTAGTTATTCAGTCATTCTATAAACACGCGTCGGATCCCCACATATATGGTGACCCCGACTGAACAATTACACAAAAGTCAGAAAAACAAAAAAAAAGGGGCCTCGCCGCTGCAAAAAAACATGCCATTGGAACACTCTCCTACACGTACGACATCCCCAGCTACGCTGAATCTAATGGAGGGCGAAGGACTTCCCACAGACAATCAACGAGCATCTACAGCGAGTGCACATAATTTACAACACGGCACGACAAATATGGATCGTAACGATATCTGCACAAATGAATTTCGCAAGGTACGACTTCCCACTTTCTGGCAAAAAAACCCACGTCTCTGGTTTGCACAACTCGAAAGCGAGTTTGTCTTTTATCATGTACAATCTGACAATATTAAATACAATGCCATAGTGAGACATTTGGATGAACAAACTATGCTCGCAGTCGCTAATACTATTGAGAGACCCCCTGATTCTGACAAATATAAAACGCTCAAAGATGTTTTAATAGCTCGTTTTACGGATTCAGAAGAGAAACGCTTACGCCTTCTCATTGCAGGAGTTGAATTAGGCGAAAGAAAGCCGTCTGAGATGCTACGAGAGCTTAAACAGCTTTCAGGTGGTTGCGTAACAGATAATGTCTTATAGACACGTTGGTTGCAACGTTTACCATCTCGCATTCAAAAAACATTAGCAGTGGTTGAGGGAGTGTCACTTGATAAATTTGCAGAGCTCGCTGACAAAATCATCGACCATAATAGTAATGCTGTTGTCGCCTCAGCCGAGCTTCCGACTCAGCAAGCTCAAGTCCTAGCAGATCTTGTGAAGAAAGTAGAGGCCTTAGTCATCAACCAACGCAGAAGCTGATCAAAATCCCATCACCGAGATAAGAGTCGTCAACGTTCGGACATGAAAAATAAAACCGATAACTCTAAGAAAAACATATGTTATTATCATAAACGTTTCGGTTCTCAGGCTCGCCGATGCACTCGTCCGTGTAAATTCGAGAAAACTCTTAGCATCACGGAAAACTAAAGCAGCCGTCGCCAATTTCGGCGGTCAACGACGGTGAAGTAGGACAGAGCCGCCTTCTCATTACGGATCGAGTCACAGATTTACGTTTCCTTATTGATACAGGTGCAGACATATCGCAATTCCTCATGCCAAAGTGGGTAAGGCGAAGTTAAGTTCGGCCTTTCAGTTATTCGCAGCAAATGGCTCGCGCATTAATACATACGGCAGCAAAGTTCTTACCGTTGATCTCGGCTTCCGTCGGGCATTCAATTGGAGATTCTGCGTGGCGGACGTACAAAAACCTATAATAGGTGCAGACTTCCTCAGGCATTATGCGCTATTGGTGGACATCAAAAACCGTCGTTTAGTGGACAACATCACTAATTTAAAAACCAATGGAACACTATCACGGGCCACAACTAAGTCAATTAGCACTATTGTTCCCGATTCGAAATTTCACAGGCTCCTTGCTCAGTTTCCTAGCCTAGAATCCCTTACTCAATTCTGCGCCTAAACAACATGACATAGAACATCATATTGTCACCCAGGGTCCGCCGACAGTATCGCCTCCGAGACGCCTCGCTCCAGAGAAGTTACGAGCTGCTAAAGCCGAATTTTCTTATATGATGGAACATGGAATCTGCTGACCATCTTCCAGTCCTTACGCAGCCTTCCTCCGCATGGTCCCCAAGAAGGAAGCTGGCACATGGAGGCCCTGTGGGGACTACCGGGCGTTAAACGCAGCCACGGTCCCGGATCGTTATCCCTTGCCTCACATTCAAGACTTCACGTCGGGATTATACGGTAAGAGCTTCTTCTCGAAGATTGATCTAATCAGAGCTTTTCATCAGGTGCCAGTTGCCCCTACTGACGTGCCTAAGACAGCGGTAACAACGCCATTTGGCTTATATGAGTCCTCACTATGCCCTTTGGCCTGCGTAATACCGCGCAAACCTTTCAAAGGCTGATGGACAGTGTATTAAGAGGACTTGATTTTTGTTTTTGTTACCTGGACGACATTCTAGTCGCATCATCTAACGAAGAGGAACATGAGCAACATTTTAACGCCCAGTTTAAAAGATTACAAGACTATAATATTTCTATTAATGTATCCAAGTGTGTGTTCGGTACTAAAGAGATATCTTTCCTAGGATATTTAGTTTCGGAGAAGAGCATTACACCACACCCGGACAAAGTTCAAGCAGTATCACAATACAAGAAGCCGAAGACAGTGAAGGAACTACAAAGATTCCTCGGCATGATCAATTATTACAGGCGCTGTATTAAAAGCGCTGTAGATGACCAGGCCGTATTAAATTCTTACCTCAAAGACAGTCGTAAGGGTGACAAGCGCCCTCTCGAATGGACAAAAGAGGCGGAGGATGCCTTCACCAAGTGCAAAACTGCTCTAGTCAATGCGACAATACTTTCGCACCCGGCCGAAGCAGCTCCATTAATTCTTATTACTGATGCATCCACTGTCGCTATTGGAGCAGCACTTGAACAACACGTGGATGGAATAGCCAAACCGATCGCGTTTTTCTCAAAGAAGCTTAGTGACGCTCAAAAACGTTATAGTGCATACGATCGTAAACTTCTCGGAATTTACGCTGCCACCAAGTATTTTAGATATCTTCTCGAAGGTCGACAAGTCATCATCCTAACGGATCATAAGCCGCTGATACATGCCTTCCACTAAAAACTCGACAAGGCATCCCCACGGCAAGCACGACATCTTGACTTCATTGGACAGTTTACCTCCGATATCAGGCACATTTCCGGCAACTGCAATAAAGTCGGGGATGCTCTCTCAAGAGTAGACGAGGTCGAAATGCCGCTTATTATATCTATGGACGAATTAGCCGAAGCTCAACAAACAGATGACGAGCTCAAAGTCTTGTTGGAAGGAAATACGTCATTAAACCTACGGAAATTCATTCTTACCGGATCCAATCTGCCTATATACTGCGATTGCTCTACGGACACAATTCGCCCCTTCATTCCAAGAGTCCTCAGACGGAAAATCTTCGAAGCCGTTCACTGCCTAGCGCATCCAGGTGGTAAAGCCACTAGCCGACAAATAAGCCAGAAGTTTATTTGACCAGCGATGGACAAGGAGATTAGAGGATGGGCCCGAGCATGTTTACCCTGTCAGGCGGCTAAGATTCATAGGCATAATAGGAACCAATCGAATAAGTTCGCAACCCCCGATCACCGATTCGACCACGTGCACATTGACATTGTTGGGCCACTCCCGGTTTGTCAAAAGTATCGATATTGCTTAACAATAATTGATAGATTTTCTAGGTGGCCAGAAGCGATTCCTCTTACAGACGTCACGGCTGACACGGTAGCGACAGCATTCTATGCAGCATGGATATCCCGTTTCGGAACTCCGCGGGCAGTAACGACGGACCAGGGTCCACAATTTGAAGCAGCCCTCTTCCGAGCACTGAGTAATATGGTTGGCTGTAACCGAACCAGAACCGCAGCTTATCATCCTGCTTGCAATGGGTTAGTGGAACGTTGACATTGCACTCTAAAAGCAGCCCTTACATGCCATGGAGGACAAAATTGGGTCGAATATCTTCCCACCGTACTGCTAGGGCTTCACATTTCCTATAAAGAAGATCTTAAAGCATCTGCAGCAGAGCTGCTCTATGGATCGACGCTATGTATTCCGGGTGAGTTCTTCGATAGTGAAGATCCACCTACTGATCCAGAATTTTTTGTAGAAAAGTTTAGAACCAACATGCGTCAAATTCGCGCAAAGCCATAGATATCAAGGTCGGTGGAATGTCACTATGTTGGCCGACTACTGCTGGAATCTTAAGCGTGATGACGTGGGAGTTAGCCATAAAAGAAAGTCTGACACTAGAAGCCTGGAACAAAAGAGAAAAAGGTTTCACAAATCAAAAGAATGAAACTAAAATTTCTCGACTATGTACTGATGCAGATAAAACTATAGAAATAAAAAAATTATAAATATGGCGGACGTTGATCCAAAAATATTATTACGCACACAAATTGCAGTCTTCTGAAATTTTTTACTCAGAAACAACGCATTATAGCAAAAAATTGCAAGAAATATTTTATATTTTAAATTTTACGCAGAGTGCGCCAATTTTTTTTTATTTTCTAATTTTAAATTTTCTGGATCATCGTCCGCCATATTGGATCCGTCATGTTTAATTGTGGAAATCTGAGTGCCAGATTCGTGAACAGCGACCCTCGGGACCCTTTGAACTACACTCTTTTTCCCAGAATTGCTCAAAACCAAAAGAGTTAAGGTATTTCAAAAATGAACCAACATCGTCGCTTTATTTAATTTTCTGTATGCAGTAAAGACTTAAATCTGCTGTATCTCGGTGAAAAAAAAACCTATTTGGATGTTTCAAAATGGAAATTAAAGGGCAAGACTTGTACTTCACGGTATTTTGTTTAGTTTTTGTCGGTAAAATTCTCTGCAACCAGGAATGAACTCCAATAATGCCCTAAAACAGCCATTTTTGCGCTTTTAGGTTAGAATATCTCAAAATCCTGACGTAATGGCGCCATTCTGTATCCAGATATGAATTCAGCGCACTGAATTCCTTCTGGTTAACGTCTTACTTGTTTTGTAATAAAAACCTTGTAAACCTGTGTTATCTAGTGAAATTCATTTCAGAAAACCAGAGGGATTGGTATCGTTGAATACCTATGATTCTTTTGGCGTACAGGTCTTCGAAATGAGTCGACTGGTTTAACTCCCTCTGAGGTTTATTTTGGTCGAGATCTTAGGTTGCCTTTGGATCTTCTTTTAGGGAGTCCCCCCGAAAAGAATCCTCTTCCAGTGGGAGGTTTTGTTAGAAATCTAAAGGAAAAGTTGATGGAAATTTATTCTAAAACTAGAGAGCGTATGGAGATTAGATCAGTCCGGATGAAATCTTGGTATGATGGTAAGGTAAGAAAGGTTCTTTTTCGAGTTGGGGATAAAGTTTGGTTGTTTAACCCTCGAAGGGTGAAGGGGGAAGGCCCCAAAACTCCAAAGTAATTGGGAAGGTCCTTTCTCTGTGATTAGGAAATTAAACGACGTAGTCTTTTGCATACGGAAATCTCCTTGTCACAAGAAGAAAGTAGTCCATGCCGATAGGTAGCTCTCTATCCAGAAAGGAAAAGCGAATAGAAAATGAGGATTTGGTTGGGCAAGAAATTGGAGCCCGAAAATCTTTAAAACATTGTTAAATAGTTTTTTTTTAATTTAGAAAAGTTTTTTTCTGCGAAATTTGTTTTCGTTTCAGTTTTGGAAGGGCCCGGTGGAAGGAGACGGTGAAGAGTTCTACTACTTTTTTTCATTGGTAATGAAGAAAATCTTTCTCTTCGTTAGAAGTCTGCCCCGCCCACGGTTTTTGAGCCGTGGTTTTCCCGTGGGATGAAGGCGAATGCCAGGGCAGAGACTTGGGTAATCTCTGAGAAGACGTAGGGTCCACGGAAGGAAATTTTCCCCCCCCCCTGTCTGAAAAAGAACAAAAGAGAGGGGCACAAGCTTCCTTGGAGGAAGAAAGAAGTGCGTAAACTTTAGAAAAGAAGGAAAACGGGCAGAAACAAGAGAGACCTGGGTCCCCGAAAAGGAGGACTAGAAGGTATTTCGAAGGAGGAATAAAATTCAAGAAGAGACTTCTTGAGTCCGGTCCGTTAGGACACTGTGGGAAGAAGGACCCAGATAGCATTTGGACGGCACAGTAACCGCACGTTGCCGGCATAGTGAAGCTCTGAAACGTTACACCGTGCGCGCACGTTGCACTCATGTGAGACATCACGTATCTAAATTCGTGAAGTCACATAAAACAAATCATGTAAACAGCTGTTAATGATACGTTGCCAACACGACGTAACGCTTTATAGCTGACACGCAGTTATGCTGTAGCAGCACGTTGACGGCACGATGAGCTAGTTATATGTACGCATAAAAAAATCACAAATTCTGTCTTTTTGAAACGGCACGCTACGTGCACGATCCTTTTACGACGTGCAAAAATTTTGTACGCCGTAATAGAGCCGTGCTGTCAGGAATCGAATTTATATCACTCACTCATGCAAAAAAAATGGGATTGAGAAGGAAACCAGAAAGTTTTTTCAGTAAAATATTATTTTTATTAAAATTGCATTTTTATTTGGAATTTTTATTTTTTTTCTAATAAAATGCGGTAAATATGTAGTATAACGCCCCCTCCCACCGATTTTCATAAATCTTTGTAAATTTCATTTTCCGAAATCTTTGAATAGTCACCCTCGGATGAAACAGAATCCTCCGAGAATGAGATATCCGCGTTATTCTCATTTGACTTCGGTCCGCTTGAAGTTCCAGCCTTCTCAACGTTATTGCTGCTAGGATTTGTGTAAAATACATCGGCGACCTGTTTCATTCGATGTCGTGTCGTTACTTCGTTGTCCTTCACGTCAGTTGCACGTCGATGTTTCTGCTTTGCTGCTTGCAACGCGTTCATGACGCAGTCTTGAAACATTTTTCTGTCAGGGGATTCGAAATTTCTATTGTCACGAACAGCCTGAAATTAGTTTTATCAAGAACATTTACATATCAAATAAGAATTAATTTACATATAAAAAATGTTTAGGGAGCATAAATTCAAAATGTACTAAGAAGAGTCGAATTAATAAAGGAACGGTGCAAAAAAAAGAAAAGAATGGTGGACATTGAAATTATAATTAGAAAGGAAATAATGAAAAGCTAGTACCAAGATACTATTGACTATTATCCTCAAATCTGGTACATCGAAATGCGGTTCGAAAGTGATATCAAATAAAAGCTCTCATCAATTTAAAGGCAACAAAAAAAATTCCAGCTTGGAACGTTCCAGAGAAAACGGCAGTTTGGGAACTTTTAGGAGCCGTTTTCTTTGAAACGGTGAATCGCTCCAATGTCTTTTATTGGCTTTAGATTGATGAGTTCTTTCATTTGATATCACTTTCGAACCGTATTTCTATATATCAGCTTCGAGGATAATGTTGGCATCAATCTTTGGGAGAGAAGGAGAGACGAAGGCAGAAGAGAGAGAGAGAGAAAGAGAGAGAGAGAGGGAGGGAGGGAGAGAGAGAGAGAGGGAGGGAGAGGGAGGGAGAGGGGGAGGGGGGAGAGAGAGAGAGAAAGGGAGAGAGAGAGACATCAATTGGAGCTTCGTTTAAAAAAAGAAAATCTTAACAGGCAGTGCATAGGTACGCAATAAAGTTATACAAATAAATGAATTAAAACACCATGTAAACATCATGTTTACACTGAAGAGAGAAAAGAACAGGAGGGGAAGTTCGAAAAAAAGCAAACAACGTTATGAAGGAAACAAAAACTGTTGGAAACCAAAAATGAAATATAACAGTAAAAAATTAGAAAAACAGTACGTAGCAAAGAATTGAAATATATAAAGGCAACAAGTTAAAAGAGAACAGATAGGGACAGAAAAGTACAACGTATGAGCAAAGAAATCGGGCTGAATATTCTGCTATTAGAGGGATTGATATGGCTTGACAAGTGACATTAAAAAAGAAATTGGTTTATAAAACTGAGTTTGAGTATTCTATACTAAGATTGTGTCTTCGAATCTGATATCAATAAGATTTCTTATACACTTAAATTACTTGCAAAGTATTGGTTCAGTTGAGCTGGATGGATGAATTGACGGCAGTCATGAGTGCGTATTATGTATGTATTGAATGGAGTACATAGTGCTATTAAAAAAGATAGTAAAATGCCGAATGAAAATTGTTGAAAGAGGCAAATGTTTGTTGCGAATTGATCGTTGTATGGATGTTCTTATCTTATTGCAAAATCTAGTCTTTAAGATTTTATATTTATTTGTAGATGTTTCTGTAAACTTATAAGAGAACCTATATATAAGGCTGAAACGTATTAAAAAATAAACAAGAATTTAAATGTTCATTCAATGATTTGGAGGTGATGCTACTTTTATATATAGCTAATTGAATTATTATACTATACTACAGAATAAAATGAAACATTGAAGAAAAAAAGGAAGAATAATGAAAAATAAATGGAAACTGAAAGAGAGAGTAGAGAAAACGAAAAAGCGGCGGGGTCGTGCAGAATAAAGGGTCCTTTTCATGCTGACGCTCGACGCTCATTTTCAGCGTCAAAAAGATCATGTGACCATTACACAGGCCCACAAAAAAAAATTTTTTTCTGCGCCATGAATGCCACAATCATTTTCCTATGTATTTTTTGCCGCTGAACCCAAATCCGCAGCCCGTTTAACCCCTAGTCGTCAGGATTTTTTCCTAACCTCAAAAAACACCGTAAAATCCACCGAAGCCATTAAATAACATTACACAGCCCCACAAAAGAAAAGTTTCTGACCTCGGGGACTCAAAATTCTTACTATATGTTTTTGGGGTCGCTGAATTCGAATCTGAGGTCTAAATAGCTCCATCATTTCGAAGGCTTCATTCTCACACCCTACCGCCCACCTGCAGGGCAGCGCGCCTTCGTTGATTTCGTTACCTTAGAGAATTGAAAAGTGGATCATTCCACACATCTTCTTATGAAGCAGTGTCACCATTTCCAGAGTTCTCTAAGGCAGCAGAATTTTTGAAAATATGTAACGACATATTAGTTGTATGATTCACTAAGTATATTCAAAAGAAATTCTTAAGGACGAAACAAGAATCTAACATTGTTTTAAAGTTTTTATGAGCTTAAATGTCCATCAGAATTCCATCAGAATTACGTGATTAAGGGATTATGGTGAGGGTTCAACGACACTAAAAACATACAGTAAACGTATTTTTTTCTCAGACCCGATGGAGCTATTTAGAACTCAGATTCGAATTCAGCGACCCCAAAAACATATAGTAAGAATTTTGAGACTCCGAGGTCAGAAACTTTTTTTTTGTGGGGCTGTGTAATGTTATTTAATGGCTTCGGTGGATTTTACGGTATTTTTTGAGGTTAGGAAAAAATCCTGACGACTAGGGGTTAAACGGGCTGCAGATTCGGGTTCAGCGGCAAAAAATACATAGGAAAATGATTGTGGCATTCATGGCGCAGAAAAAAAAATTTTTTTGTGGGCCTGTGTTATTGACGCTTGCGTCAACTAAAATCCATGAAAAGGGATATAGCGTCGACTTTTGAGCGACAACTTAACCTATTTTGAAGAAATAGTGTACATACAGTAGCAGTATAGAGTAACAAGCATCATTTTGCACGTTTTTTTTTAACAAATTTGATATTCACGTTCTATATGTATGTATACAAGAAATAGTAAAATCAGAATTTATCTTTCAATATAGAATTATTCTTTTTTCTTTAAATGTGGAAAAAAAAAGATAAACTTTCATTTAGTTCAGCTAGTTTTAGCTAAACAAAAACTTAAGTTGTAATTTTTTCTAAATTACGCAATTATAATTGCAATCAAAAAGTGAAATGCATTAATATTTGTATTAATATTGGAAATGTCTTTTACATACAAATATCATGTATAGTTAAATAAATGTACGACAATCATCAATAAGAAAAAACAAAAATAAGCGAAAAATAATACTGGCAGCATTATTAATTAACAAATTACAAGAAGAAAAAATTTATCATAAAAACGCTTTTGAGTTGAACCAATATTGCTCAGATAATATTCCTTTTTGACCTATTCCTGGCTTAACAAAATCTAAAGGCAAAATTCAAATACATTATAAATAATTAAAAAATCTTCACATTATTTTTATAGAATTCTCAATTAATTACTTGTATTTTTCTTGTGCGACTGCGTTGTTACTATTTGTTCTTTATTCCTGCTCAGCACTCTGCTTTTAATTTCGGTCGCTCTATCATCTGCAAACTATGATATTAAAACATCAACTTTTTGAAACAATTATAAAAATTAATTTACCTAATAAAGGATAAAAACATAATGTGTCAGGATTAGTTGTATATTGTGTATATCCTTTTAAGCAAATAACCATGACTTGCAATATCTGCTTGGTCGCAAATTGTTTCGCATAACCCGCACGTTTGTACAAGATTCAAGAATTTATCCTGAAAAATATATTAAATTTAATACTACAAATATTTCTAATTGTAGTATTAAATTGTTTGTATCTCAATTTTTATCATCTTATATTTTACCTGATCGTAATCTTTCAGTCCTTGGTTGTCTAGAATTGAAAGGTTCCCAAGTAGTAAACTGACGTTATTTATCTTCATTTCGATGACGTTAAAATTTGATTTTAATCTTTTTGACATTTCGATATTAACATTAAAATGACGACAAATAACGTCAGCTTGCTAAAAATTAATTAATATTTTACGTACGTCAAAGTTCATTTTTTATTATCGGGACAATCAACGAAGATGATCAAAATAGAATTTCAATATCATTCAAAATGGAATCAAGATGATCAGTGATGCCAAGCTAGTGACGTTTTTTGCACGTGCGGTAAGATCCAGCGACGACGCTAAATGTTAGACAAATTCAACTTCACTTCTTTGTCGCTAGTGAGCAGACAAGCAGAAATCATATGACTTCTCTTGACGCTCATTTTCAACATCTCATGAGTTGGCACCTTAAGAGTGTGAACCCATCAGCCTGGGCTATAAGAGAGTAAACGAGAAAGCAATATGAGTAAAGCAAAATACATGAAAGAGTAAAGGGCGCTAGGGAAATTAATATAAAATAAATATACTCACGAAATATCGTGTACATCAACAAGTTAACGTTTATTTTTATTGCCCCACCAAGTAAAATGTGTAGTGACTTCCGAAGTCATCGCTTCATTGATAATAAAAGTGACCGTTTCTCGCAAGTTGAATCCTCCAATATGTATGAAGTAATCAACCTAAAATTATACATATACAAATACTGTAACTTGATAATGCAATGAAAGTACAATTATAGTGAAAAATTATGTAAGTTATTACGATTTCATCTAACTCTTACCGCGAAAATTTTTCAAAGCGTTCGAATTCCTCGATCGTGTAATGGCAACATATTTGGTTTGTTGGAAACTTTCCCTTTGTTTATCACTTTCTTCTTCAGAAGTTTTTCAATTGTAAAAATACGTTCATGAATGTGCCTATAAATGAACAAAATAAAATTCACGTAACGTAGCAAACATTATAACAGCAAAATATTGTATCATTGTATAATACACATAATGTACGTACTCTAATTTTGGATCGAAGTAATCTTTTATATTCCTATATAAACATAAATAATTTAAAGTGAGTTGTTGTGCCCTTCGACGCAACAAGGAATTTTTTGGGATTCGTTTCGCCTTAAGAGTTAGAACTCAAGGAGTGCAGATAGGAAATCTTCCAGGTTCAGCAATCAACACGTTAGCTAGATATCACTTACACTTATATTTCGAAGGTTCGTTACAATTTCTTCTTACAGAACGCGTTCGCGTTCGACGATAATTTCCGCGTCGCGACTGACACAGCGATAATTTTGATTTCGATATTCTTGATAGTTTCGTTATAGATTTCTTTATTGATTCTCCCGATATGGATCTGTTATTAGCTCGTTAATGATTCTTACGATTCTCCCCGCGAGTGGCGATTAGGCGGGCGCTTTTATAGTGCCATTTGTCAGGAGTTTAGGTGGGGTGATACTTCTTAATAGAACCATATTTGGTTAATGCTGTGTCAGTCGTTAATTTCTATATCTCAGCAATCTTGCGTTTCCGCTCGCCCATGGCGTGATCGTTGCTATGCGGTCGAAAATGCAAGCTTGCCCTGTGGTAGCTTCTGAGCTACAACAGAGTAATGAATGTCAATTTGTTTGAAAAAAATAGAAAAATCAATATATGTAGATAAAAGCATAAAATGTACAATATATATTTATTACATAACTAAAGGAAAATAAAATTTTCGGCAGAAAATAAAAAATTAAGTGTTAACGTACACCAATAAATTATTAATTTTTGATGGCTGCAATGCTGTCGGCTGCATTTTCATTAGCGGTTTCTTTTTTAGTATTATGTCTGTGTTACGTCCGGGGGACTACACGATTTCTCTCATTCGAACACAGGGGAAAATGAATCATACATTTTTTCTTGTGAAGGGGACTGCCGACGAAGAAACCCACATGTGCATTTGCTAACTCTTTTTTGTTAAAAATCGAACCTTCTAGCAAGTAATAAAAGATAAGAAAGAATGTAAAATCTAACAAAGATTCTGCTCGCATCCTTTTTTTGTTAAAAATCGAATCTTCTAAAAAGCTATAAAAAATAAAGAGGAATGTAAAACCTAATAAAGGGGCTGCTCGCATACTTTTCTTTTTGTTAAAAATCAAACTTTCTGAAAAGTAACAAAGGAAATAGAAAGGAGTATAAAACCTAACAAAGGGCTTGCTTGCACATGTGGTGTCAATAGACGACGGTCTTCCTTAGATAACAATAGTCTATGCATTCAAGGGCGAATTCTCCGAGAGCTAAATGTATTTCGAAAATTAAAAAATGCGGTATTTATGGTTTTACTTTAGAATTATCGCTTGCGTCGCGCCAAATTGTCGCGACGAAAAACCTTTTTTTCTTTTGTTAAAGGTTAAACCTTTCGAAGGTCGACAAAAAGCCATTTGAGTTCCGGAGAAGTCGCCTCATACAATTTTAAGATTTATGACTTAATTTTCTTAAAAAGTTTAAGCCTTTAGAAAAGGGCAGCTTGGTCGAACAAGAAGGGGAATTCTAACGATCAGACTGCCTATAGGAAGGCATAGACAAATCTATGTAACCGATTCTCCAATCAATATTGGAGAAAACAAAAAGCGCTCCACGAATCCGGAAACGCAAATCCGACGCTCCGATACGCCCATCCTCCAATTTCCCTGTATATAAACCCACGATTTCGAGCCTAGCGCGTCTTTTCTCGTCTTATACTCTCAGTCTTAGACTCTCAGTCTCGTACGCTTGTACTCTTATACTCTCAGTCTTACCAAGATCTCTTCGCGATTTCCTTTACTCGTATTCGGTCAGTGCCAGTTAATAACTTAGAGTCAGTGTCACACCATTCCGTGAGCCGACGAGACGCTACATCCGAACTCCAGAGGCCCATCGAGCCAGCGCAGCAATCCAAGAGTTAATCTATTTCTGAACTGCGAGAAATCAGCAAGAGTGAGTCTCAATTAATTTTATTTCATTCATTCTGCCCGTCGCGGACCGCCCCGCGTACTCTAGACCCGCAACATTTATCAACGACCGTAATTCTTTCTCTCGCGATTGGATCTCAAAATCTTGATTCACTGAATCATCAGGTGGACCGAGCGCTCCTGGTTCCGATCTACGATTCTTAAAATCTTTCCCTCGCGATTGGACCTCGAAGTCTTGATTCACTGAATTATCAGGTGGACCGAGCGCTCCTGGTTCTGATCTGCGATTCTTAAAATCCTTCTTTCGCGGCCGAGTTTCGAAACTTGATTCACTGAATGATCAGGTGGATCGAACGCTTTTGATTCGGATTCAGATTCACAAAACCACCATCCTTCCCTCCCACTAGGAAACATTCGATCGACCACTCTCATAAAATCATCTTTGATTCAATTCCATAATTAATTCGATCGACATTAATCGTAGTGTCATCGCTCTCCCGCCGCGTTTCCTCCGCGCTTTTCCAAACGGTCAGCCATGTACAAGCGAAACCGTCGTAACCGCCGATTCTATTTCATTAACTCCTAATGGCATCGATCCTGTTAGATTCCGCGGACACATACAACAATCTCGACCCGACCACGTAATCTTCCTCACGTAACCTTATCTCACTCGATACCCATCCTTATGTAGTCCCCGTCTCTCATTTTTATAATCTATTTCCTCCTTCCACGGCTTCTCTCCAAAAAATATCCTAATTGGTTCCACACGTGAACGTTTTTACACATTTATAATTATGTATACATACACACATACACACATTCGAGATAACTTCATTGTACAGAAACGAACAGTATTATGCGATTATAAGAATAGTAGATTAGCTTTCAATTAAAATTATATACATGTATCGATAAATTTATAACCATCTATTTTTGTGATTTTATAATAAATGTAGTTAAGTTAAAATTCCACATGTCACTAAATCTTAATCACCCTTAACTTCTCTCCGCTCCCGCTCGCTAAGAGTCGCACATGGTCCTATCCCTGAGTAAAAGAGATTAAATTCTCTGACTTCGAAACAAGGACCCCGAACACATCGTTCCGATTTTGGCGTCATAGCGTCTGTTCCAGACGTTGATTCAAATTCGGAATCACCAAAGTGTGTTCGAATCGCCCGCACAGCGGGTAATATTACAAAGGTGTTCGTTGCGTCCTTCTATCCCCTCCATTCTCTCCCTCACGGGAAGCCTTTCCTTCGCTTCCCTTTATTCTAAAAACTTTTCCGAGATCTGGACGTAACATGTGATACGATTGTTGGTTTCGTATTAACTTGCGTGGTCGTATTAACTTGTGTGCTACGTGTAGTGGTGGCAGAATGCAGAGTTGTTGAGCTGATGGATTTTCCAGTTTCAGATATCAGTGCAATGTTTAAATACAGTTTATTATTAGATGCAGTGACTGTTGGTGAACTAAGGGGATGAACGACTGTAGGCTGAGGTACATAATGTTCATTATTAGATGCAGTGACTGTTGGTGAACTAAGGGATTGAACAACTGGCTGAGGTGCGTAATGTGTATAAGATTCATAATAATTAGTAGGTGGGTACGTGGTATTTTGAATTCCAGACAAATACGGTTAATTATCGTTTCGTTCACGCGAAGCTGAAAAATTTGGAATTGCATACTCCGATGGGTGGAGCATTTGTATGTAACTATTGTCGTTCTGTTGAGGTAAATATGGTGTAGCAGGTATTCTGTTTACAATTTGGTTGATTGCTAGTGTCATATTTTGTGTGTAAGGGTCACGAGTATCGGAAGTTGAGTAAAAATGAATAGACTCGGCCGGTGAGTACATAATATTCGGTATGTTCTGTGTTCGCATGTCGCGCGATTGTTGTACTTGAACATCAGGTACATTGTCATGAGTATTTATTGTGTCCTGCAAAGTGGATGTCTGTGTCTTCAAGGATTTATAATTTCGGAGTTCAGCTCTGATATCTTCAATTTCTGTACCAATTGCAGTTGAATTGATTGTTTTTTTTGGACTATCATTGTTGTCGGAGGACGTCGCTTTGGCTTTTGAATTTTTCTCTTAGGTCGGTTGTCCATTGATGCTCTTCACCGAAAAATAAAAATAGAAAAAGGCAGTCAAAGATATAAAGAATAATTCATGTAGAAATATTCTACATGAAGGGAGAAATGACTTTAAATTTTAAAAAATACACAACATGTTAGTGACAAATTGAAGTGAAACTTACAAAATGGTAGCTACAATACGCAATCGTGACATAAATTAAGGGCACTGTTTTTTAACTGATTTTCTTCATGATTATGTTTTCTTTGCAATGAATGCATCAGATAGCATTTTTTATATACCTCAGACAAAGGAATAAACAAACTTTCTGCGGACGAACATTTAAAAAATTCACAAAATTCTGAAGACGATCCTACATCATAAAATAATTCAATCTTTGAAAATTTTCGAATAACTAGAAAGTGAACCGAATTTTCTATTGCAATGTTAATAACTATACAAATCGATGAATCACGCAACATACAGCAATTGTTACGTTTCGCAATACAACGCATCACTTTCAATGGAGCGATATTGCAAACAGTTGGAGGAAAATTCTGCAGGAGCAGGACCTTCTGTATGTGATTGGAGGCATCTATTCGACGATTCTTTGAAAGCGCGAACGCATACGTAGGAATTTTTTTGTTTCATTTTTCTAAGTGCAATTTGCTGCAGCGATTGATTTGGTTTCCTACAGGGATGCCAGTTTGGATCCGCTGCCCGCTGCCAGCACGAGTGGTGGGGATAGACGTTCGGCGCTCGGCAAGCTTCGAGTCGTAGAAGAGCACAGACAATCTACTATTTCTTTCTCGAGAGTTATAGCTATACGGCTATACCTGACGCCTTGAGATCTCGATAATCATGTTAACGGCTCGAGGTTTGACTCGTCTATTAGATATTGCGTAAAAACGTAAAAATTATGAATAAAATATAAATAAAATTATAAACATATCTCCTAATTATAATATTTCCTCTCTATTTATCGTATATATATTTTATATATGTACACCCAGATCACTTTACTAAATCACATTACTAAAAATTTTTATGAATATTTTTTATACGATTACATTCTTATATATGCATTATATATAATACTTATGGCATAATCTATAAATATGCATAAAATATTCTGCAAAATATTCGATAGATTGTTCTATTCACATTTAAAAAATATAGAAGCGGATATTCGAATGTACTATGAACATAACATATAAGAATGTCCTTCTTATAATTCTTATAATTCGAACATCTTCGAAATATGTTCTTAAAAAATATTCATAAAACGTTCATAAGAATGTTTAGCACACGAGAATCTGTATTCACATGATAAAAATAATATGTATTTTTCATACGAATGTTTAATAGAGTGGAAATTCAAATAAAATAGGGAATGATTTTGCCGAGAAATATACATATATTTAAGTAATGTCTTATTTAAAACTATAATTTTAAAAATATGATTGTAAAGACAATTATATCTTAACTTCCATAATATTTTCTATAATATTTATAATACTTTATAAATCGATTTTCTGTACATTTTTCATCTTTATGATGAAGCAATTTTAAAGTTAACTCTCTCTATGTGTAGTCTTCCTATTGTTTCTTATCATTTTTTTTATTTTTTAATGAGAAAAAAGTACCGCCGAATTTATCGTCACCTAATATGCACTAGGGAAAAATTGATCGGATTTTGCAAGTCATATATGGGTGTATATAAATATACATACATGAATACGCCTGTGCATATACATACTTTTTTTCAATTCTATTCAGTCAATTTGAATTGACGTAATGCATTCTGAAAAGTTCCATACTTTTCGAAAAATTTAGATGACAATGGTTATTATTATACATATACACTGCACTGATATTATGCATTTCACACACGAGTGTGCCTCTGGATCTTATCATGAAAAACATTGAGAGAAGGCGAACTTAAGTCCATGCACAAAAATACCAAAAAATGAATTTTTGAATACGATGGAATTCATTCTCAGTTCCACTTATTTCATCTTCGACGATGTTATATATAAACAAACATATGGCACTCCTATGGGATCACAGCTATTTCCAGTCATAGCAGATATTGTCATGCAAGATCTAGAGGAGCAGTCGTTAACAATGTGCAAACTATCTTTTATTTTTGATATGTGGACGACATTGTGCTGGCTGGTTTCGAGCCAATCAAAAGATTGTTATCTTGAGACTAACTGGCCTGCTCAAGTTTTATTTTGAAGTGTTCTCTCCTAGGAGAGTGTAAGTTGTCTTACTAGACTTGTGAAACTTTTTTCTTATCTTTTTAATTCTGAGAGTGATATCCTTCTGCCAAAACCACCGAAACCATCGAAATCGCCATTAGCGTAGAAAATCTACTCCATTTTCATATCTATTGTGAATTTCATTTCGCTCTGAGTAAGGAGAATATATTATTTCCTGAACTGGGACCCTGATGGACGAATTGGGTTTTTTTCCAATACTGCTGGTGCATCATTTAACAGTTTTCATAATCTGTTGTTTATTGTTTTAAATATTAAAGCCATTCTACAATTGCGTAAATGTAGTTGTAATGTAAGATTGTAAGAAAATGACCAATCATAGTCGAATATTCTTCTTACGATCGAAGAATAATCGATTGTGATTGATCAAATTCTTACAGACTTACGTTTACAACAACGCTTACGCAATTGTAGAATGGCCTTTACATCCAAAGGATAGCAGATATTAAGGAGGGCCTCAATACAGAATCTTAAATTCTTCTCATAAAAAATGGGATGTGATAGCAAAATCGCCCTATTAACTACATTATAAATAGTTCCACTTTTGTGGCACATAGGATGATTCAAGAGAAAAGAAAGATATTTGCCCGAGAACGTCTCTTTATGATGTCAGTCAATAGTTAAGATGTTATTGATAATTTTTAATTTTAAATGTAAGAAGTTAAGGTATCTATTTTTTTCTAATTCTAATGTGAACTTCAGACGTTCATGGTAATTATTGAATATGTCAAATAGGTGAAAAATTTTCTCTGAAGGAACAGCTAGCACAATGTCGTCCACATATCGAAAAATAAAAGATAGTCTGCACATCGGCCCTCGTTAACGATTACTCCTCTAGATCTTGCATGACAATATCCGCTATGACTGGAGATAACGGTGATCCTGTTATGATTTCGAAAAATAACTAGAACCATTTCATCTTTCCTTTTACAAGAGTAGCAAAAATTAGAAAACAATATAACTTGATGAGAATGTTAAAATGTTAATATTATCTGATAGCTCATTAGTCTTTTAATTTTAACATTTTTGTACATTTTCAATGTGTATTATATTTTAATTAATTTTGTAAAAATCTTCTTTGTAAAAATAAAAATGAATTTAATTCATTATCAAATTCATTATAACGCTGTTTTTGCAATGCGCGACAAATTAGGTATATGCAATAAATAAAAAGTCGATGAATACTCTTATAAAGTGTGTGTTCTTAATTTCGGAATATTTGAATCGAATATTATAAATATATGTAAAACATTACAATCAGATCGTATTCATAATAACGAATGTTCTTAGAATATTCATCGAGTTTGTTTTTATTGTTTGTTTATATTGCACATTGTTTATTACACACTGCATTTTCAAAAGCAATTAAAGTCACCCTTTTTTACACGATAGACAAAATTAGTTAAAATGCAATTGCACACATTGAAAATGTACAAGAGTGTTAAAATTAAGAAACTAATGTGATATCAATTAACGAATAATATTAACACTTAACATTCTCATCAATACTTAAGTTATATTGTTTTCTAATTTTTCTTTTTCTTGTAAAAAAAGGTGAAATGGATTTAGCCACTTTTAGAAATAATAATTCATATGTTTGTAGAAAATATTTATTGAATGTTCTATGACAATATGTAAAATAATCTATATATTTTGTAAAATTTTGTATTACAAGCTCGTGCTAGAAGCGGGCAGCGGATCCAAACTGGCATCCCTGGTTTCCTACAGAGTCTACTTATGAGGCGCATATTGTTCTCATAAGAAAACGCTGAAAAACAATCATGAGGAAAATTTTTCGCATCATCGCATATATGAAGTAGTCCGTGTACATTGTACGATAAAAAAACCGACCCATACAAATTTTCGCACATCTTGACGAATTTTTGTAAAGCGAGCTCCGCATATCGCAAATGCAGATCATTTCTAGTCGGCAGTACTAGACATCGAATTGCTGAATGTAAAAGTGAAGATAATGATCTTCGGGAAGAACTTCCTTAAGAACAACAGGCCCGATATACAGAAGGAATTGACGGAATTCTGTTGCTTTAAATCTTTTGTAAGATTCTATAGATCTTGGACGACGAGCAAAATTCACGAGGGCAAAACTGCGACAAATTGTTTAAAGACGCAGAAATTTGAGATATTTGACGGGTACATAATTTACTCGACTTTGTAAATGCATCATCTATCCATGCTGATATGCACTTTTTTACAACCCCCAGATAAATCAAATGCATGTACTCGAAAGGGACTTGGCTAACCTCCTACAGGAAGTTTGGATAGTGCACTTATCTCTTCTTTGTGGTGATCTTGATCTACGAGCTTGGAATACTCATCCGTTCTACAACGCAGTAGACCGAATGGAAAAACTGTCCGTTTTTCTATTGTCACCCTTTTATGTAATATTTTGAGCATGGATGAAATGCCACGTGTTCTTTATGGTTCAAAATGAAAGCACGAGCAGGCGCATCAGCTACGAATGCACGTAAACGAAGCGGTGACTTAGTGCCTTTATAATCAATACCACGTATAATTTCAGTCACCTCATTTACAAACATTTAAAAAAATCACAGGCATTTGCGGGTTTGTCTGGTACATGGTAAATTCCAACTACTTCAGGATTAGTATTACGAATGGTTACAATTCTGATCTGAATTGGCCATATTTGAGAATTTCCGGATTTGTCTAAAGCACCGCCATCAATGTTAAAATTTATTTCCAATATCTTTGGAATCAAAGTAGACTGAATTTTTTCAAGGCTTTCAATTACTCCTTTTTTTAAATCCAAAATGGACGTACTCGCCAGATTCGACAATGGACAATTCTATTTGAATTCGAGGGATTTTTAAAAGCGTTCGCGAGTCTTTCGGCAAAGAAGAAAAACAAGAATGCGTTCTCAATACTTTTAGAATATTGTTTCCTGTCGTATGTGGTATGTTATTATCAATGAAACATTAACGAAGCAATTGCGAGAACGAGTGCCTACTTTCCTCATCAGTATCGTCAATGGAAAAACCAATCGTTTCCTCTTCATGAGCGACTGACAAGGGAACGGGTCGCAGGTGTCCCTCACCGATTTCAACGAGCTTTGGATATGTTGTAGAGCATCAAAAAATATTAGAAAAAATATTTTTTTTAGCGGCGTATCTCGACGTTTAAAGGTTGAAACAACCCCTCGAAGATAATTGTTTTTTTCGTTTTTTACGAATATCTTGGAAAATATGAGGAATATGAAAAAATGTTTTATACAAAAGTTTTACAGTATTTTATACTCTTTACAACTGTGTATTTACATTTTTCAAAAATGTTAAATTTTTTATTTACCCCAGCCCTACTTATTTTGCAAAATTAAAAAATTTTGTAAGAACAAAAATTATAGATTATTGAGAGCCAAATCCATCCGTATATATTAATGTATGGGTTCCGCGATTCAATTTTTCAAAAAACGAGATGATATCTCGTGCTATAGGCGCCGCGCTGTAAATAGTATTGCATTATTTATTTTTAGTTGCGCCACATTTAACAACTGCCTCTTGTACAATATCTTCTTATATAACATAAAAATGGATTAAGTCTAATGATATAATGTGATTGATTTCCATCCGCAATATGCAATATGCAATATGCAATATGCACAACCAGATCAAAGCGCATCAAGGAAATCAATAGGTCAAGGAAAACGGTTCGGACTTCGCACGCATAATATTTTGCGTTGTATAACTTCATCCAGGCATCTAGGAATAGAATTCACTCGTGTCGTGTGCAAAGTTATAATCAGATATAAGCGTCCGTAACAGACGTCTGTCGTTATAAACGTCCGTCTTTCCATCTCGTAAATTAGTGTCTAAAAAGTGTATGTTGTGTACTGTCATTTTAACAAGTATTTGTTATTAACTTTTATTACTTTCTTACTCTTGTCAATCTTTGATTAACTTTGATTATTGTAATTATAAAAGTTCGTGAAATTATTAATGTAACATAATTAATATACGATGAAATGAGAGGAAATAAGTACTGAATTGTCAATTATTCCGTTTAAATAAAAATTTTATTTATTTTTTATTCAATAATATATTTTTTCAAGAAATAAAGAGGCGATATAATTAACACTAAAGACAATTGCATTATTTATGAAGTCTATGATTTATATATATTAAATTTATTATTTTTATACATAATTAGAGTTTTATATTTAATTTTAATATTTTTTTAGAATGATGCAGTTTAATCCATACAATGTAGTATTCTTACTTTCTATAACTTTCATGGGTTTCCCCAAAGTCCCATAACTTCGCAAGAAAGACAAGTGAATGAAAAAATTGAACATATTGAACATATGCTGCGGGAAATAAAAGACGAACAAGAATATGAAATAGAAGAAGAAGAAACGTTAGATTTTTATGACGAATACGGGATTCCAGAAGCGGAAAAAATTGATTTATTAGAGGCAGAACAAAATGAAGTATATCTTCCAGAAGAAGTTATCTGTAGTTCTATTGAACAAACGATATCGTATGACTATAAGAGGGAAGCTGTGGAATACTGGAAAAGCGGTAAAACAAGACCAAGATCACTTGAAGGAGTTAGACAAAAGTTTAAAAAAGTTACATCGATACGGCAACTACGACGATGGGAAGACCAAATCAATGAAGGTGGTAGTAGATATGACAAATTAAAAAGAATTTCTCAATACGTTTTAAATCATTTCAATAAAGCAGTTGAGAGAGGAATTATTATCCATGATATTGATATCGCTCGATGGGCTTCTCGAGCACAAGAAAATGAAAATGTGCCAGGATTCAGTGCTTCAGAAACATGGGTAAAAAGATTTAAAAAAATACATACTATTGTGTCTCGGAAAATAACAAAATTTATAACCAAAAAAGGTTTGATATCAAAACCAGATTTGGAAAATAAATACGATACATTTATTACAAACGTAAAACATTATATTGATCGATATGGAGTGGAAAATATTTATAACTCGGATCAGAGTGGATTCCAATTAGAACTTCACTCTGGTCGTACTTTAATTTACAAAGGTGTAAAAAAGGTAGAATCCGTAGTACAATCTGTATCAGCAACCACGCACAGTTATACGATACAACCTACTATTTCGGCTGATGGTAGATTATTATCACCTCTTTTCATAGTATTAAAAGAAGTTACAGGAACATTTGGTCCGAGAGTACAGAATACATTATTCAACGCGCCTAATATTTTCGTTACGGCTTCAACATCAGGCAAATTAACATCAGGTCATGTAAAAACTTGGTTAAAAGAAGTATTTTTTCCGAATGTCGGTCCAAAATCAGTATTATTATTAGATTCATGGAATGGACATTGTCCTAACGTACTTTCAGAAACTAGACCAGATTCTGTAACAGATATTAGTATCCTAACTATCCCGGTAGGTACGACAGGAAAAATACAACCGTTAGATGTCTACGGCTTTCGCCTGTGGAAAAATTTTGTTAAACACTTTTCTGATACAATTATGTTGTTAGATCTTGCTTTAGATCTTCATATCAGAAATAATATTTTGAAATTGCAATCATTAACACATAATCAATTCTCATCACCCAGATTTCAAAACTTGTTTAAATATGCGTGGTTTAAAAGTGGATATATACAAAATAGACCAACAGAGTTTGAAACACCAGTTGAATTTTGTTTTAAAAACAATTCTAAAGTAAAATGCAATATTTGTGGTGAAACTGCTGTAATTACTTGTTCTTGGAGTAAAAAATCACTTTGTATAACACATTTTTTCCATGAACATCATTTTTGTGATGAATACGTGCCATAAATATAACATATTTACAGTAATACGTTTATACAAATTCTGTACTGATTTTTTTAAAAAAGATAAATTTCCAAATCATGAATACTGGTAAGGTTTTTGGCAGTTTTCTTTATCCATGCAACAAATGTTGGTATTCTTTTATTTCTGCCTAATAAAAAATTTTTATTCATATAAAATTATGTTTGTAACACTCTTTTCAAACTGTTTTGTTTTCTTCCTTTACTCTTTCTTTCATTTTCACTTGTTAAATAATATTTTACAAACAATATTTCAAATAGTTTATCAAAATAAATTATATAATTATAATATATTAAATTATATAATTATAATATATTAAATTATATAATTAAATATGTAATTATATCATAAAATTTTAACAAGAAGTTCTTACCATTGAAGAAGTTATATTATATTTTATTTATTTTTTATAAATTTAAACTGGAGTAAAGAATTGAAAAAAAAACGTTATTTTAGTTAAGAATTCATAACTGTTATAATTTTTTAATTAAAAAAATTCCTTTTAGACTAAAATATTTCGGGATACGTACTTTGAAAAAAAAAGTAATATTGTTACTTCCAAAAAATTGAATTCTTTAAACACGCCAAAAAGTTTTTTCAATTTCTTAAATTTTCCGACACGAAGTGCATTATAGTAACTCACAATGCGTAAAATTGAAAAATTAAGTAATAAAATTATTTAAAGTATAAAATACATTACTAGATAATAAATCGTGTAATATGTTGCATATTATGTCATTAGACTTAATCCATTTTTATGTTGTATAAGAAGATATTGTACAAGAGGCAGTTGTTAAATGTGGCGCAACTAAAAATAAATAATGCAATACTATTTACAGCGCGGCGCCTATAGCACGAGAATATCATTTCGTTTTTTGAAAAATTGAATCGCGGAACCCATACATTAATATATACGGATGGATTTGGCTCTCAATAATCTATAATTTTTGTTCTTACAAAATTTTTTAATTTTGCAAAATAAGAAGTAGGGCTGGGGTAAATAAAAAATTTAACATTTTTGAAAAATGTAAGTACACAGTTGTAAAGAGTATAAAATACTGTAAAACTTTTGTATAAAACATTTTTTCATATTCCTCATATTTTCCAAGATATTCGTAAAAAACGAAAAAAAACAATTATCTTCGAGGGGTTGTTTCAACCCCTAAACGTCGAGATACGCCGCTAAAAAAAATATTTTTTCTAATATTTTTTGATGCTCTACAACATATCCAAAGCTCGTTGAAATCGGTGAGGGACACCTGCGACCGTTCCCTTGTGAGCTATCACTCGATGCAAAGGGCTGTGATTATGATTCGCTGTTGCATACAGAAGATACGAGTGATTGAAGAACCAAATTAGCATCAGTCGATTCAGAATTTTATGTCTTGAATCCCTTGACACACTATGAGATGCATTTAACGACTTAGAAAGTAGAGAATCTTCCGCGGCAGAATTGTGTGTAATAGTCAGATTATTGTCGATGTAATCGTGAAGAAAGGAAGAAGATTGATTATCTTTTCGTTTTTCGGATTGTATTTTGCGTATGCCCAACTGTAGTAATATTCTTCTACGTTACCGATACAGTAACTGACTAACAGGCTTACGACCACAAGACACTTTATACTTTGACACAGATTTCATGTTGTTTTATATAAAACTAAAGTGCCAGAAGTATAATAAAAGCTAGAATACATTAAGTTTTGAATATTTTAAAGTAAATGAAGGCAACAAAATGTAATGCATAAATTCACGTTAGGTTACAATTTATAAATAAAACACTACCTGATTAAAACATTAATTCGATATCCAATCACGATTCACCAGTTAAGGTACCTGAAAATAGTAATAATTAATAGACAGGATGTCCGAAATAAAAGTTCTCACATGAAAGTTGGTGGTAGATCGGGTCAAATCGAGACGAAAAGTCCTATACCATTTTCCAAAATTCGTAATATTTATCGAGTTATTAATTGTAAAAAATCGGAAGAAGGGATAGACAGCGCGGTGCGCGAGACGTGAGAGCGGCAATGGCAGCGGGAGCAGCGAGCCCCCGCCCACGTCTCTCGCACCGCGCTGTCTATCCCTTCTTCCGATTTTTAACAATTAATAACTCGATAAATATTACGAATTTTGGAAAATGGTATAGGACTTTTCGTCTCGGTTTGACCCGATCTACCACTAACTTTCGTGTGAGAACTTTTATTTCGGACATCCTGTATACTCACCAGGAAAAACCTGGTACATACATACAGTAGAAATATGGTAAAAAATTCACAATTTAAGTTTCAATTGAGGACACCTTGGCGGCCATCTACTTCCCGCTCGTCGAGAGGCTTCGCAGAATCTCTCAGATAGCACAGAGATGAATACAAGTTTGTAATGTATTCATTTTAAAGAAATAACATACCTGCAGAATACCTGCAGAATAATAAAAATGAATGTCTAGAGAATTCTTGAAGAATTACCCACAATCGACTTCGTTTAGAAGTATACTTGAGGAGTTCATTATATATGAATACTTTGAGATTAGCACTAGGGAATAGTCTGAGAATTCGTGAGAAATATTTCTCAATTGAACGAATTGTAACATTATTACATATACATATAATGAGATATACACAAAAAATAAAATTGCTATCTGTATATTTTACATATATGTATATTTTGTACTCTTCATTTCCTTCTGTATACATTTTTAGGCATTGCATATAAACTAAAAAGTACTCATTATTTCAAATAATAAAAAGTACACTAAGAAAAAAAATTGGTAGAACGGACTAAATTTGTATGGTTGGTTGATCTAATGGTTGATTCAACAATTATAATGTTGCACTAAAAGAGATATAGTTCATTCATGTCAATCATAATCAAGAATTAACTAAACCAATTCAATCCAATTATTTTGTTCAAAATACTATTAGCATTTATTTGTTTTTGCATGATATTTAGTTACCTAGGTAATATGTGTGTTTAAATTCCAAGTATCGAGCTGACTAAAGGATGCCGTGAGGATTAATAAATATTGTGTATTTTCAACGGAACGGTTGAGTTTGACACGACAAAATTTTTGTGTCGATTTTAATTTGTTTAAGTAACAGAAAGTTTTATACATTTTCAAAAACTTTTTGATGGGTAAACTAAGCGCGATAAAAAATTAAATAAAAAAATTGTTTGTTCAAATTTCTAGGCTAAATAAAAACTTAATTGATTGATACATAATTTAGTTAAAAATAAATATTTTTCTTAATAAACAACTAAAGAGCATGATTAAATATCACATCATTATCGTATAACATCAACTATTTGATATGTTTCCTTCAACTAAACGAAACTGCAGCTCAATCGTTTGAAATTTGATTATTGCGGAAACTTTTTGATAGATGAACCAAACGCGATAAAAAATCATGTAAATTAATTGTTTATTAAAATTTGTAGGCTAAATAAAAACTTAATTGATTGATACATTATTTAGTTAAAAATAAATATTATTTTTCTTAATAAACAACTAAAAGGTTTGATTAAATATCACATCATTATTGTATAACGTCAACTATTTGATATATTTCCTTCAACTAAACGAAACTGCAGCTCAACCGTTTGAATTTTGTTAAATTTTGATTACTGTGGAAACTTTGATGGATGAACCAAGCGTGATAAAAAAATCAAATAAATAAATTATTTATTAAAATTTGTAGGCTAAATAAAAACTTAGTTGCTTAATACATGATATTTAGTTGAAAATAAATATTATTTTTCTCAAACAACTAAAGAGCATGATTATAAATATCACATCATTGCTGTGTAACGTCGACTACTTGATATGTTTCCTTCAACTAAACGAAATTGCAGCTTAACCGTTTGAATTTTATTAAATTTTGATTACCGCGGAAACGTATGGGTCAGTAACAGCGAGACAGAAAATAGTCCGCTCTCTTCGATAGTCGATTGTCAGCCGAAGCCGCGCCGAGCTTACACGGACGTGGCGTTTCATAATTGTGTGCGTATTGCAGGTTCTTACAGGCGCTTGCTACTGTCTACGCAGTGTCTACTGTTGCTAGAAGTCGCGATTTCTATTCGTTGTGAGTGATCACAAGAGAAAGACGTCGTTTCTGTATTATTGTGTTAAATTGTGCGAAGTGATTGAAAGATTATGGCAAACATTATTCGTTCATGGCAGATAGAAGATTCCGTGGAATCAAGCATCATAAAAATATTGGAAGGTATGTATTTATTTAACTTTTATTTAATTATTCAGTACTGTTTTTATATGTAATGTTTGTTCAAAACGTTATCTCTCTTTATTAATTCTACACGAAATGTAATATACTTTGAAAATTGTAACTGTAGATCTTTTATTTCATTCATTTATGTAACAATAGTTTTTCACGCTTTATTTACGCATTGTCAACACAATGATTTCTGTAAACTATAGCGTCAATCGACAATGTAAAAAACAATGTTTAAACAAAACATTAAAAAATATTTAGTTGGATGAAATAATTTATTTTAGTGGTACAATAAACGAAATAAAAATTTAGTTGACAGAATCAAATATTTATTTGACTGCAAGATAGTTTCGTTAAGAATCAAAGTTTTTTTGCTATTGACAAAACATTATTTTCAACTTTTTACTTCAATCAATCTCAGAATACACATAGAGAATCATAATGTCGAAAATATATTTTACTGCAATGCTCGCGCGACGTTTACTACAACAATGGAAGATAAAAGAATTTATTCATATTTTTCTAATTAAATAATAAAGGTAATAAGGTCCAGTTCTTTCTACGGCTTAAAACACAAGTTTAAAATCGCTGTAAACAACCATCGCGAGACTTATATATGCACGTCCGTACCGGCATCAGTTTATATACTTTATTGCGACGTGCATATACAAGTCTCGCGATGGTTGTTTATAGCGATTTTAAGCTTGTGTTTTAAGCCGTAGAAAGAACTGGACCTTATTATTTTTATTATTAAATTAAAAAAATATGAATAAATACTTTTATCTTCCATTGTTGTAGTAAACGTCGCGCGAGCATTGCAGTAAAATATATTTTCGACATTATGATTCTCTGTGTGCGTATTCTGAGATTGATTGAAGTAAAAAGTTGAAAATTAAAATATTTTGTCAACAGTAAAAAAACTTTGATTATCCTAACGAAACTATCTTGCAGTCAATTAAATATTTGATTCTGTCAACTAAATTTTTATTTCGTTTATTATTATATACCTCTGAAATAAATTATTTTATCCAACTAAATATTTAGTACGATACGTTCAACTAAATATATTACTATGATGAACCAAAATATTGTTTCCAAAACCGCATTTGCTTAAAGTAGTAACAAATTATGAAGTTTGGAAACAATATTTTGTTTGACCGTAGTAATATGTTTAGTTGAACGTTTCGAACTACATATTTAGTTGGATGAAACAATTCTTTTTCTCAGTGTAGTTTTCTTTAAATCTTTGAGGCGATGGAGTTACATACGTTTCCAATTTTTAGAAAAAGGCAATTACTGACGCAAATTTACCTGAACTTACCCCAGAACTTATTAAAGAAATAATACCACAAATTGGATTAAGAATGGAATTCCTGAAGAAATGGACGACGGAATTTAAGACAGAGAAAATGTCTCATGTTAGTGCGCATTTTATACATTGTCTTTCTCATGTTAATTAAACTTAACAAAATTACCTTTTCAAAAAAAGGTAAAAAAATGCGCCAAGTATACGCGCTCAAAAACGCCCAAAAAATTACGCCTCAAAAAAGAATCCTTCTACAAAACTACGCCTAAAAAAGAACTCTTGTATTAATTACCTTTGTACAAAAAAAGGTTTTTCCTACAAAAAAATGTGATATCAAGAAAGTGCGCCAACTATACAATTGGATAGTTTCATAATACTCTTTGGTTAGTGTTTATAGTCTGATTTTATATATAAAATTGTAAAAAGTACTTTTATACAAATAATTATTTTAATACAAATAAATATTTTAATATATTTTTACATATAAATATTTAAATACTATACACAAATCTTTTATAAATAAATATTTTATCGCACGCACGCACGCACGCAACTAATTCCGGACGCTGGTTTAGATGGCTATTTCCAGTAGATCGTACGTAGTAAATACCGACTTGAGAGTTCTTTTCATCTCATTCTCATTTTAGCTAATCAGGGGTTTTGCGGCTCTCAGACAACAAGAATTTAATTAAATAAAAAGAATTGTCTCATGTCAGTGTTTATTACGTGTGATGTACTGGAATTAACCGCTAAACCGATATTCTGATTGGTCAAGAGCCTTCGTTACCCGAACGAATCAGAAGAGACGCAGTCACGTGACCCAGTTTGCCACTCTCTCTCTCTCTCTCTCTCTCTCTCTCTCTCTCTCTCTCTCTCTCTCTCTCTCTCTCTCTCTCTCTCTCTCTTACTGTGTGCGTGCGTGCGTGCGATAAAATATTTATTTATGAAATATTTATAATATCTTTAGGCGGTATTCATAGTCTGATCTTATCTTTAAGATCGTTTTGAGTTCATCTTCAAATGCTTCGTAATCAATAAAATAATTAGTATCTGAAAATAAATTTAATTTTATATATAAGGTCAGACTATGAACACTAGCCAAAGAATACTAGTGAAGAAATAGGTGTTTTAGTTTATGTAATTATTTTTATTGTTGGGGCGCACTTTCTTGATATCACATTTTTTTGAAGGATTTTTTTTAGGTGTTTTTTGGGCGCGTATACTTGGCGCATTTTTGTACCTTTTTTGAAAAGATAATTTTGTTAGAATTTCACATGTTTTGTAGTAATTATTATCTTTTTTGAGGCGTAATTTTATAAAATTTATTATTATACAATCATCTAAAGTATTATTTATTAAACAAATATATACTTGATTCTTTTAATAAAATAAAATTAATATATCTGAAATAAATCTAAAATAAGCACAATTAATATTATATCAGCTTTTAAAAAATTTTAATAGAATATTTAATGACCTTTGATATGATACTTCCAATTTAATTCATCTCTCTCGTATAATTATAAAATTGACATTTTTTATTATAATCTTCTCTTGGAGAAAAAGGAAACTGTTTCTATTAATAAACTTTCGTTATATAACTTAAATCCAAGCTATTCATTGAGCCTATTTAAAATTTTGTCGGTTCAGTCGTTTTTGAGATCCGATAATCGAAGGATCCGTCAATACGACGTCTCGCGTAAAAGAGATTCGTCAGTCTCGGACACAGAGGACACTCGACTCCCTACGCTGCGCATACACTTGGCGCGCGTGATCTTCGCGACCCGGACATCCCGGTTGACGGGAGTCGTCTGGCACGGTCCCTACGCGTACCCCGGTGCCGCCGAACCCGTCGGTTCTCGTGGCGCACCTCTGTGTCGTGATCTTCGCGACCCGGACATCCCGGTTGACGGGAATCACCTGGCATGGTCCCTACGCGTACCCCGGTGCCGTCGAACCCATTGGTTCTCGTGGCGCATCTCTGTGTCACGATCTTCGCGAGTCGGACATCCCGATTGACGGGAATCGCCTGGCACAGTCCCTACGCGTACCCCGGTGCCGCCGAACCCGTCGGTTCTCGTGGCGCACCTCTGTGTCGTGATCTTCGCGACCCGGACATCCCGGTTAACGGGAATCGCCTGGCACGGTCCCTACGCGTACCCCGATGCCGCCGAACCCATTAGTTCTCGTGGCGCATCTCTGTGTTGCGATCTTCGCGACCCGGACATCCCGGTTGACGGGAGTCGCCTGGCACGGTCCCTACGCGTACCCCGGTGCCGCCGAACCCATTGGTTCTCGTGGCGCATCTCTGTGTCGTGATCTTCGTGAAACGGACATCCCGGTTGGCGGGACTCGCCTGGCAGGGTCCCTACGCGTGCCCCGGTGCCGCCAAATCCGTTGGATAATACATTGAGATTATGGATCGATTCTCGCTATAACTGCACTGAGTTGCACTAGTTCAGCAATGCAGTTCAGTCAGTGCAGATGCCGCGTAACAGTGGCGCTCTTGCGGTAAAAAAGCGAACCTGGACATTTCCCCACCACTAGCCGGGGCGGAGGAGACGACGACGACGTTTCTTAAATGAAAATTACCCATTTTCAACTTTTTTAAACTTTACATCGCGATATCTCTGCTCGTAGTTCAACGTAAAATAAAAATAATAATACTTTCATTATATAATTCGATCCTAAGCTTTCGATTAAGCCTACTTAGAATTCGATCGGTTCAGTCGTTAATGAGATCCGATAATCGAAGGATTTCTCAATACGACGTTTCGCGTAAAAGAGGCACGGCCGTGTCTCGGCGCCTCGCTGCGCGTAACTTGGCGCGCGAGACACTACCGTGCCTCTTGATCAAAAATGGGACTTCTGAATGTGCTATTTGAAAAATCGTGATAGAAGGATAAAATTTTAGGAAGATTTTTTTAATGTCTAAAACTAACTTTTTCCCTAATAAGAATAAGAAAAAATAACTTTTTTTTACACATCGTAATATACATGGTTATCGAGAATCAAATCTTTTTAATTTTGAGAAACTACTTTTATTCTTGAGCGATATTTATTTTGTACTATATTGACAGGTTTCGGATTCGAGTGCAGAAGTACCTGAAACAAGATCTGAAACGTCAGAAAATCTATCACAAAGTTCATCTGATGATGCTTATAGTTTTAAGAGACAGAACACTTTTGCGGGAAAATTGACGTATGCCTTAAGAACAAAAACTATTGATGTCAAAGAAATTCTATGTACGAACGTCCAAGGAAAGGCGATTGTAAAATCTTATCAAAAACACAAGTCTTTGTCGCGACAATCTAGAATGCTAATTGTCGACGTCATTCTAACGGAATTACTAAATGAAACCATCCAGTAATTTCATTTTTTTTTATAACATGTATTTCCGTAATATATCAATATATGTTCATATATAATGTATGCGTAATATATAAATATTTTCATTTTTGTTTATTTTATATTTTTGTAACGATGCGTTCTCGCTTTGCCGCGGATGGGCCCGCCGGAACCCAGAGTTCGGGAACGCGGCGGGTGAGCCTGCTAATCGTCCCGGATGTATGGGGCGCGGCCCTTTGTAGTCTTCGCTGTCGCGGTGCGTCGCGAGGTGTACGCCGGACAGGCCGGCGGAAGAAAGTTGAACGCTGGCCGAAACCTAGCTGCGGAGCGGTCGCACCGGCTCCGTCGACTGCGGGTATCGGGATGTCGAACGCTGGCCGAAACCTAGCTGCGGAGCGGTCGCACCGGCTCCGTCGACTGCGAATAGCGGGATGTCGAACGCTGGCCGTAACCAAGCTGCGGAGCGGTCGCACCGGCTCCGTCGACTGCGGGTATCGGGATGTCGAACGCTGGCCGAAACCTAGCTGCGGAGCGGTCGCACCGGCTCCGTCGACTGCGGGTATCGGAGGCAGGTGTAGGATCGCTAGGAGTCCTCAGAAGCTCCTGAGGCCGGTATCGGGAAGAATCTCGGATCAGGAACTGGTGCCGGCTCATCGAGCGAGCCGGCTTATATACCGGTTCGGCGGCCCCTTCCATGCGTCGATTCGTGAGGTCGCGTTTCCTCGTGGGTATCGCGCACGCCGTGTCCCCGTGCTTGGCGGATGGTCGGCCGTGGGGCTTAGTGACGACACTTTACTGTGTCGTCACATCACCCCCCTTGTTAGGGGAGGTGCGCGGCGGCAGTCGTCTTACGGCCCTAGGCTGTCCGCGTTTATCAAACCGTTTATCCACCGGCCGGTGCCGGATGTGGCGTAATATTTACGCCCTAATGTTGCGGCGTGAAACGGCACTTGGACGACGGTTCCGTCCCCCAGGGTCATCGGTACGGGTGGTGTGCTCCGGGTCCCTGAGTGGACGTTGTCCGGTGGCCTCGGTTGCGTGCACGCTGCCAACACTGATGGTCGTGTTGGTGGTGGGCGGCTGCTTGACCCTGTGCGTGCGGTGGCCGGGACTCGGGCGACGGGTCGTTCGTGCCCTGGCGTCCCGGGCCCTGGTTGCCGCGGCGCGGCTCTTTCTAGAGGCTCGTGGTGCCTCACCGGGGCCTCCGTGCTGCGCGGGCGGTTATTAGCCTCTGCGCGTCGCGCCTGGTCGGGTGCCGGGCGGTCTGCTCGTGGCCATCCCCGGTCGCCTCTGGGCCGCGGGTCGCGGTGGCTCATGCCCTGGCGGTATGGGGCCGCAGTTGCCGGTGGTCGCGACGGCCGGGACGCCTCAGGTTCTCGCCTCCGGTCTCGTGGAGGCGGCGGCGGTGGACTCGCCAACCATATCGCCCGGCGACGTTGGTCAGCGTCCGACCGCTGAATTGTGGTGCCCCTTCGGGGCACCGTGCTTCGAATGGGTGGCGGATTCGGAGCAGCCGGGGGTCGACGCTTCCATCCGGCGCCGCTTTCGTCGCTCGATGAGCTGGAGAAAATGTCTCCAAATAGCTCGCGTATACGCCCTTCCCGTGAGCTCATGGTGGAGATCAGTGCGTGCTCCGTGTCGCGACGCGCTTTATATATCTTGCGCGCGGATGCCGTGGTGGGGGTCCGCCGGTCGGTGGGGCGGGCCGCCAGCTGTAGGGGTTGCTGGTGGCCGTTGGTGGGGCGGCCGTTGCGTGCGTCCGAGTGGGGGTAGGCCGTTGCCCACCGGGTGTCCGGAGCAGTGATGCCGTTCGGCAGACGCGGCAGCACACCAGCAGCGGTGGTGGGGGATGGCTGGCAGCGTCCACACCGAACTCCGAAGCGACGTATGCTCTCGGCAACGCTCGGCTAGCTTCGGGCAGACGAGAATAAATATATATGTTCTCTCTCTGTCTCTCGCACTACTGTTCGTCAAGCTGGCAAAACGCCGCTGGCGGACTTTTCGCTGCTGGGTCGAAAGCAACACGCCGCTAGGCCGAAAGCAATACGCCGCTAGGCTGAAAGCAATACACCGCTAGCGGAAACTTTAATGCTGGCCAGAAAACCTCTTAGATTTAGTAACTTACTTTTTGACAAAACTTCTGTGGGTGATTAGAATATGAGTAGAATTATTATAAGCTAGTCAAAACTTCTGTCTCATTTATAGTTTATGAGATACTTTATGCTTTATGTCAAAATATACCAGAATAAAGTGTAAAATATCTCGTAAACTATTGATTTTTCGACAATTTTACCTTGCCACTTTTATATGCAGAATAATCAAAGAGATCATATATAAAAAAAATCATATAGTTCTATAAAAATGACTTTAAAATTATGATTAACTATGTGATTTTTTTACATAATATGAATTCTCTGCATATAAAAGTGATAAGGTAGAATTGTCGAAAAATCAATAGTTTACGAGATATTTTACACTTTATTCTGGCATATTTTGACATAAAACGTAAAGTATCTCATAAATGAATGGGACAGAGGTTTCGATTAACTAATGATGATCCTTACCCATGTCTTTATCACCCACAGAAGTTTCGTCAAAAAGTGGGTTACTAAACCTAAGAAGTCCCCTTGTGAGACAAAAACAACACGCCACTGGAGCGAAAGTAACACGCGGCTGGGGCGAAAGCAACACGCCGCTTTGATATAATTCATGCTATACAGCTTCTTCTTTTACTTTTTATATGTAGCCACGTTGTAAAAAGTGTAAAAGATAAAAATTGAGAGCAGATTATATTACACTGTACTCTACATTTGGAAAAAATATTTATATTATTTAATATTTATATTTAATATTTATATTAAAACTATTCTGCACTTATTACTTAATTAAATGACATGAAAAAAATTCAAGGAGACAACTTAAAGGTAATAAAAAAGAAAAACTCATATTTGTCATTAATTAGAAGTATATTTAATAATAATAATTGTGATAAATATTAAATCCTCCCCTTTCTCCCCCCCCTTTTCCCTCCTCCCCTTCTTCCTCCTCCTCTTCTCCCTCCTCCCCTTTTCTCTATCCCCCTTTTCCCTCTATAATTATAGCGCGTAAGTCCTGCCCGCTGATTATACCAGCGGGCACGCGACCGTCCCCCACTGACTCGTCCTCGGAGATCAGCTGAAAAAAATTTACAAATAAATAATGTATAAACAGAATACTCAAAAACACGCGCGCGCGCGCGTGTGTGTGTGCGTGCGTGCGTGCGTGCGTGCGTGCGTGCGTGCGTGCGTGCGTGCGTGCGTGCGTGCGTGCGTGCGTGCGTGCGTGCGTGCGCGCGTGCGTGCGTGCGTGCGTGCGTGCGTGCGTGCGTGCGTGCGTGCGTGCGTGCGTGCGTGCGTGCGTGCGTGCGTGCGTGCGTGCGTGCGTGCGTGCGTGCGTGCGTGCGTGCGTGCGTGCGTGCGTGCGTGCGTACGTGCGTGCGTGCGTGCGTGCGTGCGTGCGTGCGTGCGTGCGTGCGTGCGTGCGTGCGTGCGTGCGTGCGTGCGTGCGTGCGTGCCTGCGTGCGTGCGTGCGTGCGTGCGTGCGTGCGTGCGTGCGTGCGTGCGTGCGTGCGTGCGTGCGTGCGTGCGTGCGTGCGTGCGTGCGTGCGTGCGTGCGTGCGTGCGTGCGTGCGTGCGTGCGTGCGTGCGTGCGTGCGTGCGTGCGTGCGTGCGTGTGAGAGAAAGAGAGAGAGAGAGAGATACCTTTTTGTTGCTGCTGCTGAAGCAAGAGATCATCCGTCTCCATCTGCTCTTGTTGCGGCTGCTTTTGCTGCTGCTGCTCCTGCTGCTGCTCTTGCTGCTGCTGCGGCTGCTCTTGCTGCTGCTGCAACTGGAGCTCTTTCTGCAGCTTCTCAACTTGTCTGTTGAGATGTTGCAGTTGCTCAGTCTTTTTCTTCTGCAACTGCAACATCTCTTCACGCCTTTTTTTATTTTCCATTCTATAAAACACATAAATGACATGTAAAATAAAGAAATTGTAAAATAATTATTAGTAAAAATTAATAGAGATATTAATATTAATTAAGATTGATCTATGTAAATTATAATACTTTAATTGTAAACGATTACAGTCGTGAAACTTGATCTATCATTATGTATCATAATATCTACTTAACATAATGTCTATCGTAAATCCTTAAAGGTGCTTTTTCACGTACAGCTACAAAAGCTTTTTTTTTAATTATAAGGAAAAGAAGAAAAATGATTCAAAGCATTTTTAGCGTCAAACTATGCGTATCCACGATCAAGGTAGCATTGTCATCCGTGCATCCGCATTTCACATAGCGTTTGAGTAGTAATATTTTGTAGTTGAACTAGTTCAAACTACAAAATTGTAGCCGCTGAATTACAAATTTGTCACTTTAATCGCTTGTTTTAACAGCATGTGAAATTGCACCTTTATTCGCACCGGAATACACGATCGGTCTCGCAGCGCATGAACTTGGCGTGAGACACGACCGTATCTCCTGATGATCGTAATGCTCATTGTAAAGAATTAATAGAAAAATAATATAACTTACATAGATCAACCTTTATTGATATAAATTATATATAAAAAACGATATTATTTCAAACTAACCTGATATCTTGTCCACGGACGTGCACGTTCACGAGTACGGCGTAGACTGTATCAAAACAATGCGTACTATATCGCGCGAGCCGCGAGCGTCGTTTTTCATTTGTTTATGTCGAGACGCGCTGCCAATCTTTTTGTTCGCGAACGCCATTGGATACACTTCAGGTTATCCGATTATCAGGTTATTCCGATCAAGATTATACAAATTCAGGTGAACTATCACATACACATATCACATCACACATTACATATTTTCTGTCTTATATTCTGCCCTAATATAATTATTTTAATATTATTATTTCTCAAATATTTTCATATATTATATATTCAATATGCAAACGAGTAAATGTAAAAAGCGAAGTTTTTCAGAAGCATGGCTTAATGATAGTAGATATAAATCTTGGATACATAAAGTATCATCCGATAGTAGTCTTTATTATTGTAGTACATGCGAAAAAAAATTTTCATGTAATACAGTACATGTCTCAAAACATGTCAAATCTGCGTATCACAACAATAAAGAAAAATCATTGTTATGTAATAATGATAATAATTTAGTAAAGAAAAGAAAGAAAGAAACGACATTTCAACACCGATGGTTAGATAATGAGCAATTTAAATGTTGGTTACGCGAAGTGCCACATGTTCCAAATTCATTTTCTTGCTCAATTTGCGATAAATCTATTGTTGGTGGTTTATCGCAAATCTATCGTCAAGCAGAATCTACAAGCCATATAACAAAATATAAAATTTTTATTGAAACAAAGAAATGTAATGAAGATTTGAATGAAGAAACTAATGAATTTCTGTCATTTGATGACCGTAAAAACTCAATGGAAATTAGATATGCTGCTTTAATCGCAGAAGCAAATATTTCTCTTCAAATGGCAGAAAGTTTCTTAAATTTTTTCAACATGCATCGAATGATGGTGAAGTATTGAGAAGCATAAAAATGGCACGAACAAAATGTACAAATATAATGACGGATGTTTTGTGCCCAGTAGAAACAGAACGTGTCGTTAACAAGATTCAGAACACAAAATTTACAGTATTTATTGATGAAACATCCGATATTTGCAACGATAAATGGATGACTTTTGTTGTTCGTTATGTTGATACAGAGACATTAGATATTCGTTCTCAATTAGTTAAGCTAATAAGTATTGACGCCAAAGATTCTAGTGCAGAAAAGTTATTTCATGCTTTTAAATGTGAAATGTGGAAGTTACAGATTCCATTTTCAAATATTGTTGCCTTGTCATGCGACAATGCGTCTGTCATGATAGGGAAACATGTATCATTTAAAAGAAAATTAGAACAAATATGTCCACATTTATTAACTTTTGGATGCCCCTGCCATTCGGCAGCGTTAGCAGCTCATGCTGCATGTGAAAAAATACCTTCAATTTGCGAAGAATTTTAAAAAAAAATTTCTAATTTTATTAATAGTAGTCCGAAACGTTCGGCTATTTATACTGAATTTTCTGAATGTTTTCAAGAAAAAAAACTAAAAATATTAAAATTATGTGATACACGCTGGCTTTCTCACTATTTGTGTGTAGAAAGACTTTTAGATTCTTGGGATACAATTAAACATTTTCTTACTGAAACAGTTGTAAGTGAAAAATCGAAATCTGGAGAATATCTATTGTCTTTGATGGGCAATGTAGAAATGAAAGCATATTTTCTTTTTTTAAAATATATTTTAAATTTATTTAACGCCTTTAATGCTTTTTTTCAAGCATTAGAAACGAGAATTCATCTATTGCAATTAAAATCTCTAAATTTTCTTTTCGAAGTCTGTCGAAATTTTTTAAAAAAAGAACATCTGAGACCTTTCTCTATAAATATAATATTCTCTCTAAAAGAAAATCAAAAAAATCTTAATGAAATTACTTTAGGATTAGATTGTGATGAATATCTTAACGAATTAATGATGCAGGGGCATACAGGCATTGTTACAACAGTTCGAGAGAACTGTTTAACATTTTACGTTACTGCCGCAGAGGAAATTCGTAAAAGATTACCAGTAGATAATATATTTTTATCAAAGTTACAAGTTTTTAGACCTTATACAACTTTGTTTAATATTGATAGAGAAACGTTATTCAATGATGTTTCTTTAATAGCTAAAACTATTGATGAAGATGCCTTAAAAAAAGAATGGTTTGCATTATCATCAGATTTTACAATGGAGGAGAAACAAAACCTCTCTAAATTAAATTTCGACAACATGTGGAAAGAAATTTTGCAATATCGATACCCCAATAATACTGTTAGATATCCAAGTCTAACAAATGTTCTGAATGCTGTTCGAGCACTCCCAAATTCCAATGCCGATCCAGAGAGAGTGTTTTCCCTCTTAAGTGATGTAAAAACAAAAAAAAGGAATAAATTCTCGCCAGCCACTGTTAATGCAATTAGTGTTGTTAAATCGGCATTCAAAGCGAGAGGAGAAACAGCCATAAATATGAAAATTGAAGAAAAACATTTGTCTCTTCTATCAACGAAGAAAGAACATACTATTAAAAAACGTCGTAGTGCTTTAAGATTATATGCTGCGGATGATATAGCTGGACCCTCGTTTGCATAATGAAAATGTAAAATATTTGATTTTCAGAATATTAATAAATAATATATTTGTAAAAATTAAGCTTAAAAAAAATCTTGTCTATAAAAGACGACACGATCGAAAAAATTGACCGTGTAAAAAAATCTTGTCTGCCAATGACATCACGCTTATAAAGTTAAGCGTGTGAAAAATCTTGTCTGCCAACGACATCACGCTTATAAAGTTAAGCGTGTAAAAAATCTTGTCTGCAAATGACATCACGCTTATAAAGTTAAGCGTGTAAAAAAATCTTGTCTGTAAATGACATCACGCTTATAAACTTAAGCGTGTAAAAAATATTGTCTGCAAATGACATCACGCTTATAAAGTTAAGCGTGTAAAAAATCTTGTCTGCAAATGACATCACGCTTATAAAGTTAAGCGTGTAAAAAATCTTGTCTGCAAATAACATCACGCTTATAAAGTTAAGCTTGTAAAAAAATCTTGTCTGTAAATGACATCACGCTTATAAACTTAAGCGTGTAAAAAATATTGTCTGCAAATGACATCACGCTTATAAAATTAACCGTGTAAAAAATCTTGTCTGCAAATGACATCACGCTTATAAAGTTAAGCGTGTAAAAAATCTTGTCTGCAAATAACATCACGCTTATAAAGTTAAGCTTGTAAAAAAATCTTGTCTGTAAATGACATCACGCTTATAAACTTAAGCGTGTACTGCAAATGACATCACGCTTATAAAATTAACCGTGTAAAAAGTTTGTAAAAGAATCAGCACACACACACGCACACGCGCACACGCGCACGCGCACGCGGACGCACGCACGCACGCGCGCACACACACACACACGCGCGCGCACGCACGCACGCACGCACGCACGCACGCACGCACGCACGCACGCACGCACGCACGCACGCACGCACGCACGCACGCACGCACGCACGCACGCACGCACGCACGCACGCACGCACGCACGCACGCACGCACGCACGCACGCACACACACACACTGAAGAAAATGTAAAAAATTGTTTCTTAACAATTTTTTACATTTTCTTCCTGACGGAAGAGACCACCTTCTCGCGGTTTCCGTTGAGCAACAATATGTATGTATGCAAACATAAATTAAATAAGTGCAAAAAGAATAGTCTATAAACTGTAATTTTTTCAATTTACATTTAATCGTTATTATACTAAAAACTTTTTCAATATAAAAAATTTTCTAACTAAAAAAACATACATATTGGCCAAGAGTGGATTTTTATATATTATTATTTATTACATTTATATTCATATATTATTATTAATTATATTTATATTAAATTTAGAATAATTTAATATAAATATTTTTCATAAATATTTTCATCTTTGTGTTGCTTTCGCCTTAGCATTAAGTCCGCCAGCGGCGTGTTGCTTTCGGCCTAGCGGCGTGTTGCTTTCGACCCAGCAGCGAAAAGTCCGCCAGCGGCGTTTTGCCAGCTTGACGAACAGTAGTGCGAGAGACAGAGAGAGAACATATAGCTATTCTCGTCTGCCCGAAGCTAGCCGAGCGTTGCCGAGCGTCGAGAGCATATGTCGCTTCGGAGTTCGGTGTGGACGCTGCCAGCCATACCCCACCACCGCTGCTGGTGTGCTGCCGCGTCTGCCGAACGGCATCACTGGTCCGGAGTCGAGGGTGCTCAGCCTATTTATCCGGTGTCGGACTTTCACCCTCGTCCTCGCTAGTGTCCGCGGTGTCGGATTTTAGGTCTCGGACGTGTATATGGCGATGCCACTTACCCCGTGCATCTCGTAGATCGACGATAACGGGTGATACTATTTTTTGAACGGTCATGGGGCCGGTGTATCTCGGCGCCAGTTTTGCATTAAATGCTTCTTCTTTCTTGGACAAGGGTCGGTCCCTTTTCCAAACTGTGTCCCCCACTTTCGGTCGCCACTCGCGTCTCCGGAGGTTGTAATGGCGTTCCTGCTTTTGGAACGCGCGAGCCAGGTGTATGCGCGCAACCTCGAAGGCCTCTTCGAGCCGTTGTCGGCGTGTCTCCGGGGGTGTGGTATCGGGGAGTGGTTCACTTAGACACCGTTCAAATAGACACGGTGCTGAAGGACACAGAGATATTAGACACGATATTTTGCGCACGGTTCAATTGGACACGGAAAAGATGCACACGAAAAGATGCGCACCGTGCATTTGCACACCGAAAGAAGGACACCGTGCATTTGCGCACGGAAAAGATGCACACGAAAAGATGCGTACCGTGCATTTGCACATCGACAGAAGGACAAAGAAATGTGCCACGAGAACCAACCGGTTCGGCGGCACCAGGGCACGCGTTGGGACCGTGCCAGGTGACCCCCGTCAATCGGGGTGTCCAGGTCGCAAAGACCGCGACGTAGGGATCCGCCACGAGAACCATCGAGTTCGGCGGGACCGGGGCACACGTAGGTACCGTGCCAGGTGACCCCCGTCAACCGGGATGTCCAGGTCGCAAAGATCGTGACGTAGGGATCCGCCACGAGAACCAACGGGTTCAGCGGCACCGGGGCATACGTAGGGACCGTGTCAGGTGACTCCCGTCAACCGGGGTGTCCAGGTCGTAAAGATCGCGACGTAGGGATCCGACACGAGAACCAATGGGTTCGGCGGCACCGGGGAACACGTAGGTACCGTGCCAGGTGACCCCCGTCAACCGGGGTGTCCAGGTCGCAAAGATCGCGACCTAGGGATCCGCCACGAGAACCAACGGGTTCGGCGGCACCAGGGCACGCGTAGGGACCATGCCAGGCGACCCCCGTCAACCGCACGATTCGACACCGCACTTAATTTTCTTCTGTTTTTCATACAAAACTAAGTCCACGCTGTTTATTTCCACGTTGTTGAATGTGGGGCTCTCTAGTTTTGTTATAATTTTTACGCGGGGATGCAGGGGGAGGGCTTCGCCCTCCCCCTGCACCCCGCCCACGCGTTATTATTCAATCTCACTACTTCCACAAAGGTTTACAAATTAAATTTTGCGCGTTTTCCCTACAGCGGATCCCTACGTCGCGATCTTCGCGACCTGGACACCTCGGTTGACGGAGGTAGCCTGGCACGGTCCCAACGCGTGCCCTGGTGCCGCCGAACCGGTTGGTTCTCGTGGCACATCTCTTTGTCCTTCTGTCGGTGTGCAAATGCACGGTGCGCATCTTTTCGTGTGCATCTTTTCCGTGCGCAAATGCACGGTGTCCTTCTTTCGGTGTGCAAATGCACGGTGCGCATCTTTTCGTGTGCATCTTTTCCGTGCGCAAATGCACGGTGCGTTTCTTCTCGTATGCATCTTTTCCGTGTCCAATTGAACCGTGCGCAAAATATCGTGTCTAATATCTCTGTGTCCTTCAGCACTGTGTCTATTTGAACGGTGTCCAAGTGAATGCCACTCTCGAGATCTTCTTGGAAATTTTTCCAATTTTAACCTTTACTTTTACCTTAAACCTAACTGGGACATCCTCCCCGGTTGGATATTTCGAATTTACGCCACCTACTCAAAGCCTTTCTTTCTCTTTTGGGATCAAACTACGACTAATAATCGAGACGTCGGAGCCTGTATCTATTCTAAAGATACAATCTTTCCCGTTGACTTTTCCTTTATAATAAAAATTATAAAAATGCTTATTTCTATTATCGCAAGAATAAGGAAAATAACGATTCGAGGAATTCAACGCGTGAGTCGATTGCATCCCGCTGAGATCAACTAAACTGAGTTTCCCTTTCCCTCGGGACATTCCGAGCGGAAATGGCCGGATTTTCCACACGTCCAACACTCTTTCGATTTCAGCTTAAATTTATATTTTTTATTTCCCTTTTCCGCATTTTCTTCTCCTTTTTCTGCCTTCACCTCGGGGAGCGAAGGGTTCTTTTTTCTCTCACTTCGTCTGTTGAAGCCGTTTTTCCTTTCGTAAGTCTCATTTTGAATTATTTTAACGGCTTTCGCCCTCTCAATGGCCGTTTTTAATGAACTAATCCCCCTCTAGCTGAAGGGTTCTCTTTAAAAAGTTGTCAGACAGACAGAGACGAAACGAACTGTGCACACGCGATCTTATCCCGTAACGCAAAAGTACATTCGGGATATGCGAGGCGCGACAATCTTTCCAACTCCGAACCGTACAATGCGAGATCTTCTCCAAACCGCTATCTACGGTTCATAAATTGGGAATAATAATTCTGGGATAGGTGCCCCTCCCCGAAACGTATCTCCAACTTCGAACTAAGCTCCGCGTAATCTACGGTCTCGAGGTCCTGCACCGTTTCTAAAACGGAGCGCGCTTTCCCTCTTAAGCTTGACGCTAGCGCGACGGTCTTCGTCGTCTCGCTCCAGCGATTGGCGCGCGCAATCAAATTAAACTGCGACATGAACTCGCGCAAGGTACCGAACCGGCGCGCCGTAGTAATGTCTATTACCCGTCCGCGTACGAATTATTCGACGTCGTATATACGTCCCACGTTTTAAGCGCGTCCGCGAAATTACGTTAGAGCTTTGGTGTTGGACGCTCTCACGTCTAATGCGCACAAAATACCCGATACTGTTATTAGTAACGTCCACACGCACACCTTAATCATCACGCGTATCGCGTTCGTGTCGATCTCGCGTGATCTCGAACTTTCTATTTCGATCGCTCTATATACGTCCGTACAGTAATGTATCCGACACGCAACTCCCTGAGCCCCCGGCACGATCACCCGAGCGCTCGCTTGCGTGTAGTGGGGCTGTTGTTAGGCGGCCCCTCCTCCTTCGCTCTCCGCCAATCGCTGCACGCTTCGCCGTCGCGCGCGATTGCGTCATCTTGCCCGCGTTGTCGTGCGGTATATTCCGTTCCTCGCAAAGAGGAAAAAGACACAGGAGGGAATGTATCGGTAGTGGGGGTATGGGCAATCGCTGACGGAAATACGTCATGCAACCATCTTGAGTGTCCACTTTTTTTAACGTTTATCAGCGCCTTCTAGCAGGCAGTGTTGAAACTGTTGATATATTTGTTGTGGATACAATTGTGGCTACGTTCCATTTAACGCTCGTAATGCTCGCGAGCATCGTTGGTCCTTGTTTAATATTTGATGAATAACAAAAATAACATGATTTCACGAGCGTTGCAAGCGTTAAATGGAACTTATACTGTGAAATATAATATGATTCAATTATAGCGCGCGTGAGCGGCCATCTTGAGTGTCCACTTTTTTCGCTCATGTATATAGATACTTCCGTCAGCTTCGTGAACACCTAAATGCTCTCTCCTGTGTCTTTTTCCTCTTTGGTTCCTCGTGACTTGCGCCTGCCATCTACCGGTTTTTCGGTGTAAACAAACGCTCGCCATCTTGTCCGCCATCTTGCTATTGCATTCGCAGACCCTTTTCATTCGGCCATCTTGAACCGCCATCTTGACCACGGTAATTCGAATACCTTATAATCGTATATAAAACTAAACTTTATTAATTTTTATTTCTTTTTCCAGGTTCCAGGTTCCCGGATCATCATCCTCGCCTACGAGGTAAGTATCTGCTAATTAATGAAATAATAATTCTTTCTCTTTTTATTTCAGGTTCCCTACTTGGTAAACCCGTTCGCTGCAACATCGTCTGGATACTGTTATGTCTCTAATATGTAAGTATAAAATATAATTTCTCCATATTAATAATCCAATAAAATTTCTGTCTTCTAGGTTCCCGCTTTACGGATCATCCCTTTATATAACGGTAAGTACAATGTACGTATAGTTTTTTATTACATCATACGCGAAATAAACTAATAATGAAATAAAATTGAATTCTCTAAATCAACCTAAAATACGGAAATCGTTCCGCCATCTTGTAAATGTAAATTAAACTTCCGTCGGGATATTTACCCTATATCTTAAATCTATGGTTACATGCTCTTATTTAACATATCATATTACAACATGGCCGTCGTTAGCCATCGCCATATTGTTTCGTATAGTCTTATGTCTCCTTCTCCTCCGCCATCTTGCGCTCCGCCATGGTCCTTGTAGTACCTCGCGCTGGCATCGGTGTTCTTGGTCTCGGGCTCTCCTCCCGATTCACCCCGTTGTCCAACGACTCCTCATCTTCGCCGTGTCCCATCTTCTGCTGCGACACTGTCTCATCGCCTTGGCACGCCTTGTCATGGCGTCCCTGTTCGCTATGGCGGTCCTCCGCCATCTCAGCTTCCTTAATTCTTTTCGCCATCACTACTGGTATCCTTGCCTATTGCACCGTCTGGATTGACAATATCGTCGGTTGCAAGGTCAAATTTAGAGTACGCAATAATGGCATTCTACCCAAGAGAAAGGAGAGGGAGGGATTTGTTAGAAAAATTGCAAAATAAGGGAATACGAATCGCGATGGGTTATAGAAACAGTATATGTACGTAATGCCAATTAACGTAATGCTGGGAGAATCCAAAATGCTCAAAATTGAAGATAGAGCCAGTCTCCTGGCTAGGAATTACTGGTCTAAAGTAGTCGGATATAATATGCGGGAAATTGAAGGAAGAATGAATAGATTAAAATTGATAGAAGAAAGAAAGGGTGCAGCGGGTAATAGAGGCCTGCAATTTTTGTTGGTGGACTCATGGCGAGCGTTTATTAAAGATAAAAAAGAGCTGGAGAGAATTGCGATCCCAGGTATTTATAGACTGAATTATGGTATTATTTCTAAGAATGTGATAGTATATTTAGAGATAGGTAAAAAGAGACAAGACTGTGAAAAAATGAAGGATGAAGAATTTATTAAGAAATTGAAAGAAAAGTACAAATTAGATAATAATACTAAGATTATATATACAGATGCGTTGAAATCATCTGATAGCGTTAGTGTATGATAGGAATAGATATAGTTATACATGATGAAGAGACGGCATACTCAATGAGTATAGACAAACGTTGTTCTATTTTCACGGCAGAATTATTAGGTATAGAAAAAGCGTTAGGATACGCGTGTGATAATGACTGGAGTTGTGATCTTTTAATATTATCAGACAGTCAAGCGGCAATTAAAGACATTAAAAAATTATCACTGGACATTCGGAAAAGCGAAATAACATGCGCATTCAAAGAAAAACTTGATCTATATTATAATAGAGCGAAACAATTATCGAATAGAGAAATAGTTGTAGTAGTGGGATGGGTACCCGGTCATAAAGGGGTACAGGGTAATGAGGATGCCGACGGGATCGTCAAAGAGGCTGCAAACGACGAGAAGGAAGAAAGATTCTGGTGCCATACAGTGACTGGAGGAACATGCAGAAGGAGGAAATGCGGAAGAGGACTAGAGAATTGAAGAGGAGGGAAGATATAAAGGATCTAAATTCTTCTCAAGATATTATAAGGCAGAATCAAATAGACTATGGTTTGAAGGAATCAACTTAAGGAGAAGATTAATTAATACGATCAACTGTCTCAGGGCTAACCATTATAATTTGAACGAGTCTAAGTAGGAAGGAATACATCGATAGCGCGAGATGCGAATGCGGAGCAGAGAGGGAAGATATAAACCACGTAGTGTTTAGGTACAGTTTGTACGACGAAACGAGAAATTCACTATATAGGGAATTAACTAGACTAGAGACACGATACTCTTATGATGTGGAGGAATGGCTAGTGATCCCGAATATCCCCCCTTTGGAGGCTCTTTGTGGATTCCTGGCCAAAATCGGCAGGATAATATAGAGCAAAGTGTCGAAGTAATCTAAGAAGTGGAAAGTTTTTAGTGCATTGTGTCCTATAGCCATTATGGCTCTTAGCTAGGCTGGTGGCACGTTAAAGACTCCAAAAAAAAACAGCTATTATAATTTTTATTTCTATAACAGTTGGCATTGACATTGAGGTTTGTTTAGTTTTAGTAAAGTTTTTATTGTAATGTGTACATTATATTTATAAGATTTTATTTTATTAAATGTCACCTAATACGTGACATTTGATGTCGGCATTGCTTCGCTAAAGCCGGGTCTACAATGAGTTGGTAGTCGGTAATCTGTAGTCTTAAGCCACTATCAGTGAGTCGGAATCGGTAAATCGGTGAAGATGGCCAACAGCCAACTTCTACGACTACAGGCCTACCGAATTTCGTATGACTAGCCAATCATATGCTTCGCCAGTGTCACTTGTTCGAAAAAACGGCGCGTTTGTGAGCTTGTGATTAAGTGCGTTAAAATGAACCTCGACGATCTTGAAATAATTAAAATTGTACAGGCAAATCCTTGCCTGTACACAAAAGATAGTAAAACATATAAAACTGTTGATAAAAAACATTGCTGGGAACAAGTGGGCGCTGCCCTAACAAAACCAAAAACAGGTTAATAATACAGGTTATAATATAATTGCTTTATTTTGATCGTATTTTTCTTAATTATATTCAAATTTACTTTATATTATTTTATTATATACTATATATTATTGTAGGTGAAGCTGTGAAGAAACGTTGGGACAGCTTACGTACGATGTTTGTACGAGCCCATCGCAAGCGAATGGAACACATTCCATCAGGTTCTGGTGCAATTAATAATCCAAGTGAGAGTGATGGAATAGATTTCGCTTATTATGGAGAAATGAGCTTCCTTATTCCTCACTACAAGCCTCGAATATAAGTTAAATATAATAAACATCCCAAGTAATAAGGTAATGACATCTTAGTGATATATCATCTTGCTACTTGAGATTTTTTTGTACGTACAATCCAAATCGCAGAGTTCTGAACTTTCATATAATATGCAGGACTCACTCGAATATCAAAGCGTCTACCTCCATACGAATACCTTCATCCACTTCAACATCAGTTGCAATTGACGAGACAATCACCAATGTTCCATTTGATTCGGTTTTGAACCTAGACGTTTCAGAATCCACGAGTATTGCAAGTAAGTCAGACTTTTACGCCAACACTTTCTCCAACACCTGTAAATAAAATGGTTAAAAATCCGGTACCAGATCGTGCCCTTTTCTCCATCTACTATAAAAACGGATAAAACTGAAGTTGTACCACCGAGTGACAATTTTGCTAAGCGAAAGAGGAACGCCATGGATGGTTTGGTCGGAGAAACTCTAAAGATGATGAACAGGATGGCTTCTTCTGTTGAGACGGTTGTGTCAAACCGACAAACCAAAATATCATCACTTCCCGAAAATAATGCACTAACTTCAATGTCTGCTACAATTGTTAACTTAATGGAAGATATTCCAAAAGAGAAAAGGAGAAAGTGCTTGGCTAAAATTTTTCAAGTAATTGATGAATTTGTTGATGAATAACTTCTACTGAATACATATTTACCATATGTGCAATACTTACCAAATGTAAAAGAAGTATATGTAATATAAACAAATTTTTGAAGTTTTTTAAAAATTTAAACAAGTTTTATTTTTTTATATAAGAGTACAAATAGTACAAAGTTTTTAAAGTTTTCTTATATAAAATAGTTATGTTAATTATGTTCAGATATATAAGAGTACAAATAATACAAAGTTTAAAATTTTCTTACATAAGACAGAGTTATGTTAATTATGTTCAGGTAGTCCTTGTTAAAAATGAACAAAAATGTGTAAAAAAGCGAATAAGCAAAATATGTAATAAGCAAAATATGTGATACAAAGAAAAAATTTATATGTATTGTAATTAGCCTTTAATTAAAATAAAATCAAAATTATATAATCAAAATTTTAAAATTATTTTTACATTTTTAATTCCACAAATAATATCTATATTGTAAATTGTAATTTTTATTTTATTATTTTTAATTTTTATTATCATATATACTATATTTTTAATTATTAAAGTATTATTAATTAATTCTACCATTAATTTTTAATAAACATAATTGCATAAATTCAATCTTCAAAATATGACATTGAAAATGATAATAAATTAATTAAAACTTAACTTTGCGCCAATAAATTATTGGTTAAACTAATTGTGAGAAGTAAAATTTGTTTCTATTTTATACTTTTTATATCAATTTTGATTAGTCGCCTTTAATTATACATTAAGTTATCAAATTTAATTATTAGTTTTAATTACAAAGAATTTAAAATTTTTGATAATTATATTTTACAATAAATGCAATACAAAAACTTAATTACATAAATTCTACTTATAATGGTCCTCTCATGACAGGATTATTTCGAGTAGCAACTTCATATTGCCATTCTATTTTACCAACTTTACTTACAAAGTAATCCCTCAAATTATGTCTAAGTATGATGGCATTAACGGCTGCATTGTTAGCGCCCATCCTTCCAATACGTTGAAACATATTTGTAGCAAACATATCTCGACCCTCATGTGGCCCTTCCTGATTAGCCAATCCTTGAATGTTGTACTGACGCTGTTGTACTGGCAATTCTTCCTCAGAGGACAGAAGGAAATTATGGAGCACCACTAAATGCGAGTACAATTGCGACCTGGACACCCCGGTTAACAGGAATCGCCTGGTACAGTCCCTACGCGTGCCCCGGTGCCGCCGAACCCGTTAGTTCTCGTAGCGCACCTCTTATTGTGATCTTCACGACCCGGACATCCCGGTTGACGGGAATCGCCTAGCATGGTCCCTACGCGTGCCCCGGGGCTGCCGAGCCCGTTGGTTCTCGTGGCGGATCCCTATGTCTCGATCTTTGCGACCTGGATACCCCGGTTAACGGGGGTCGCCTGGCTCAGTCCCTATCAGGATGTGCGCTATCGGGACGTGCGCTATCGGGACGTGCGCTATCGGGATAAAGGGTATTCGGGGACGTGTGCTATCGGGATGTGAGGTATCGGGAAGTGAGTTAAATTTTATGTGTGCTACCGGGATGTGTGCTATCGCACCGTGCGCTATCGGGACCCTCCCTACGAATACGCGCTCGTCTATGTTTTATGAGTAATGAATTATTCATTTTTCTATTATAATTTTTTCTTTTTGACTTTGTTTTGTAAGAGCAGCATTTGCGCATAATGCGATTGATCAATGGATGAATTAAAAAACTCGTTTATGTTTTATAAGTATTGAATTATTCATTTTTCTATTATAATTTTTTTTTTTATTTTGTAAACAATGAATAATTTCATTTTTCTGAAAATGTACTTTTGGTTGTAAACATGAGGCGAGTTCTTTAATTCATCGATGGATCAATCGCATTATGCGCAGATACAGCTTTGTTTTGTAAAAGCAGCATTTGCGCATAATGCGATTGATCAATCGATGAATTAAAAAACTCGTCTGTTTTATATATAATGAATTATTTAGTTTTTCTAATTATTCTATAATAATTGTCTTTATATTGCTCATGTAATTCTTATAAAAGGCTTTTTATTTACAAAGAATTGTTACAAACGTGATATATGTAAAATAAAAATAGAGTTAAGAATATATATATATATATATATATATATATATATACAGGGTGTCAAAAAAGTCCCGGGACAGCTAAATATTTTCTCAGGTAAGATATTTTCGAAAAAGCTCAAAGTCATTCCTAAGGTAACTTTCAACGAGGAATTCAATGGTGACCTTTAATTTGCCCTTGAACTTGACCTTCAAGGTCATTTAAAGGTCGCGTCGAATTTTTTAAATAGAAACATCTATTTTTGACCTTGGATTCAGAAAGAGCAAAAAATTTTACGTTTGGATGGGTACTTGCCGTTTTTTAAAAATGACTTTTAGAGGTCATTTCAAGGTCAAAAAATATTGAAAATCACCAAAAAACCATTAAAAAAGGAATTTTTGAGAGAACGATTTAATTAGAACTTATTAGCATCTCATTAAAAAGTAAGATGGGTAATTGCGGTTTTTTTTAATGACCTTCAAAGGTCATTTGAAGTCAAATTACAATCGACACACCTGAATATATCTGTTGGTAAGCCAGATACAAAAATATAATGGTGTGGAAAAAAAGTTGTTCAGGGCAATGAAACTCATCTGACTGTAGTAATAACTTGCCTCTCACTTTTCGGGGTGCTTGTTTACCATGAGTCCCCTCGCCTCTCACGTTCGGAGTGCTTGATTAGCGTGAGTCCCCTCGCCTCTCACGTTTTCTTTGAAGATTCAAAGTTCAGCGCAGATGTTCAAATTGTAAACCTTGAACTTCTTGACATAAAGCTACGCGGTTGTAAAAATGAGACACAGCATTACGAATCATCTCTCTATCAATCGAAGCGGCCTCTTGCATAATCCGATTCCGTAGTTCATCTAAGTTTTCTGGTTGAATAGCGTATACCTTACTCTTTAAATAACCCCAAAGAAAATAATCGAGCGGCGTCAAATCAGGGGATCTAGCAGGCCATTCTATTTCACCTCTTCTTCCGATCCACCTATGAGGAAACTGATTGTCTAAATACGCTCGAACATTCCTACCGTAATGAGCAGCTGCTCCGTCCTGTTGAAACCATGTGTCACCATAATTATCACCTACTATCTCTCTTATTCGTGGTATAATTTGATTTCTGAGCAACTGTTCATACGTATCGGCATTGACATTACCATCGATAAAAAAAGGGCCTATTATTGTATCATTTAAGATGCCAGCCCAAACATTAACCTTTTGCGGATATTGTGTGTGACTTTCCAACATCCAAGCAGGATTTGTGTCGGATCAATATCTACAATTGTGTCTGTTAACTTCACCTTTTAAAGTGAAAGTAGCTTCATCTGAAAAAACTATATTGTACAAAAAAAGAGGATTTTCATCCATTCTATTCATCATCGTTTCACTAAACTCGATCCGGCGGTCAGGATCGTCTTCATTAAACTACTGTACCAAATGAATCTTGTAAGGATGAAAATGAATGCTTTTCAAAATTCCCCGTATTGTTTCATGAGAAACGTCATGCTGATTAGCGGCTCTACGTAAACTAAGATGCGGGTTTTCAACAAATGCTTGAGCCACTTCAATCTGCTTTTCTCCAGTCGTTACAGATTTTGGCCGACCAGTTTTCTCAAGGTCCTTGACAGTCCCGTGGTTCATAAAGCGCCGTACAGTCTTTTCGACTGTAGATTTTGAGACAAGATTTACTCCGTCCTCATTACGAAAAGTGCGATTAAATAGCATCCGAACTTCAGTGTAAGATCAGACTCGATCTCCCCAACCACGCATCATCAATAGAGATATCCTCTCTTGCTCCGAAAGTTTAGCATACGCCATGATCTTTTATTTAGATTAAGATAGTACGTAAACCGAAATTTGTGTGCACGTCAATTTAGTTTTCATTCGTAAATTCGTATAAGAAAGAAAAATAGTGACAGGGATTTATCCGCAAGTAATAAAATAAAAACTATTAGTTGGAAAGACTTGTTTGAAAAGAAATAAAGAAAAATTCATAAAGAAAAATAATTAAATCAAATAACTTTTAGTTTAGGTCGTAAAAATTTCCAATGAATAAAAAAATGAGTAAACGTATGTTAAACCTCCTGCGCTCCATCACGAGTTAACTCGTCCAAATGCAATTGTTACTGCAGTCGTTCCGGTTCCTTAGTCCTCAGCAGCAGTGATAAATAAATGACATAGAATTAAGGTTTTCGACGCAAACTCGTAAACTCTAAAAGCTGAGACATTTTCCACACCATTATTTTTGTATCTGGCTTACCAACAGATATATTCAGATGTGTCGATTGTAATTTGACTTCAAATGACCTTTGAAGGTCATTAAAAAAAACCGCAATTACCCACCTTACTTTTTAATAAGATGCTAATAAATTCTAATTAAATCGTTCTCTCAAAAATTTCTTTTTTAATGGTTTTTTAGTGATTTTCGATATTTTTTTGTATTTTGACCTTGAAATGACCTCTAAAAGTCATTTTTAAAAAACGGCAAGTACCAATCCAAACGTAAAATTTTCCGCTCTTTCTGAATCCAAGGTCAAAAATAGGTGTTTCTATTTAAAAAATTCGACGCGACCTTTAAATGACCTTGAAGGTCAAGTTCAAGGGCAAATTAAAGGTCACCATTGAATTCCTCGTTGAAAGTTACCTTAGGAATGACTTTGAGCTTTTTCGAAAATATCTTACCTGAGAAAATATTTAGCTGTCCCGGGATTTTTTTGACACCCTGAATATATATACATATGTATATATAAGCTAATTGTAAGATTAATTAAAATGTTTAATGTTATGAAGTGAAGAAAGGACTTTATAAAATGTTTAAATAAATGACGTGTATTTGCAATGTTTTACTTGTATTTCTAATTTATTATACCTGTCTAACCTAACCTATATACATATATATGGAAGAGTATGCGCTTGGTTATGGTGCATATGTGTACGTGTATATACATGATGTACTAAAAATATACTGTTAATATTCTGTTAATATTCTTGGTATATAGTAAAAGATATCGTCAGTAAATACTATGAACTAGATACTATGAACTAGAAAAGCGGGACATAGGAGCATTCTCAGTACATACTCAGTAAATCATAGTACGTATTTCGAAAGTTCTGAGAATATACGTGATATACTTTTTTGATATCCTCCGACTGTTCTCAGAATCTACTTGTGCTGTTGGGGTATATACACTTATTACTGGATAGAAGTAATAATTCCTATCTATGAACAATCGGAGGTATGTTTCCACACAATCATGAGTCGGAATGCTCTTTTCGTTTATAATCATTTCACACATTCCACATGTATGTACAACAGTTAGCTGAAATTTCATAATATTATTAAAATTTTAACAACCTTAAAATTATAATAATAGAGTGTCACACTGTACATTTATTCATTTAGTCAATTTTTTAATTTCGGTATTTTTTAATCTAATAAATATAAGAAATCTGCATTTATTTATTTATGGTACTTACATCTTCTACTTCCATGTTTGAAGTTTGAATCCGTCTTCACTCGTGTGAGAGCTACGTGATGAGAGCGACGTCGCTATAAGTTGGTATACAGCTGCAAGTAATTTATTTCGGCGTTGTTCTTCCTCCATTTTTATAATATATCCATAGACATATGATACTATCTCACTCTAACCTATAATAAGTGTTACCTAAAATAACTTGCGTTCGATATTCACTACCAGTACTACAGTACTGAAAATCTATAGTTTGCACTATACGTACATACACTATAGATTTTCAGTACTGGCAGTGAATATCGAACGCAGGCATAAGTGATTATAATCGTATGTCTATTTTGCTCATACGTGTGATTGTGCGTTGAACCGTGTAGAAAGCACACGCGGTAAGTGTAATATCAAATAATATACAATGACATATATTATAAAAATTTTTCCACGAAATCAAGAACGTTGAGTTCAGTAACAAAATGTGGTCTTAAAAATTGGATACTAAATATATTAATGAATTAGTAATATAATTATGTAAAATAAAATTATGTGAATGTAAACATTTCATTAATTTTCAAACATTTACTTTTTAAAAAATGTTACAATTTAAGGTTAATGTCATTAATATATTTAAAAATAAGCGGGAATAACAGAAAGATGGCGGACCAATCAAAAGTGGCTTTTTCGTGGCCAGTCTCTGATTATAGTGTCTCTACTGAATATGAGCGACGAGCGACTCCATGAACACGTAACTTAAGGGGTAACATCACCTTGTAATTTTTTTTGGCCAAAAAATTTTTTTTGTTTTAAATCATCCCTAAACTATCCAAGAATAATATCCAATTGGTTTTATGTGGGGGAAAATTTTTTTGTGATAAAAAAATCGATTTTTTGAAGGAAGTCACAGCTAGGTAATTCGAGCGCGCACGAGTACGGCGCGGTCGGGGTCCTTTCGGGGGAGTGACTCCCAGTTACGCACAGAATAAATCGGACACAGCAGGTTGAATGAATCGGACACAGTGTCGATCGGACACAGTGCGATCGGACACAGTGTCGATCGGACACAGTATCGATCGGACACTACGATTCGACACCGCTCTATTCGACACCACACGATTCGACATGCGTAGGGACCGTGCCAGGTGATTCCCGTCAACCGGAGTGTCCAGGTCGCGAAAATCACGATACAGAGGTGCGCCACGAGAACTAACGGGTTCAGTGGCATCGGGGTACGCGTAGGGACCGTGAAAGGCTACCCTCGTCAACCGGGGTGTCCAGGTCGCGAAGATCGCGACGTAGGAATCCGCCGTAGGGAAAACGCGCAAAATTTAAGTTGTAAACCTATGTGGAAGTAGTGAGGTTGAATAATAACGCGTGGGCGAGGTGTAGGGGGAGGGCTTCGCCCTCCCTCTGCATCCCCGCGTAAAAATTATAACATAACTAGAGAGCCCCACATTCAACAACGTGGAAATGAACAGCGTGGACTTAGTTTTGTATGAAAAACAGAAGAAAATTAAGTGCGGTGTCGAATCGTGTGATGTCGAATCGTGCGGTTGACGAGGGTCCCCTGGCATGGTCTCTACGCGTGCCCCGGTGTCGCAGAACCCGTTGGTTCTCGTGACGCACCTCTGTGTCGTGATCTTCGCGACCTGGACACCCCGGTTGACGGAGATCACCTTGCACGGTCCCTACGTGTGCCCCGGTGCCGCCGAACCCGTTGGTTCTCGTGGCGGATCTCTACGTAATGATTTTTACGACCTGGACACCTCGGTTGACGGGGGTCGCCTGGCACAGTTCATACGCGTGTCCCGGTGCTGCCGAATCCGTTGGTTCTCGTGGCGCACCTCTGTGTCGTGATCTTCGCGACGTGGACATCCCGGTTGACGGGGGTGACCTGACACGATCCCTACGCGTGCCCCGGTGCCACCGAACTCGTTAGTTCTCGTGGCACATCTCTGTGTTGTGATCTTCGCGACCCGAACATCCCGGTTGACGGGAATCGCCTAGCATGGTCCCTACGCGTGCCCCGGTGCTGCCGAACCTTTTGGTTTTCGTGGCGGATTCCTACGTCGCGATCTTCGCGACCTGGACATCCCGGTTGACGGGAATTATCTGGCACGGTCCTTACGTGTGTCGAATCGTGCGGTGTCGAATAGAGCGGTGTCGAATCGTGGACACTGTGTCCGATCGACACTGTGTCCGATCGAGACTGTGTCCGATCGACACTGTGTCCGATCGCACTGTGTCTGATCGAGACTGTGTCTGATCGCACTGTGTCCGATCGACACTGTGTCCGATTCATTCAACCTGCTGTGTCCGATTTATTCTGTGCGCATCTGGGACGCTCCCTTTCGGGGATTGTTTGTAGTTTAATTGAAAGAATCCAACTGTAAAAGAAAAGAATGCATCGATTATGTCCAGAAAAGGATGGGCAACAGACTTCTTGTTAAAAAAACAAAAGGATTAAGCGGCCGAGGTAAACTGACAAGCAAGTTAATCGATGAATTAACTATTTATTATGGATTAGCGATCCGTCGACATTCTAATTCATTGAATGATACGAAAGAAGCGATCTGGGCTACCCTTTACCACAAGATTTCGACAGACAAGAAGCCACAGCATTAATTCTGTCCTCAGGGTGCAAGATCATGATGCTCCTGACAGTTGGAAAAAACTGAAGGAGATTTAAACAATTATAAACATAAGCCTGCTATGTCAGAAGAGATTTTTAGTGCTGTTAAGCACATATATGAAGAATTAAGCAGTGATGACTTGCTGACACGTTGCTTGGGTGGATACACGCAAAATTCCAACGAAAGCTTCAATGCGCGCGTCTGGTCTATGGCTTCAAAAAGCATCTCTAGCGACAAAACTGTACTCGACATTGCCGTATATTTAGCTGTAATAGTTTTCAACGATGGTTTATTTAGTGTTATGCAAGTTATGAAACAATTAGGTATCACTATCGGTTAAAATTGTTACAACTTCTGCTTGAAAGCCGATGCCACGCGCATGAAGCAATTGGAGCGCTCCCAGACTGACGAGGCTAAAGAAGCTCGGAGAAGCTCAACATCGTCAAGGAAGGATGAAGAACACGAGAACTTAATCTAAGGCTAATTGTACGGTGCAGGCAGTCGTGCAAGTTTCGAGCCGCTAGCACCACACCACTAGAGACCCTCTAATAAGAGTCTGGACACGACAAGGGTCCGCCATTTTTCTTCAAAATCCTGCGAGAGAGAAAGAAATATGTGCGAGTGAGAAAGAAATATGTGCGAGTGAGAAAATAATATATACTATCTCTACAGTGACGCGAGTGACGTTGTATGTGCATAACCAGCATAACCTAAACGTAAAACGAAAATATATTTGCAAATATTTGTGCAAATATTAATTATATTGGTTTCGGAATAATTTTCTGATAAATAAATTTAATTCTAAAATAATAATGATGAGATACACGGCAGATTTTTGTAACAATTCTTTATCAAAAGGATATGCCATAAAAATATTCCCAAGAAATGTAGAACAACGAGCTAAGTGGACAAATAATATTAACCAAAAAAATTGGTTAGGTCACAACTTGCGTCAAAATTTATTTAAAATTTACTACTGTAAGATTAAAATTAAAAAATAAACATAAAAATGTATTACCTAATCGCACATATTGCGATAGTAAATTAATGGCGATGCATAATTTGTTCAAGTAAAATAATATGTCATATGTAATAAATTTATAAATATATATATATATATATATATATATATATATATATATATATATATATACACATGTGTTACTTATTCCTTATTTTTCCGATTAAATAGACAATATATAGTACAATACGCTCGAGGCTGGACTTTTGTGCTTATTATTGAATAGAGTAATGATAGAATAGATATTTAAAAAACTGGCGCGAATTGAAGAAAAATATCGGACCAATCACAGGTTGCTATCTCAAGTCCAGACTCTTATTAGAGGGTCTCTACACACCACTACAAGCGCGCGCCGTGTCCGTGTGCGCTCCGCGCTCGGTTCTGCTTCGGGTCTTAGGGACGAGCAGACGTATTATGACGTATCACGTTTCGTATCTCCTTTCCTCCTATTCAGCCACGAAAGCAATACGCGACGCGTTCTGCGTTTCTATTACGCGTTGAATGCTTTTTGATATTTATATAGATTTTGTAGAATTATTTTCTAATAATTCTCGTTAGTTGCTAAATGTATATTAAATACATTAAATGATTTTCTACTGACCATTTATACATTTATTTATACTATTATTATATATACTATTATTTATATACTATTATTTATACTATTATTTATAGATATGTCTCCGGAAAAACAGCTACTGTGTCTATATTCGTTGATATTTTGATTTGAAAAATGTCTTTGCAATAATTAATCGTTACTGCAATATGACTCAAATACTGTAACATGTATAAAATACTTCCCTGTAAATGTATAAAATAAAATAATATAAATTAATAAATAATATATATTTTATATAAATATATATGTTCTTAAATATTTTAAGTTTATTTTTGTCGTTAACTTATACATTACTCATACACATTGATATATAAAACATTGATATATAAAACATACACAATGATATATAAAAATTCTTAGTATTATAAAAATATATTATATTATATAATATTATAATAGTGTTTGATAAATAACTGTTATTGCAAACTAGTCCATTGTTTGGTCAGAAATTGGGATATTTTCTTATTAAATATAAATTAACTATTAATTATTACAAGTGGTCGGACTTCCGTTTCCGGTGGCAAGAGCGAGTGGTGTGTGTGCGACAAGGAGTGAGTGTGAGAGTGTGTAGGGAAAAAAGAGAGATAGGGTGAAGGCATAGAGAGGTGGAGTGAATAGCGGAGGGTCGAGTGAAGCAGCGAAAGTGGAGGGGTAGAGCGACAGTAAGGGAGGAGTGAGATAGAACGGATATTAGACAGGCGGAGAGCGTAGGTTAGGAGCGGCGGGAAGGAGCATAGAGTAACGCGTTAGAGAAGGCGGCAGAGCGAACGGAGCAGAAGAAGGTGTAGGAAGTGCGGGAGGGTGAGAAAGTGTAGAAAAGAAGTAAGTAAGTAGGAGAGTGATAAGAAGATGAGTGAGAGAGTTATGAAAGGGAAGGAAATAGAAGGGAAGGAAGAAGAGGGGAGGGAAGAAGGCAGGAAGAAGGTGGGGAGGCCAACAAAAATCGAAAAAATGATAAGAGAGAGATCAAACAGCCTGCCGATAGTGGACTTTATTAAAAGAGGAGAGAAAAGGAAAGAGATGCAAGAGGAGGAGAGGGAGGAGGAGGAGTTGGAAGCGTTCAAGAAAAGCGCGAGAGTGGTAAGATCACCGGTGGAGTCGGAGGAAGGGAGATGGAAGGAAGTAATAAAAGAAATGAGAACGGGCTTTAATGAGATAATGAGAGAAATGAGAGAATTAAGGGAGGAAAGAGGAGATGAAGAAATGGATGGAAGAAATGAGGAAAGAATGGGAAAAAGAGAAAAAAGGACTGGAAAGAAGGTTGAGCGAGATGGAAAAAAAGATGGAGGAGTGGGAAGGAAGAGAAAAAGGAAAAGGAAAAAGAGAGAGAGAAAGAGGAGAGGCAGAGAAGGGGCCGGGAGAAAAATGGGGGGAAATGGAGGGAAGAATGAGGAGATTGGAGATGGAAGGAGAGCTGAAAAAGAGAGAAGAGAAGAAAAGAAATGTGATAATAAGAGGAGTGGAAGCAAAGAAAGAAGGAGAGGAAGGACTAAGAAGGCTAAAGAAGGCTAAAGAAGAGGTGAAAGAGATAATAAAAGAGACAGGAGCGATAGCGAAGATAGAGACGATAAGGAGGATAGGGAGGAAGAACGGAGAAGAAAGAGAAATGATGTGGGTAAGGTTTACGAGTGTAGAGGAGAAAATAGAAGTAATGAAAGGAAAGAGAAGGCTAAGAGATAGGAAAGAGTGGATAACGGACGATTTGACAGAAAAGGAGAGAAGAATAGAATGGATGATAAGGAGAGAAGCAGAAAAGAAAAGGAGAGAGGGGAAGAGAGTAAGAGTGGGGTATATGAAGATGTGGGTAGAGGGAAGTCTGTGGATGTGGGACGAGGGAAGAGAAGGATGGAGGACGAGTGATGGAGGGGAGGTGAAGGAAAGAGAAAGAGAGGAAAGGGTAGGAGGGGAAAGAATGGAAAAGGTTTTCGCCTAGGGCAACCTGGCGAGGAGGAGAAGAAAGGGAAGAAGAGAGATAAAAATAAGAGGAAGGGGAAGAGGAAGGAGAGGAGGAAAGAAGAGGAGGAATATAAAATAGGATTTTGGAATGTGGCAGGATTGGAAAACAAAGATAAAGAGTTCTGGGAGAAATTGGGAGAGTGGGATGTGATAATTTTAAGTGAAACGTGGATACAGGAGAAAGGGTGGGAGAGAATAAAGAGAAGAATGCCAAAAGGTTTTGTGTGGGAAGTGCAGGAAGCGGGAAGGAAGAATAAGAAAGGAAGAGCGATAGGAGGAATGGTGATGGGAAGGAAAGAGGGGATGGAGGTGAGAGGAGAGAAAGAGGGAAGGAGGAGGAGAGAGGAGGGAATAATGATGGAAGAAGTGAATCTAGGAGGAAGATGGTGGAGGATAATAGGAGTGTACGTAAACAAGGATATAGATCAGAAGATGGAGAAATTAAGAGAATGGATGGAAAATGAGGAGGAAGGGGTGAGAGTATTAATAGGAGGAGATTTCAATGCAAGAACGGGAAGAGAAGGCGGAAGAATGGGAGAGAGAAATGAGGAAGGGATGAAGAGGGAGGGAAGGAGGTCAAGAGACAGGAAGATGAATGGGGACGGTAGAAAATTGTGTGGTGTTTTAGAGGAGCTGGGATGGTCGATAATGAACGGAAATATAGAAGGTGATGAAGAGGGAGAGTGGACATACACAGGAGGGAAGAACGGAACGGTCATTGATTATGTATTAGGAAATGAGGAGACAAGAGAAGGAGTGAGAAGGATGAAGGTGGAGGAAAGGATTGACTCAGATCACCAACCGTTAACGGTGTGGATAGAAGGAAGAGAGAGGAGAGATGAAAGGAAAGAATGGAAGAGGAAAAAAGGAGGAAAAGGAGTATGGACGGAGGAGGAAAGGAAAAGATTCGAGGAATATTTTGGGAGGAAAGAAGAGGAAGTGAGAGGGGGAGAAGAGGAATGGAAAAGGCTAAAGGAGAGAGTGGAGGTGGTGATGAGGAGAGTGGAAAAAGAGTTGAAGGGAAAGAAGAAAAAAGGATGGTGGGATGAAGAATGCAGAGAGAAAAAAGGAGAGGTGAAAGAGGAACTAAAAAGATGGAAAAGGCAAGGAGAGGATGGAGAGAAGTATAGAGAAGTGAAGAGAGAATACAGAATAATGTGTGAGAAGAAGAAAAAAGAGGAGGGAGAAAGATGGGAGAGAGAAATGGAAAAAGTGAAAACAGAGAGACAGGTATGGAAGGTGGTGAGAGGAGAGAGAAAGAGAAGGAGGGGAGGAAGGATAGGGCAGGGAATAGAGATGGAAGAATGGGAAAGGTATTTCAAGGAATTGCTGGGAGGTGTGAACTGGAGGATAAGAAGAGAAAGAGAAGTGGTGGAAAGCGAGGAGGCGGAGGAGGAGGAGATAAGCAAGGAAGAAATGGAGAGGGCTATAAGGAAATTGAAGGAAGGAAAGGCGGCCGGGGGAGATGGTATAGGAAATGAAGTGTGGAAGTATGGAGGAAAGGAGGTGAGAGAGTGGTTGTGGCAGATATGTAATAGAGTCTGGAAAGGAGAGGGATGGCCAGAGGATTGGAGAGAAGGAGTGGTAGTGCCGATTTTGAAGAAAGGAAAAGGGGGAAGGGTAGAGGACTATAGAGGAGTAACGCTGACGCAAACGGCATATAAGGTGTACGCAGCAATATTGGCGGAGAGACTGAAGGAGGAGTTAGGGAGGAAAGGAATATTGCCACCGAGTCAAGCGGGCTTCAGAAAAGGGATGGGAACAATAGACCAAATTTATGTAATAAACTATTTGATAAACAAGAGGGTGACGGAAGGGAGGAGAAAAATGGTAGCCACGTTCATAGACATGAAGGCGGCGTTTGACTCGGTGGACAGGGGAATTCTGATAGAGAGTATGAGAAAAAGGGGAGTGAGGGAAGGGCTGGTAGCGAGATGCGAGGAGGTGTTGGAGGAGACAGTGAGCAGGGTGAGAGTAGGAGAGAAAGAAGGAGGAAGATTTTGGACAGAGAAGGGAGTGAGACAGGGGTGTCCCTTGAGCCCCTGTTTATTCGGGAGGGTCCCGATAGCGCACGGTGCGATAGCACACATTCCGGTAGCACACATAAAATTTAACTCATTTCCCGATAGCTCACATCCCGATAGCACACGTCCCGATATCGCACAAGATAAAAGACACGTTTTCCCGATAGCGCACAACGAAAGAAACATGTTATCCCGATAGCACACATTCCCGAATACCCTTTATCCCGAATACCCTTTATCCCGATAGCGCACATCCCGATAGCGCACGTCCCGATAGCGCACGTCCCGATAGCGCACGTCCCGATAGCGCACGTCCCGATAGCGCACGTCCCGATAGCGCACGTCCCGATAGCGCACGTCCCGATAGCGCACGTCCCGATAGGGATAGCCAGGCCAGGCGACCCCCGTCAACCGGGATGTCCAGGTCGCAAAGATCGAGACGTAGAGATCCGCCACGAGAACCAACGGGCTCGGCAGCACCGGGGCACGCATAGGGACCGTGCCAGGTGACCCCCGTCAACCGGGATGTCCAGGTCGCGAAGATCACGACACAGAGGTGCGCCACGAGAACCAACAAGTTCGGCAGCATCGGGGCACGCGTATGAACCGTGCCAGGCGATTCCCGTTAATCGGGGTGTTCAGGTCGCAAAGATTGCGACGTAGAGATCCGCTACGAGAACTAACGGGTTCGGCGGCACCGAGGCACACGTAGGAACCGTGCCAGGTGACCCCCGTCAACCTGGGTGTCCAGGTCGCAAAGATCACGACACAGAGGTGCGCCACGAGAACCAACAAGTTCGGCCGCATCGGGGCACGCGTATGAACCGTGCCAGGCGATTCCCGTTAATCGGGGTGTCCAGGTCGCGAAGATCACGACACAGAGGTGCGCCACGAGAACCAACGGGTTCTACAGCACCGGGGCACGCGTAGAAACCATGCCAGGCAATTCCCGTCAACCGCACGATTCGACTCCGCACTTAATTTTCTTCTGTTTTTCATACAAAACTAAGTCCACGCTGTTCATTTCCACGTTGTTGAATGTGGAGCTCTCTAGTTATGTTATAATTTTTACGCGGGGATGCAGGGGGAGGGCGAAGCCCTCCCCCTGCACCCCGCCCACGCGTTATTATCCAACCTCACTACTTCCACATAGGTTTACAATTTAAATTTTTCGCGTTTTCCTTGACGGCGGATCCCTACGTCGTCATCTTCACGACCCAAACATCCCGATTAACGGGAATCGCCTGGCACGGTTCATACGCGTGCTCTGGTGCTGCCGAACTTGTTGGTTCTTGTGGCGCACCTCTGTGTCGTGATCTTCGCGACCTGGACACCCCGGTTGACGGGGGTCACCTGGCACGGTCCCTACGCGTGCCCCAGTGCCGCCGAACCCGTTAGTTCTCGTGGCGCACCTCTGTGTTGTGATCTTCGCGACCCGGACATCCCGGTTGACGGGAATCGCCTAGCATGGTCCCTACGCGTGCCTCGGTGCTGCCGAGCCCGTTAGTTCTCGTGGCGCACCTCTGTGTTGTGATCTTCGCGACCCGGACATCCCGGTTGACGGGAATCGCCTAGCATGGTCCCTACGCGTGCCTTGGTGCTGCCGAGCCCGTTGGTTCTCGTGGCGGATCCCTACGTCTCGATCTTTGCGACCTGGACATCCCGGTTGACGGGGGTCGCCTGGCACGGTCCCTATCGGGACGTGCGCTATCGGGATGTGCGCTATCGGGACGTGCGCTATCGGGATGTGCGCTATCGGGACGTGCGCTATCGGGACGTGCGCTATCGGGACGTGCGCTATCGGGATGTGCGCTATCGGGATAAAGGGTATTCGGGAATGTGTGCTATCGGGATAACATGTTTCTTTCGTTGTGCGCTATCGGGAAAATGTGTCTTTTATCTTGTGCGATATCGGGACGTGGTGCTATCGGGATGTGAGCTATCTGGAAATGAGTTAAATTTTATGTGTGCTACCGGGATGTGTGCTATCGCACCGTGCGCTATCGGAACCCTCTCGTATTCGTATGCACCACGATTTTTTATCTTTACTTCAATTGCTTCATATTCGTGCTTCACGTGAGCAGAGCATTCTTCAATCTTCACGTTCAGTTCGTCGCCTGCTATTCCTAGAATTTCAACGAAGGAAGATTACTTACGATGTCCTAACGTTCATCATGATGAGAATTGTAATGGCATGACATTCAGCTTTATATTATTAGAATTTGTACCAAGCATCAAAGTATTAACGATAAAATAAAGATTCTAAACATCATTATCTCATCAAACACAATGTTACATGTAACGAGTATGAAATTACAACTAACATGCACGTTACATGTAACATTGTGTTTGCTGGGATATTTTTTTAACAATATTTTTCGAAGAACTTCAATAATTTGTCACAAGATTTTATAAATTCGAGGTTATGTTTTTAAAAAATTGGATAAGAACTTAGACTCAAGATTTAATTAAAATTTTATACTTCTTATCTAATTGTTTAGAAACATAACCTCAAATTTCAAAAATCTTGTGACAAATTATTGAAGTTCTTTGACAAATATTGTTAAAAAAACATATAAAGATATTTAGAATCTTTATTTTAACGTTAATGAAATACGATAAAAAAAAAAAGGAGGATTACCTTGGATGTGATCAAGATGTGGACCAATGAACCATGCGCCCTGGTAAAAATAAAATTTAGAACGTAAGTCGAATGTAAGGGAAAGGTGAGAGTGAATAAAACATCTAAGAAGCGAAAATTAAAACACAGGAGCGTAAAAGAAGCGTAAAAAAATTTTAACGCTTTTTTTACGCTCCGGTGTTTCAATTTTTGTTTCCGAGATGTTTTGTTCACGCTTCTATCACTCTTTCCTTACATTCGACTTACGCTCCAAATTTTATTTTCACCAGGGCGGATGCCAACATACACAGCGCATACGCCATATATTGCCATATACAACGAAAAAGACCGATAGTACCGATATCGGCAACAGATCTGTTCTTTTTAGCTGAACTGGCTGCACTAGTTCATCTAAAAAAAAACAGACCATTGGGGTTATGTTAGATGGCGTTGTTATAAACGGTCATAAACACTCTGATGTATATCAGAAATATATTCTTAGAATATATAAGAAATGATATACTATATGATATATTCTAAGTATTTACTGAGAATATACGCGAAATAACATACTACAAAAGATATTACAGACATGTTCTTACAAGGGGAGATCGCGGTGATGCCCCCGATTTTGATGCGCTTTGGTACAATGAATGTACATTAAAAAAAAGTTGTTCCGAGTTTGAGCTTTTCGTTCAATGCGCCTTATAAAAAAAGTTTTTTTATAACAGTCGGTAATATCGTTTATGTAGCATGAAGAAAGGCCCGCTATCGACCAGTGCTGTATAGCGTATTAAGAAAGCGCGAAAGGAGTAATAGTGACGGGGTCCCAGTCAGGTTCAAAACCTGACAGTATTTATTTTTTTTTATATATATTTTAAGATTTTTTAATAATCTGAATAAAGTATAGGACAGTAACGAGCAATTGAGGGTGCTTTAAATAAAAATATATTTATATAATCTACTATAATACAACGATGAGCCAATATATGTTCGGACTACACGCAATTTTCTATAATAAATTAAAAGAAATAGAACGCAATAAAAGTTAAAGAATAAAACGCAAAAGAGTATAATATATACATGATCAATTTAACAGCGCAAACTAGACTAGAGTAGACGACGCTAACAATATAATATTTTTTAAAAATTAATATACATTTAATATTATATATTACACACCACACACACACCACACACACACACGCACACGCACACGCACACGCACACGCACACGCACACACACACACACACACACACACACACACACACACACACACACACACACACACACACACACACACACACACACACACACACATATATAGTAATTATATGTCTCTACTCTAGTCACTTCTAACAAGTCAATAGGCACATAAATCTGAATCCCTTCTTTCTTATTATCTATAACATTTAGCATCATATTATAGTATAACCATCGGCAAACCATGATACTCGGAATCTTTATTTTTATACATTGACAACATGGCATCAGGAATTATATTTTGATGGACTTGATACGTTTGCGCTGTTAAATTTATCATGTATATATTATACTCTTTTGCGTTTTATTCTTTAACTTTTATTGCGTTTTATTTCTTTTAATTTATTATAGAAGATTGCATGTAGTTTGAAACATATATTGGCTCATCGTTGTATTCCCAGGCAGTATGCTAATATTCGCTGAATGTTCGTCGAATATTATAACTTAACTAAAAATAACTGTTATTGTCGCGTCAAAGACCTCTCCAACATGGAGAGATCCTCTAGTTTCGTATAAGGAATTTGTGTAGGGATTGAAAATGATAAAACTTGATTTGAGCCTGGAATAATATTCTTTATTCGGCTCGTGGGGAAAAGCCTTTCGGCATAAAAACCCCTGCGATAACGTGATCGTGTTTATGTGTGAGGTGTGAACGAATGTCGTGTAACGAATGGCAACACTCGGGGTTGCAACGGGCCCGTGAATCGAATGTGAGGAGACTTTGGCTCCACCGTGTGGGTTCGGAGACGATGCTCCACGCTGAGGAGACTTGGGCTCCCGCGTACGTTCGGAGACAATGCTCCACGCTGAGGAGACTTGGGCTCCCGCGTACGTTCGGAGACTGGGCTCCACGCTGAGGAGACTTGGGCTCCCGCGTTAATGACTCGAATGTAATTTGTGAGTTAACAATTAACTCGTGTGTTTGGCGCGTACGACTCGCTTACTAGGCGGTCTAGAACGAACTGCTGCTTCCTCTGCCGTCGCTTCCTCTCTTCTCTCTATCCGCGACGGTAGCGCCAAGAACCCTTGATCTTTCTCGAACTTAAAAGTAACGCGCGAAATATGACAAATGTGAAACGATACGTGATTTCTTATACTCTAAACAAAATAAGAATATACTTATGAATGAACTTGACGAAAACTAATACTCAAAAAATGAAACAAAATAAAATAAGAAACGAAAGAATAAATCCGCCTTTGTTCCTACGGAACATTCTCCCCCCGTTGGGAGTGGAACGATCAACAAAATAAGTGATGTCGCGTTACAATCTACAATATTGATTGTGTGAAATGTTTGTGTTGTGCAACGTGTGAGATATACAATGGTTACAATGAATACTAGACGAAAACTACGAAATATTCGGTAGGGGGCAAATTAGTTTTGCATTGCGCTTTAGAATCCCCTGCGCAGTCCTGATGGTTGCGACCCTGACCACGCCGTCGTCTCCAGGATGTAGTTCCACAACTCGCCCAAGTGGCCACCGCATACATGGCTGGGTTTTATCTATTAAGATGACAATAGCGTCTTGCTGGAGTCCGGCATCCGAATCAAGCCATTTTTGACGTTTTTGTAACTCGTTCAGATATTCAATATGCCACCTGCGCCAAAAATCTTGTCGAGCTTTAGTTATTAATCGCCATGACGTTAAGCGATTGTCTGGAACAGAAAGATAATTATTCTCCGGCAGCATCGTGAGAGGTTTGCCCACTAGAAGGTGAGCAGGTGTCAGTGCTAGTGGATCGTTCGGATCCGTGGATATTGGGCACAAAGGACGTGAGTTTAGGATTGCTTCAATCTCTATGGCTAGAGTATTCAGCTCCTCGTATGTAAATAAAAGGTCGCCAACTATTCGCTTGAAATGATTTTACCGCCGCTTCCCATATGCCTCCGAAGTGAGGCGAAAAGGGCGGATTGAAATGCCACGAGATTTTCTTCGTTGTAGCGAAGTCGCCGATTCGCGTCTTAAATTCGTCGGATTCTACCAAGGCATATAATTCGCGAAGTTGGTTGTTAGCGCCTACAAAATTCGTGCCGTTATCTGAATAGATGTTCGCCGGAATGGCTCTACGTCCCACAAATCGCCTTAATGCCGCAAGAAATGCTTCCGTTGATAATTCGCTGACGATCTCAATGTGCACGGCTTTTGTCGACATACAGATGAAAACGCAACCGTACACCTTTATACGACCTCGATTTCTGTATTTTTTCTCTTTTATAAACATAGGTCCAAAATAATCAACACCTGTGTGATAGAATGCGGTGACTTCTTCAACTCTAGATTTTGATAGATTGGCCATTTTGTATTTGATAGGAGATGCTCGAAATCGAATGCAACGTACGCAATGTCGGACAACCTTGCGTATTTGATTTTTGCCGTCAAGAAGCCAAAATCTGTGACGAATTGTATAGAGAGTGGACTGAATCCCGGCGTGATAATTCCTCTCGTGTATCTCGCGAATAATCAAGTCCGTGACGTGATGGTGTGAAGGCAATAATATCGGATGCTTTTGCGAAATGGGTATGTTCGCATTTTGCAGCCTGCCGCCGACGCGAAGCAAGCCTGATTCATCGATCACCGGATTTAACGTGGCTAATCTTGTGCCTTTCACCTTTTCTCCGTTTGAGATACGATTTATTTCGTTAAAAAATTGTTCTCTTTGAATAAGTCTTAATATCCGCTGTTCGGCTTCGTTAATTTCTTTTATCGAAAGCGCGCCCCTGTTACGGTTTGAGGGTAGCATTCGTAAACAATATGCGATGGTACGAGTTAATCTTGTGAAAGATGAAAATTTGTTAAAGATATCTGAACTAATCTGTGCCATCAGACACGCGGTTTTCTTTAGACCGGGTAGTTCTTTAATCGGAGTCTCAAGAGATACCGGCCAATTCGTTTCGGACTGTTTGAGCCATGATGGCCCGTCAAACCAAAATTTGTTCTTTAAAAATTCTCGCGGAAGTTGACCTCGCGATAACGCGTCGGCTGGATTATGTTCTGATCTGACGTGTTGCCATGTGAAATCCTTGCTAATTTCCTGAATTTCTCTGACACGATTCGCTTCGAATGGCTTTAAAATACTCGGAGACTTTTTTAACCAATGTAAGACGATCATGGAATCGGACCAGAAGATGACTTTATCGGGTTGGAAAGTAAATGCCGTACTAGCTTCGCGATACAAACGCGCCAGTGTAAGTGCCCCACACAATTCTAATCGAGGAGTTGTTATCTCTTTGAGGGGCGCAACGCGTACTTTGCTGCAATAAAGTTGCACTAGCTCCGCTCGTCGCGAAATCGTATGTACAAGCAGGCTCCATAACCGATCTTGCTTGCATCGCAGAAACCATGAATTTGAATTTCGATAGGCTCGTCGATTATCAGATGGCGAGAGATAGCTAGACTATCAATCAATTCGAGCTGGTTAGCGAATGACGACCACGACGAATTTAACGCGCTGGGTACTGACTCATCCCACGAAATTTTCGCCTTCCAACATTCTTGCATCAATGCTTTAGAAGTCAGAATGAGCGGGCCGAGCAGTCCAAGAGAATCGAAAATCTTGGCTATTTCCGACAAAATGCGACGTTTAGTTACTTTATTGCTTAGTTTTATAGGGTTAACTGTATAAAGTATTTGGTCGCGGCGCGCGTTCCATGAAATGCCCAGCGTCTTTAAGATTGGGTTTTCGTTGACGAGAAACTCGACGTCTACAGTTCTTTCATTGAAATTCTCGAGAGCTTGCGGATGATTTGACGCCCACTGTCTTATGTTGAAACCGCCGCGTTTTAAAATTTCTATGGTTTCATCTCGAATTTGCATGAGCTTCTTCACAGTATCCGCCCCGGTTAAAAGATCGTCAACGTATAAATCGCGTTTCAAACTTTCGGCCCCGACGGGGAAATTAACCCTTTCGTCACTCGCAAGTTGCTGTATCGTTCTAATGGCGAGAAAAGGCGCTGATGACACCCCAAACGTAACTGTATTTAATTGAAAAGTACGAATGCGATTTTCGTGTAACCAGAAAATTTTCTGGTACTGTCGATCGTCGGGATGTATCCAGATCTGCCGGTACATCTTCTCGATGTCGGCGGTGATCACGTACTTATGCGTGCGAAACCGTAATAAATGTTCGAAAAGTTTACCCTGAATTGTGGGCCCGACCATCAACGTGTCATTAAGCGAGATTCCTTTGTTGGTTTTTGTCGACGCATCGAAAACCACGCGTACCTTCGTTGTCGTACTCGTCGTTTTTGTGACCGCGTGATGTGGAAGATAGTAACCACCCTCAGACTCATTTGGCCCCAGCGACATATGGCCTAAGTCAATATATTCTTTCATTACGCGTTCATACTCTACTTTAAGTGTCGGATTGGCATCGAGTCTCTTCTGCAAACGTCGCAAACGTCGCAAGGCGATCGACCGTGAATTTCCGAAATTTCTTTCCGTCAGTCGAAATGGTAGTCGCACGATGTAGCGCCCCGAAATATCACGTATCGTGTTCTGTGTAAAATGGATTTCACATTCTAAATTTTCCGGCGATTCACCTCGTTTAGCGGTCGTGTCCTCTAATAACCAGAATTTTGCGATTTGTTCCGTCAATTCCGTCAACTGGTAAGCGACGGTTTTCCTTCCGTCGGGCGTAGCTGTTCCCCCGACGACGACCCAGCCGAGTTGCGTCTTTTGCAAAAATAAATCACTGTTGTCCCGTGACAAATCGATTTGTCCGATTGATAATAAAGACAGAGTTGCCCCGGAACCGATAATCACGTCAACTGATCGAGGCAAGTGAAACTGTGGATCGGCTAGTTTTAAGTTTATCGGTATGTTAATTGACTCGCGTGGAAATACCGCGTCCGGAATTCTTCTTTCAGCAATTTGTGGTACTACTAAGAACGAAAGTTTTTTCTTGAAATCGTTATGAATAGGAAGAAAAACTCGACTGTGCCGTTTGATGTTGTGTGCATATCGTTAATTGCACCGATCTGGACGGAGCATGGATGTACGGGCAATCTTAAGTTTCGGACGAAATCTTCTGTTATAAAATTAGCCGTTGCACAAGTATCTAACAACGCGCGACACTGGATGAATTTGCCATGCGAATTTTTTACGCGAACCACCGCACTCATCATTAATTGTGACTGTAAATTCCGCGTAATTGCTTCGAGCGCGAGCGGTTGTAATCATGCTGAATCGGGCGGTGATACCGCCGCCGGTTTTGAGGAATTCGCGGGTTCGAGCTTCGGCGTCTCCTGCTTCGTCGAATTTGCCCTGGACGTCGGATTATGTAAGAGCGTGTTATGGTATCTAGTGCAGCTTTTACAATGCGATAATTGGCAGCGGCCGATGTGTGTTCGGAGGCAATTCTTACAAAGTTTGGACTTCTTTACGACATCCCATCTCCGCGGTACCGACAATTTTGCGAACTCGGGACATTTATATAACAAGTGGTTTCCTCCCTTGCACAATGAACAATTAGAAGGCGTATTAGTCACTAAAGCGCGCGCGCCCGAATTATCCTTGCGTGCCTTAACCGGGCAAGTCTCTTTCTTCGGATGTTGTCGTTTGTTGCCGTTTTCGGACTTGGAACGCGATGAATCTTGTTCGAGCGTAAAGAGGCGAAACACGGTTTCCGAAATGAATTTATATAACTGCTCGAGCATCGGTGAAACGTCTAGACTAAGAGTCTCCTCCCATTTAACGCGAACATTCGTTGGTAACGCGCGTTCTATTATCCGTATTAATAAATGTTGATCCGGATGTACTTCTAGCGACGCGAGCATATTCACATGCTGTCGCATGTCGTCAACTAGTCTCATTAAACCTTTGGGATCGGCCTTGCCTGGCGCTGGCATGTCGAGGATTGCGTCGAGGTGTTTCGCGATTATAATCCGCTTCCTTTCGTAGGAATCATTCAAGAGTTTCCACGCGGTTTTATAATTCTCTTCGCTCACGTCATAAATAGAGATTTTATTTAACGCGTCGCCTTGTAACGAGTCCTTTAAATAGAGGAACTTTTGCAAGTCTGTTATGTTATTGAGTGAATCGATCATCGTCACGAACGTATTCTTGAACGTCAACCATTTTTCGAGACTACCGTCGAACTTCGGTAATTCCGCTCTCGGTAGCTTGATACGACGCGTGTTATTGTCGACTATTATCGATGTCGCGTTTAAGTTAGCTGCGTGTGACGTCGACGCTGGTGTGACTACTTCTATCTTGCTCGCGATCGCGTAATAACGATCTTGTATCTCATCGAACTCACCCAGGTACTCATTTTCTGGCTCTAGCATTTCTAACTCGTCATGCAGGTCTTCGTACGCATGGAATAATTCCGTAATGCGCTTCAATCGCATCTTCAAGTTCGCCTCGTTGACCCGATTTTCCGCAACTATCTTTTCTAGGTTGGTTAACTGCGTTTTCAGCGTCGAACGCTTTTGGTTGATGTATTTCGGACGATTCATGATGAATTTAGTCCATTGTCCACAAATGTTCACGAGATTGCTCACAAATCTGTTCACAAAATGTTTTCTCGCGACACTCCCTGAGGGCTTAATGTCTGAGTCCGCGATGAATTTACAATCTGCGACGCTTAAGGTCTCGGATCCTGAGTCGCGCACGTAAAAATCGCTTTTCTAGTAACACCCCGAACTTCTGTAGCCAATTGAAACTGTACTGAGAGCGGGTCCGGGATCGCGACGTCTTATATTCTATCAACCCCACTTCTGGTCTCAACGCGTCGAAAAGAAGAAAAAAAGAAAAGATTTAAATGAAAAGCGAATAGCCCCCCTGATGTTTCACAATCGGACTGTATGTCGTAAAAGAGAAAGTGAGGAAAATTGGGAATTACTTTGAATTTGAATGCGTTGTAGAAAAGCATAGAAATTGAGAATTCTTTCAAGTTGGAATACATTGTAAATATTACCGAGTATAGACCCAAGTCGATTTATGACCGTACCTGCACATTGGCATGCTCCCGGAACGCGAGCTTGACAATCGGGCTAACTCTCTTAATTTCTATAGACTGTGTACAGACTCGACCGTTTTATGGCTATGTCTGCCCGTCGGAATCTATCCAAAACGCGGGTAGACCTAAATTGCTTCCAAATGTGCCCCTTGCATCATAAAAGAGAAAGCGTGGAAAATTGGAAATCTTTGAGTGCACTGAAAACAAAAGGCGCGTCCCCCGGTTCCCCCTTAGACAAATCGACATCTGGCAGCATGATGTGCATCGGAATATGACCTGGTCGAGAAGGGATTCTAATCGCGTCGCAACTGTTCTATAGGTTGAAGAGAGGAAAAGAAAAAGAAAGAAAGAAATACGAGCGTGGCGAATTGCGATCCTCTCTGAATACGTCGTAAATAAGTCATTGTGAAAATTGCGTAATTGTTTTGCGAACTACGAAAGGAGAAAAAAAGGCAATAAATTTCGATTTCTTTAGAAACGTCGTGGAATTCTATATCATACCCGGCCTGAACTCAGGCAGCCGTTGCGTGCGGGTCCGTAATACCGAATTTTGACCTTGTCAGCAAATAATTGTGGGACGCAGAGCTGAATATGAACTTGCTATTACCGCGAATTTACCGCGAAATGATTTTCTCGGATATAAAATGTAACGTATTCAAGGATACTTATCTTTGGATTTCGGAGATCCTCCGCGTTGGTTTTGGACGAGTTGGGCGCTGGAGACGACTGGTCTGCGTGTGGTTGAATGTCTCGTTATCGGCATCGAACGTTCTTCTCGTACATCAGTGGTCGCGAGATCACTACCTCACAGGAGGCACCAAAAAGAATGTCGCGTCAAAGACCTCTCCAACATGGAAAGATCCTCTAGTTTCGTATAAGGAATTTGTGTAGGGATTGAAAATGATAAAACTTGATTTGAGCCTGGAATAATATTCTTTATTCGGCTCGTGGGGAAAAGCCTTTCGGCATAAAAACCCCTGCGATAACGTGATCGTGTTTATGTGTGAGATGTGAACGAATGTCGTGTAACGAATGGCAACACTCGGGGTTGCAACGGGCCCGTGAATCGAATATGAGGAGACTTTGGCTCCACCGTGTGGGTTCGGAGACGATGCTCCACGCTGAGGAGACTTGGGCCCCCGCGTACGTTCGGAGACTGGGCTCCACGCTGAGGAGACTTGGGCTCCCGCGTATGTATAGAGACTGGGCTCCCGCGTTAATGACTCGAATGTAATTTGTGAGTTAACAATTAACTCGTGTGTTTGGCGCGTACGACTCGCTTACTAGGCGGTCTAGAACGAACTGCTGCTTCCTCTGCCGTCGCTTCCCCTCTTCTCTCTATCCGCGACGGTAGCGCCAAGAACCCTTGGTCTTTCTCGAACTTGAAAGCAACGCGCGAAATATGACAAATGTGAAACGATACGTGATTTCTTATACTCTAAACAAAATAAGAATATACTTATGAATGAACTTGACGAAAACTAATACTCAAAAAATGAAACAAAATAAAATAAGAAACGAAAGAATAAATCCGCCTTTGTTCCTACGGAACAGTTATCTAAATGTTAGGAGTTCGCACTTAACTAATGTTTGGAAAATGTTCGGAAAATGTTCGTGAAACATTATGGTATCACGTTTAGAGAACATTCATCAAATATTCGGATAGTGGATTCGTTTCCTAGATTTTCATTGACAATATGACTTAAATTTTGGTAGCAAAATTGCCATTTATTTATCGTCCTACCATTGTATTTTTACATAAGTTTATGGACTGAAGAGAGCACACTCCCGAGGGAGACCCAAAAAGCGGACTCTTGGATGCGGCGATGACGCCGACCCAGATGTCAAAATGGACTCCTCCAGACAAAAGAAATTGTTTCAAATCATCCCTCGGCGGTCCTTAAGTAGCCTCGCTCGTTGCATTTTGAAGGCGAGATAGAAGGATCATACGCCGCATAGCGGCGGCACCTCGAACTATGCTACGGGCGCGCGCGCGGCGGTGCCCGATGTAGCGCCATAAATGTTTCAGAATATACATCATATAAAAACTATGTTTCATAATAAAATAGTAATAAACTTCACACAATTATCATTAAATACTTTTCTTTTAAATTATTAAAATGATATAAATTAATTAATAATTATTTATTTAAAATTTTTATTTTAATAAATTTTTATTATATTTGACATTTTTTTATATGAAATATCTAAAAAACATTTCATTTTAATTATATGTAAACTATGAAAAGTCTTAAATTCCGTTTTGAAAAAAATTCAGGCCTCGTTTTTTATCTTTGTAAATATTTAAGCAAAATGTTCCGAAAACATTTATATTCGAGCGCAAATGATGATAAAAGCATATAGTATACATGTAACATTTGTTCAACGTTTGGATCCTAACTCTTTGAACTTAGAATTTTTCGAAATGTTAGCTGAATGTTTGGAATCAAACAGTAAACATATTTAACACAAAACGAACATTCAGCGAATATTAGCATGCTGCCTGGGTTATAGTAGACTATATAAATATATTTTTACTTAAAGCACCCTCAATTGCTCGTTACTGTCCTGTACTTTATTCAGATTATTAAAAAATATTAAAATATAATATATATTAAAAAAAAATAAATACTGTCAGGTTTTGAACCTGACTGGGACCCCGTCACTATTACTACTCTCGCGCTTTCTTAATACGCTATACGGCACTGGTCGATAGCGGGCTTTTCTTCATGCTACATAAACGATATTACCGACTGTTATAAAAAAAACTTTTTTTACAAGGCGCATTGGACGAAAAGCTCGAACTCGGAACAACTTTTTTTTAATGTACATTCACCATACCAAAGCACATCAAAATCGGCGGGGGCATCACCGCGACCTCCCCTTGTTAGTATGTTATTCCTAATTCGTATATTCACAGTAGGAGTATAGGATATTCGAATGATATCATGTGCTTTAGGGTACACACATATAGGGTGAATTTTAATGGTTGGAACAGCTTTTTACCATAAGAGCTGGGTTATCGACTCTACTATTCACACATTTATATCACACTTAGGCATTTAGACACACAAACGGTCGTTATAAATATGTGTGTGTGTGTAGTAGAATCGGTAACCTAGCTCTCATGGTAAAAAACTGTTCCAACCATTAAAATTCACCCTGTATATATATATATATATATATATATATATATATATATATACATAATTACTTGATTTCATGTTTCATAATAAGATAAAAATAATATTTCTATTAAAATTTATTATATTATTTGTAGATGATAATCGTATTATTCGACGAAGCCTTGTTACGCTTTCACTAATGTATACAGCTGCAAGTAATTTATTTTGGCGTCGTTCCTCCTCATTTTTATGATATATCATCGCAGTAACTTGACAAGTCCACTTGTGATATCTTTCTTGATACAATTTGATATTTTATTACAAGAATTAATATGAGCGTCAAAAATTTATCGCTAGCTAGCTCATTTACACGAGCGACAGTCAGCGACAGTCAAGATCAGAGACATATGATATCACTTGATTGACATGACTTGTTTGTTGCTGAATATGAGCGACGAGCGACACCATAAACACGTACCTTTAAAGGTACCTTTTCATGTATCGCTCATCGCTCATTTTCGGCGATGTAATGACGTCACGTAATCGCTAGCGACATGATTTTGTAGTTGGATTTTTCTAACTACAAGCGATATTAACAAGTGTGAAAGACAACTTTGAAATTTATAACTGAAATGGATAATCAAAGTGTAAGTAATTTTATAATATTAAACAAATATGATAATAATATTTTATAATGTTATTTTATATGTAATGAAAATGTAAATATAAATCTATTGATATAGGTTATGTCAAAAATATAATAATCTTTTGTATATTAGCAAGAAAGTATTGAATTAAATTAAATATTTTTTGTAGACTGAGTATGTTTACACATGCGGAATATGTGAAATTATATGTGATAAAGATGAAGTATCAACACATCAATGTCTTGAAGGATATTCCAATTATATTACGGATGAGAATTTGTATTTTTATCCTGTTTTAGGTAGAATGTTAATATTCATAAATTTTATTTAAGTTAATTACAAAATAAAAATATTTTTTTAAATTAGTTAATTACAAAAATATAAAATTTGCCTTGTATTTTTAGATGATGGAGTAACTATAAGAAAAAGTTTAATACAAGGAACTGAAGCAATAGCATCTGTACCTTTCCATAATAATATAGGTAAGATTAATATTATATAAAAATGTTAAAACACTAAAAATCATTTATTATATTTATATTGCATAATATATGTTATTTTTTATTTCAGAAAATATTCAGCCCATTAATAATAATCTATCGCATCAAAAGAACGCAAAAGAAAAATTATCATCTGAAGAAGAGGAAATATTATTATTAGAAGTTCAGTGCAGAGAACCATTATGGAACTTTAAATTACCGCTTGTTCAAAGAAATAGCAAGATTACAAAAGCTTTGTGGGAAGAGGTTTCTAAGGCTTTGAATGGTAATGTACATGTCTATTTTTATAATAAAAAAATATTAAAACAGGATATTTTTTAGGCAAATTAAGCGCAGTTGGATGTAAAAGTAAATTTAAGAATCTTCACGACACTTATAGAAGACTTATAAATGCTGAAAAACTACCAAGTGGCTCTGCTTCAAAAGGAAACGTAAACAAATGGAAACATTACAATTCTATGGCTCTTCTTCGAGATTCTTGTTTACAAAAAAGGTATATAATATTATTATATACCTTTATATAATACTGGAAAATTATTTTTGCATTGATTTTTTGGTGTATATGTATATTTTTTGTAGTACTATTTCTAATATTAATGACGGAGAGAACAGCAACAGCAATATTTGCGAGAATAATGAAGATAGTCAAGATACGAATACATCAGGAGGTACTAAATAATTATATTATTTGCCAATTAAATATATTTTTCAAATAAAAATTTTTTATTATTTTTTTCAGATGATCATATAAGAAAGAAAAGGCGCACGTCAGAACACAACCATTTGGAACGTATTGTAGATGCGTTAAGCCAACCACTTCCTAATGTTGTTCTTCCACCACCACCTGAAGAAGACCATATACATGCTTTCTTAAAATTATTTGGATATAATTTAAGAAAGTTATCACCAGAGAAACAGGATGAATGGATACAACGATATTTGCAACAATCTTACGAAATGTTAAAAGATAACGCTTAAATATTTCTTTTTTTTTAATTTTATGTTTACGCTTTGTTGACAAGTAATATAGTTTATGTTTACGCTTTGTTGACAAGTAATATAGTTTATTACAGTTTATTATAATAATATGACAAATGATTAATATAATATTACATTACATTACTAATAGTCAATACAATAATAAATAGCTGATAATATATAATGCCTTTTTATGTGTTTATTTGTTTATCAGCAATGGTTGAATTGCCAAGGTATAGCTCCTTCGTTATTAAAATATTCACAAAAATTATTTCGAATTCCTGCAGCTGTTCGAGAAGCATTATTGGTGCCACATCTCCCTACTTCCCGAAAAGCAGAATTATCGTCTATATTTCTTCTCCAAGAACCTTCTATTAATCCATCGGGACCCTTTTGATCAATCATGTTTTTAGTGACATATTCGTTGATTCCAATATCTTGTATTCGAATATAATTGTGTAGACACACAATAGCTTGTACTATTTTAATTGCTGTTTCAACTGAACAATTTATTGGTCTTCTTAAAATTCTCCATTGACTTGATAAAATGCCAAAAGTATTTTCAATGGTTCTTCTTGCTCGACTAAGACGATAATTATAAATATTTTTTTCTTGATTCAAATTCTGTTTTCCTGAATAGGGTTTCATTAGATATTCAGTAAGAGGAAAAGTTTCATCTCCAACTAGCACATACGGCATTGAGTCTCCTTCAGAGTAAAATGGTTGTGGATTAGATACATTCATTTCATTATTTCTGAATTTTTTACCAAGAAGAGAATCCCTAAATATTCCGCCGTTACTGCGACGTCCATAGGCTCCAATATCCACAAAAGTAAAAATATATTTGGCATCGCAAATTGCAAGTAAAACAAAACTGTGACTATTTTTATAATTAAAATATGATGAACCTGCATTTTCGGGACACTAAAAAAAATAGATCGTACAGTAAAAGAAGTAAATTATAAAAATTGTTTTAGTAGCTTTAAATTTTTTTAGTAATGTTAAAAATTTTTGAGTAAAACTTATTTGAATAATAATATGTTTACCATCAATAGCTCCAATGCAATGATTAAAATTCCATAAATTTTCAAACTCTTCAGAAATACTTAACCATTTTTTTTGGTAAAAGGATATGAGAGAACATTTTTAAAAAGAGCAAACCCACAATGCCTCACAAGTTTCTGAAATTATATTGCTAACTGTGGTTAATCCAAGGAGATATTGATAGCTCATGGAAGTCATTGAATCGCCAGAAGCAAGAAATCTATAAAAAATATTTTTATAAATTTTTTAAATATATTATATAATATATTTAATTTAATTTAAATATATTATATAATATATTTAATAATATATTATATAACTTAATTTTGATTTTTTATCTTTTAACTTACCTCAATGTCATGCATAATCTTTCACTAGCAGATATGGGTTTTCGACATAATGTTTGTTTGGAAATTAAAGGTGCTACTTTGCATAATAATTCTTCCAATTGAGTTGCATTCATGCGAAAGTAATTTCTAAACGTTCTTATTTGTTGTGTCACTGTTGGTAAAATTGCATTATAAAATCCACATGTAGGTCTTATTTGGAGTAATGGATTAACCCAAAAATGTTTTTTCTTGTAATGTCGTTTCTTTTTTCCTTGTAAATAATAAAAAGCTGCCGCTAACGCTAATTTTCTCCTCTTTTCCTTTATATTGTTTTCATTTATAATTTTTGCACACTCAATCATCCAATTATAATATTTTTTTGCTTGTGACATTTTGCTTATATTTATTTTGTAGCACTTGTAGCAACGAAATTCTCTTAAATCGCATCGCTGGAACACTTTTCATGTTCAATAGCTCGTCGCTAGCGACAATCCAGTCACGTGACTTTTTTATCGCTGAAAACGAGCGATGAGCGATACATGAAAAAGTACCTTAAGGGTCCTTTTCATGCTGACGCTCGACGCTCATTTTCAGCGTCAAAAAGGTCATGTGACTATTATTGACGCTAGCATCAACTAAAATCCATGAAAAGGGATATAGCGTCAAATTTTGAGCGACAACTTAACCTATTTTGAAGAAATAGTGTATATACAGTAGCAGTATACAGTAACAAGCACGTTACCATTTTGCACTTTTTTTTTCACAAATTCGATATTCACGTTCTATATGTATTGTTACACTCCGCGCCGTAAAATCCGCTCGGCTCGCGCTCACGAACTCTCGCGGACAATCACGCACGCGAAATGACAACACTGGTTGTTCGTCCTTAACTAGCTTTATTAACGTTGAAATACAACGAGCAAACCAAAGCACGTCCTCCTTGACAGGAGACCGTGAGTCCAAAACGCGTGTCAAAACAAACATAGTTTATCCTCTTGGATACGGCAGCTAACAACGACGATCGAACTTAAAGATCGGTACACAGCTGTCTCGCACGGTCGCAGGAGCATTCCGGATCGACCGCGCAACACTATCCTCCCTCTTCAAGATTGTCGTCCCGACAATCAGGAAGATAGTTTGAGCCTCTTTTCCACGAGTCTGTCCGAAAATCTTGGAACTTTTCCTACCCTCCTTGAGGCGTTGCCAGCAAGTTACCGGGTAACGTCCCTTCAATTCGGCTTCGAGGTTCTCACGGAGGCATCTCCCACTAGAAAGACGGCCAAACTTCCCTGGAGTGTTCTCTTGAGTAGGCTTTTCGTCGTCCATGCTCCTCTTCTGGCTTGAGCCTTGCGCACTTCTTTCTTGTTTTGGATCAGGGGGGGAAAATGACTTCCGTTATAGTACTGGCACGAATATTCCTCAATGGAAAAGCCTCAACCCACTTTGTGAAACAATCCACAACGACTAAAAGATATCTTTTTCCCGAGGAAGAAATCAAGAACGGGCCCAATATATCCATTTGTACTCGCTCGAAAGGTTTTTCCGTATTATAGACCTGCATAGGAGATTTTCCTTTTCCTGGAGGGCCCCTCCTAGATAGACAAATTTCACATGTTCTACACCAATTTTCCACATCCTTCTTGCAAGTGGCCCAATAAAAACGTTTCCGAATCTTTTCTAAAGTTTTATTCACTCCGAAATGTCCTCCAGAGGGTGAGTCGTGAGCTTGTTCTAGAATTTCCTTCACTCGTTTTCGAGGGACGATAAGTTGGAGGATACACGATTTCAGACTCGGAGCTTCCCACTTTTTATATAAGATGTCTCCTTGAAGGATTAGAGCATCCCAATAAGCCCGATAGACACGGAAAGATACGTCCTCCTCTGTTGGTCTTATAACGGGAGGGCCAGCTCCATGCTTTTTGGCTTGCAGGAAAATTGAAATGCAAGGGTCTTCCTCCTGGTCTTTTTGCCATGACAATAAATCCCCTTTCTCAAAAACTATTCGAGCGACCGTTTCCCTCGATGTCATTACACTCTTCTTTTCCACCTTATCACAAAAAGCACAGCCCAACACCTCACATTCGCGTCTGGATAGCCCATCTGCATTACAGTGAGAGAACCCTTTCCTGTGAGAAATTACGAAATCAAATTCTTAAAGTTTTTCAAGCCAGCGAGCTAACTGACCTTCCAAATCTTTGAAAGACAGTAACCATTTCAAAGAAAGATGATCTGTCCGAATAATAAACCTACGACCTAAAAGATAATGTCGAAAAGATTTTATCGATTCCACTATAGCCAACAACTCTCGCCGAGTGACACAATAATTTCTTTCTGCCTTACTCAATACCCGACTAAAATAAGCTATTACCTTCTCCTCCTTGCCTTGGATTTGAGACAAAACCGCGCCGATACCGATATTAGAAGCATCGGTGTCCAAAACAAATTTTCCGTCACCGTAAGGAAAAGATAGAACCGGAGAAGATGTTAAAGCTTGCTTCAAAAGCTCAAAAACATGTTGCTGTTCCGTTCCCCAATCGAATTTAATTTTGTCCTCAGTTAACACATACAGAGGTTTGGCTATATTGGAGAAATTTCTAACGAACTTACGATAATATGAGCAAAATCCCAAGAAGCTTCGCAATTGCTTTTTGTTATGAGGAACTGGCCATTCCCTAACGGCAGCTATTTTTTCAGGGTCAGTTGTAACTCCCTCAGAGGAAACTATGTGCCCCAAAAACTTAACATCTTTTTCAAATAGTGCACACTTTTTTGGGTTAATCTTAAGATTCGCACAACGAAAACATTCGAAAACTTTTTTTAAATTTTCTAACATTTCATTAAAATTTCTCCCGAAAACAATCACATCGTCTAAGTACACTAAACAGGCTTTAGAAATTAGCTTTTTTAATATTTTTTCCATTAATCTTTCGAAAGCAGGGGCGTTGCAAAGACCGAAAGGCATAACAGTAAATTGCCAAAGACCGCTGCCAATAGAGAAGGCCGTCTTTTCCCTGTCCTCCGGACGAATCTTTATTTGCCAGTAGCCACTTTTTAAGTCTAAAGTAGTAAACCAAGCGTTACCTGCTAATTGTGAGAGAATTTCGTCAATTTTTGGTAATGGATAGGAATCTTTTTCTGTAATTGCATTTAACTTCCTGTAGTCCACACAAAATCTTAAAGAATTATCTTTTTTCTTCACCAATACAACAGGAGAGATCCAAGGACTACAAGATTCTTCAATTACTCCATTTTCCCTCATTTCATCGATAATTTTATTTGCCTCCTCTCTTAAATGGATAGGAATACGTCGTGGCATCTGTTTAATTGGGGAAGAATCTTTTACGTTAATTATATGACTTACAACATTACAATTCCCTGCGACAATATTTTCTGAAAATACATCTTTATTTTAGCATAAAAATTCAGCAGCAATTGCTTTTTGCGATTCGTTTAAATTTCGAGAAGCGTTATCAAAAAGTTGGGTCAAACCTACAGGGATCTCAAAATTCGGACGCTCTACGCGAGAGCAGCACCAAGTTTCCCTATCAGAGTCAAAAGGAACACTGAAAACGGGATCGAAAATATTTTGCAAATTGGCGAGCCTGAGAAAATCTGCTCCCAAAATACAGTTATCACTTATATCGACCACAAACATAGGAACTCGTGCGAAATATTTCCCGATCAATACCTCGACAACGACTTTATATTTAATCGGAACTTCCTCTCCCGTCGGATATCTCAGAAAAAGGCTTTCTCCCAAAATCTTTTCCTTTTTATCTACCAACACACTATTCACGATAGAAACATCGGAGCCCGTAACGATTTTAAATTCGCATTACTTACCATCTACTTTGCCATAAAAGCAAAAATCACTGTTTTTAAAACTTTGTTTTATCTTATTTTCAATGAAACGCCTCACTGTCGGGAGCTTTAAGGAAACAGTTGAACTCGCCCCCGGTAGTTCAACTATTTCCCTTTTCCCTTATTTTCCGGGCAATCAACTCGGAAATGTCCACTCTTCCCACAAATCCAACATTCCCTTTGATTTCCCTTTTTTATAAATTTACTTCGCCCATTCTGACCTTTATTAATATTATTTTCCCCCTTATCTTCTCCCTTTTCCTCGGTTCTCGAATTAAATTTTGATACTTTAAAATTTCCATTTGAATTATTCCCGAAATTTCCATAATTATTTTCGCTATGAATTATTTTTACTGTTTTGGCTCTTTCAATTGCCAGTTTCAAGGAAGTTAAGCCCTCCAACTGTAAAGTTCGTTTCACAAAATTGTCCGAAATAGCAGTAATAAATTGAGCGCAAGCTATTTTGTCGCGCACAGTATAAGGGCACTCAGGGTACGCGAAACGCGATAATCTCTCGAGGTCTGCACCGAGAGTCGCGAAATTCTCTCCGAATTTTTGTTTCCTACTAGTGAATTGTGTATAATAATTCTGAGGATTTAAACTTTCCCCGAAACGCATTTCTAATTTTGATAATAATTCCGGATATTCTAATCTCTCTAGATTCTCAATAGATTCTAAGACCGAGCGGGCTTTCCCCCTCAAGCTCGACGCTAAAACGAATGCCTTCGTTCCCATATCCCACTGATTCGCCCGAGAAATTAATTCGAATTGTGATAGAAATTCACGCAGCGAAACTGTTCCGTCGAATGTATCGGGTTTAAGTTTAAAATTTAATGGCACTCGCGGAAATACGTTTGATCCCGAGAATCCGAAATTCGAACCGAGGTTAGGGGCGCGATTTATTTCCGTGAAGCTTCCCGTGCCCGCTGTAACGAAATTCGACCCACTCCCGGTATCATTCGAAAATTGGAAGTGACTTAGCTGGGACTGGTTCGAGAGCTGGCGCAGTCGCTCGTCCTGGCGGTCAATCCTCGCTCTCAGCTCATCCTCCCGACGCATCATCTCCTCCCGCATCGCGGTCATTTCTCCGAGAATGGTCTCGAGGGCAGACGTTTCCTCATTGCTCTCCGTTGTTCCGACGCGCCTTCTTTTCCGGAGAGTCCGCCGAATCTCTCCCGAGGTGCCGGCCGTTTCCGCCGTCCCCGTACCAGCCGCCGGATCTGTCGCTACAGTTGAGGCCGCTGTTGCCATAATTGCACTCGCGCACTTCGCGTGGGGTAAATAATTTCGTCAATCGTCCCGAATAAGAAAAGCGGTCCCCAAAAATGTTACACTCCGCGCCGTAAAATCCGCTCGGCTCGCGCTCACGAACTCTCGCGGACAATCGCGCACGCGAAATGACAACACTGGTTGTTCGTCCTTAACTGGCTTTATTAACGTTGAAATACAATGAGCAAACCAAAACACGTCCTCCTTGACAGAAGACCGTGAGTCCAAAACGCGTGTCAAAACAAACATAGTTTATCCTCTTGGATACGGCAGCTAGCAACGACGATCGAACTTAAAGATCGGTACACAGCTGTCTCGCATGGTCGCAGGAGCATTCCGGATCGATCGCGCAACAGTATGTATACAAGTAAATAGTAAAATCAGAATTTATCTTTCAATATAGAATTATTCTTTTTTCTTTAAATGTGGAAAGAAAAAGATAAACTTTCATTTAGTTCATCTAGTTTTAGCTAAACAAAAACTTAAGTTGTAATTTTTTCTAAATTACGCAATATAATTGCAATCAAAAAGTCAAATGCATTAATATTTGTATTAATATTGGAAATGTCTTTTACATACAAATATCATGTATAGTTAAATAAATGTACCACAATCATCAATAAGAAAAAACAAAAAATAAGCGAAAAATAATACTGGCATTATTAATTAATGAATTACAAGAAGAAAAAATTTATCATAAAAATAAAACGTTTTTGAGTTAAACCAATATTACTCAGATAATATTCCTTTTTGACCTATTCCTGGCTTAACAAAATCTAAAGGCAAAATTCAAATACATTATAAATAATTAAAAAATCTTCACATTATTTTTATAGAATTCTCAAATAATTGTATTCTTCTTGTGCGACTGTGTTGTTACTATTTATTCTTTATTCCTGCTCAGCACTCTGCTTTTTTCGGTCGCTCTATCATCTGCAAACTATGATATTAAAACATCAACTTTTTGAAATACAATTATAAAAGTTAATTTACCAAATAAAGAATAAAAATATAATGTGTCAGGATCAGTTGTATTGTGTATATCCTTTTAAGCAACCAATGACTTGAAATATCTGCTTGGTCGCAAATTGTTTCGCATAACCCGCACGTTTGTACAAGATTCAAGAATTTATCCTGAAAAATATATTAAATTTAATACTACAAATATTTCTAATTGTAGTATTAAATTGTTTGTACCTCAATTTTTATCATCTTCTATTTTACCTGATCGTAATCTTTCAGTCCTTGATTGTCTAGAATTGAAAGGTTCCCAAGTAGTAAACTGACGTTATTTATTTTCATTTCGACGTTAAAATTTGATTTTAACTGTTTTGACATTTCAATATTAACATTAAAATGACGATAATTTAACGTCAGCTTGCTAAAAATTAATATTTTATGTACGTCAAAGTCCATTTTTTATTATCGGGACAATCAACGAAGATGATCAAAATAGAATTTCAATATCATTCAAAATGGAATCAAGATGATCAGTGATGCCAAGCTGGTGACGTTTTTCGCGCGTGCGGTAAGATCCAGCGACGACGCTAAATGTTAGACAAATTCAACTTCACTTCTTTGTCGCTAGCATCGACATAGAGCATGGACTGCGCCATCCATATGTACATAGTGTGGTCGACAAAACTGAGTGAGATAGGATGCGAAGACGGCCAATCTCTCTCTCTTTCTAACATACGTGATTACGTTAAATAGAAAGTGATAGAGATTGGCTGTCTTCGTATCCTATCTCACTCATTTTGTCGACCATTTCTACACATAGATAGCGCAGTCCATGCTCTATTGTAGAGGTTTATGTGGACGAAATGACACGATTATCTTGATATAACAATCTTTTAATACTTTCTTGATTTACAGAACAAAAAGGAAATCAGTTAACTCACTAACTTAAGATTTTTTTATATAAACGAATGAAGTAAGAAAATTAAAATGTGGAACTTGTGATTGACTGAGCCTTTATAGGTATTTTAGTGTTGCCAACTGTTGAGCGAGTCCTCGGAGGTGCCACAGTACTCCCCTCCGAGTGGATTATTATTCTTTGAATTGAACTCTCTTGGGTCCTGAGTAAGTACGAAGAGGTACAGGTTGGTCTTCAGGGCTTAATTCTTGATTGTCCGCTGCAATTTCGAAATATGCTGGTTTTATCCTTTCAGTTGAAATAGTTGTGGGCTGTCCTTTGAAATCAATCTCGTAAACTTTATCTGTAATCCGCTGGAGTACTTGAAACGGTCCTTCGTAAGGTGGTTCCAATGGTTTTCTGGTTGAATCGATCCGTATAAAGACGTGTGTACATGAATTAAGATCATGATGAAAGAATGATTTGCCTTTTTGATGATGAGCTGCTGGATTGGGCCTTATGGACCTCATAGTTTGTCTTAAATGCTCTAGAAATAAACGAGGTTCTCTAGTCAGTTCGATATCAATAAAGAACTTACCAGGGAGACGCAATGTGGTTCCATAAAGAAGTTCTGCTGCAGATGCCTTGATGTCGTCCTTGATACTCGTTCGGAGTCCTAAGAGGACGGTAGGTAGTACGTCAACCCATTCGCAATTGTTGTGACACATGATTGCTCCTTTTAAAGTGCGATGCCATCGCTCGATCATGCCATTTGAGGAGGGATGGTAAGCCGTGGTGTGTATCCTTTTGGATCCTATCATCTGAGTTAGGAGTTTGGAACAGTTGAGACTCAAATTGCGCACCACGATCTGTAGTGATAGTAGACGATGCTCCGAATCTTGCAATCCATGTAAAGTAAAATGCGTTGATTATAGTATCGGCCGAGATATCAATAATTGGTACAGCCTCCGGCCAACGTGTAAAACGGTCTATAATCGTGAGACAATACTTGTAGTTTCTTGATGGTTGCAGAGGACCGATAATGTCCATGTGTATATGTTTGAAGCGTTCATCCGGTATGGTGATTTGTTCTGGTGCGTTTCTAATGTGTCGGTAGATCTTGCTACGTTGACATGGAAGACATGTACGGGCCCATCCAGAAATGTCCTTGCGCATGAATGGCCACACAAATCGCCGAGCTATGAGTTTTTGTGTTGCTCTTATACCTGGGTGAGCCAGGTTGTGAACCACGTTGAAAATCTGTCGTCTTAAGCACAATGATACGTATGGACGGATATCACTTGCTGATATATCACAATAAAGAGTAGTATCATCGTTATCACAGCGCAATTCTTTGAGCTTGAGTGACGAAGAATTTAAACTTAATAGGTTCTTGAGTTCTTCATCTTTCTTTTGATATTTGGAGAGATCTTCCGTAGTGATGATAATTGGCATATTAATTTGTTCGATATTTAATAATAAACTGTCTGCTACGATATTTTCTTTGCCGGTCAAATGGATAATTTTGGTTGAAAATTGACCTATATAATCCAATTGCCGCTGCTGTCTTGGTGAAGCTTTATCACATTTTTGATGAAATGCGTAGATTAAAGGCTTATGATCTGTCTTGATTATTAATTGCTGTCCCTCAACGAAGTAGCGAAAAAATTTTAGGCCTTTATATACAGCGAGTAATTCGCGATCGTATGTGCTGTAATTTTGCTGAGCAGAGGATAATTTTTTTGAAAAGAAGCCTAAGGGCTGCCAAGCTCTTTCAACGAATTGTTCAAGAGTTGCTCCCATGGCAGTATTTGAAGCGTCAGTAGTTAGGGAGAGAAGTGCTCCCTCACGAGGATGGAAAAGGAGTGATGCGTCCGCTAGTTGCTGTTTACAAAAATTGAAAGCATGATCAGCCTCTGTAGTCCATACAATCTGACGTTTGTCTTTTTTAGTTGCGCCTTCTAAATAAACGTTGAGAGGTGCTAGTACTTCTGCTGCACTTTTAAGAAATCTGCGATAGAAATTAAGTATTCCCAAAAACCGTCGAAGCTCTTGAACTTTGGTCTTTGGTTTAGGAAAATCTTGAATTGCTGTAACGCGTTCTGAAAGGGGTTTAATTCCAAATTGGTTAACCCTATATCCGAGATAATTAACTTCTTCTACGCCAAAGATGCATTTAGAAAAATTGATGGACATGCCAAATTTTCGTAGTCTGTCAAGTACTAACTTTAAATGCTTTTCGTGTGTTTGGTGGTCGGGCGAAGCTATTAAGATGTCGTCGATATATGGGTGACAAAAGTTCAGGCCTCGCAGAGCGGTGTCTATTACCCTTTGAAATGTTTGAGCTGCATTACGGAGTCCAAACGGCATTACGTTGTATTCGAATAACCCGAAGGGTGTGATTACTGCGGTCTTGGCTTTATCTTCTGCAGCTAGTGGGACCTGATGGAACGCACGAGTTAGATCAAGCTTAGTGAATATTTTACATCCTTGTAATGCATAAGAAAAATCGTATATATGTCGCAATGGATATTTATCCGGTACGGTGGCGGCATTGAGACGACGGTAATCTCCACATAATCTCCATTCACCATTCTTCTTGAGCACCATATGGAGAGGGGAAGCCCAAGGGCTTGATGATAGTTGACATATACCTTCTTGAAACATAATGTCAAATTCGGCTTTCGCTGCTTTGTATTTTTCGGGAGGAAGTCTTCGGGCTCTCTCTGCTATGGGAGATCCATTGGTGACAATGTGATGTTGAATATGATGGACTCCTAGTTTGCGAGGAGAGGTTTTTGTAACGTCTATATATTCCTTTAGTATATGATGATATTGACAATTGGTATCAATAGTAGTTAGCGAAGGCGTAACTGTTTTACGAAGATAACCAGAAGAGTACAACTTGGTGGTGCTGTCCACGAGACGTTTATTTGCTAGATCTACCAATAATCCGAAGTGTTTTAAAAAATCTGCACCGAGAATTGCGTTGGTGACGTTGGCGATAGTAAACTTCCATAGGAATGAACGTCTAAGCCCTAAATCCACTTGTATTACCTTTTTTCCATATGTCTTGATTTCCGCTCCATTGGCTGCGAATAATTTGAGGTCATCGCGTAAACATGAGCCGTGAATGTATTTCTTGGGCAATACAGAGATGTCAGCTCCTGTATCAATGAGGTAGATGAGGTTTGACTTATGGTCTCGAAGAAACAGGCGACTTTGATTATCGCCATCCGCTAACGCCTGTGCTTGCGGTGACGAAATTAGTTTTCCGGTTTCTTTTCCGTTTGATATGCGGTCGATTGGATACACTTCTTTGCTTTCTGATTGACGATGATACCAGCAAATGGCGTCTTTGTTGCGTTCTCCTGATGCTGATCTTCCTCGAGGATTTCGTGATTGTGAGCGAGATCTTTTGCGATGATAGCGTAGTTCCTTCGTAAGCGCATCTATTCGTTTAGTTAAAATGTCGATTGGATCTTTCGCTGAAACTTGAGACGTAGAAGGTTGGTCGATACAAGCTAGCGTGGTTGTAGTTGGTTTAGAAATCTCGTGAATTTTATCGGCTTGGGTAGCAAGAATGGATAAGTCCGCTACTTCACTGATAGCTAAAACTGACCTTATGTTCTCCGGAAGCTGTTCAAAGAACAGTGTGCGTCGTATAGAATCGTTGCACTGTCCAGCAGCGAGATTTCTGAGTCGCTGGAGGACTTTAGATGGCTTATCGTCCCCTACTTCAAGACCGCGTACGAGCTTTCTCAATTTAGATTCTGTAGTTTCATCAAAAGAGTTTATAATTCTGTCCTTGAGAGCTCGGTATTTATCAGTAAGAGGCGGGTTTGCGACTATGTCTGAAACGAACGGTAATGCTGTGTTATCCAGGTTCAAAACAACATACCTAAATTTCGTGTCGTCGCTTGTAACTCTGGATATTGAAAATGCGGCTTCGATCTGTGCAAACCAAAGGACTGGATTTTCCTTCCAAAACGGTGGAAGTTTGGCTAATGTTGTTGCCCCAATGACAGACGGTTGCGGAGGATCTGAAGCGGCTTCCAATTGATTGTTCGACATGTCTAACAAGGATTTCTGCTCGGTGGTCTGTGTTCCGTTCGAGCCTGATGTACCAGCTTTTGTGGGTGTATGTTCGATAGGCATTATAGCCTCGAGTGAGTATATCGCGGATAACGCCGGGCCGTTGAATATCGTGTCGAGCCGTCGAAAATCACGTCGGAGTCACCAATTATTGTAGAGGTTTATGTGGACGAAATGACACGATTATCTTGATATAACAATCTTTTAATACTTTCTTGATTTACAGAACAAAAAGGAAATCAGTTAACTCACTAACTTAAGATTTTTTATATAAACGAATGAAGTAAGAAAATTAAAATGTGGAACTTGTGATTGGCTGAGCCTTTATAGGTATTTTAGTGTTGCCAACTGTTGAGCGAGTCCTCGGAGGTGCCACACTATGTCGATGGTCGCTAGCGACAAGCAAAAACCACGTAACTTCTCTGACGCTTATTTTCAGCGTCTCATGAGTTGTCACCTTTACGGAAGTTATACCGCATGTGAAGGCACCCTAAGACTCTAGTGTCGACTTGTATCGCTAAATGGAAAGTTCCCATGCGTTCCTTTTGGACGCTTACACGCTTAAAGCGCTTATAAGCGTCGCTTATGCTGTTCCTTTTGGAGTTGTAAGCGCTTATAGAAGCATTTATGACGTCATCGTAACGTCATACCTTGTGCTCACAAACGCTTATTCCATCCAGGTAGGGCAGCGAAAGCGTGAGCGATTATAGCGTATAAGTGTTCAAAAGGAACGCTGTGTTGTCATATCGGTAAGGGCCTAACCAATAAATTAGCACAACTACATAATTACATCCAAGCGATTAGATAATTTTTATTATGCATATGATTATGTAGCTATGCAAGTTTGTAAGAATAAATTTTAAATGAACGTGATTTTTCGCGTTTTATTCTCTAAAGACGGATATTCATAATTCTTTTAATTTTTATCGTGAGCAGGATTGTGAAGAATCGATAAAAGAATTCTCGAGGAATAGCCATCGTACAAGCTCTTTCGTACGTTATGTTACGTTAAGTATTAATCTTAAACTTAGATTGATACATAACCTTAATAATATTGAAATTAAGCACAAAATAACCTCTTTTTCCTTTTCCATGACAGTTTACGTTGCTCACGCATTCAAATGGAATGACTTTTGTTTGCAATTCTAATCGCTTAAGCAGCAAATGGAACGGTTGAAAATGGCGCTTATAAGCGTGAGCGCTTATAGCGCGTGAGCACTCAAATGGAACGCACCCATAGTCGCGATTCAAGAGGTTCGAATCCGAGTGCTCGGTTCGATCTCTTCAAAGCAGCGTTACTCCATGGCCTCCGTGGCCTGCATCCTGCATCTTGTCGTGTTCTGTTCAGCATCTCGAGGAACGATCGAGAAAGGTTTTTTTTTTTGTTTTCACGCGAGCTGGACATGTCGAGGATGAAACTAGCGGTGGTAACGACGTTGTCCTTGGTCTGACGTATGATCGAACATGTACGAGTGTCGCGTGATCGAATTCGAAGCGAACCGCGTGCGCCTTGGCAAGTAGTGACAGTGGTAAATTGCTGACAATTGACATGAGCCGTTCGAATAACTACAGCATGGTATCTCGCAGGTGAGACACACACATACACACACACACGCGCGCGTGCGCGCACACACACGCACACACACACTTCCCCCCTCACACACACACACACACACACACACACGTATATGCGGCACGCATTTCACTACCGTATGAATTAAGGTAAAAGCGTAACTTTGCGACCGATCATCGTCGTCGTCGTCGTCGTCGTCGTCGTCGTCGTCGTCGTCGTCGTCATCGTGTAAGAGCGAGCCGCAAAAAGCTCGCTTCAACGATATGAATGCACCTGCGCGAGGTTGACAATCCAACTCGCGGTAATCTCACGGTCATCTCGTGGTCATGAATGCTGTCATTCTCGCTCTGTTTGTTCGCGCTCTCGTGCTCGCATGCTAATTGTGAGAGTAAAGAATATCTATCGCAGTCCACGTATACCAACGACCAAGCGAGCGAGCGAGCGAGCGAATAAAGTCCTGAGGAGCCGTGATTGTCATCACCTGTCTGTGCAGGGTGCGGCATTTCTGCACTTGTTACCATTTTTGGTATGACGCTCTTTTTGTTCTCACTCTGGCTGCTGCTCCGGTTCCAGCTCCAACTGTTCCTCGCTCCTACAATCGACTAACCGCATATTTATATGATTAATCTTGATCCCTACCATTATTACTAATCGACAGCCAAAACCTTTGCGGGTCGCCAACAAAACTGTAATGTTTTCCAGTGATGAAAAAGATCGAAAGAAATCATAATCCTGTCCAAATAAAACATACTTTGCGATAAGCGAATGTCTAATATTTATCTCTCTTTCTTTCGACAACTAATTATGCAATTTTATGTGCAAGTTTCAGGTTGTCTAGTACAAATGACATTAATGTAGATGACATTGCGGTTGCAGGTGGTTCCATCCAAATATTACGGGTTTAGAGGCGGAACATTTGTTGATGGAACGAGGAGTTGACAGCTCATTTCTAGCACGACCAAGTTCTTCAAATCCTGGCGACTTTACCCTATCTGTCAGGTAAATGAATTACTGTGTCAAACTACATGTGAATTAATCACTATTGATACTTGAATGTAGTAATACGTAACGTCCAATATTTCTGCTTCATCTTCAGACGGAATGGCGAGGTGACTCATATTAAAATAAAAAATGCAGGAGATTTTTACGATCTTTATGGCGGTGAAAAGTTTGCCACGCTTTCTGAATTGGTGCAGTTTTACATGGAAAATGGTGGACAGTTACGTGAAAAGAACGGTGAAATTATCGAGCTTAGGTATCCTCTCAATTGCGCTGATCCTACAACTGAGAGGTATGGATTGTCATTGTCTATAAGATACATATGTCTACATAATATTTATCCTATAGAAATGCTCAATACTATTTTCTTTTTGTCATTTTAATCCTACTTTTAATCTTTAGTATAATGTGTAGTAATAATTAAATATGATTAAAGATGGTTCCACGGCCATTTGTCAGCGAAAGAAGCGGAGCGATTAATGTTGGAGCGTGGAAAAAATGGGTCTTTCTTGGTGCGCGAGTCTCAAAGTAAACCCGGCGATTTTGTACTGTCAGTCCGCACTGACGATCGCGTTACACACGTTATGATACGTTCTCAGGTTAGCTCAAGTTTTATACACACGCACATATATCTAATTCATATGCAGTGTCTGTAATGTTTATTCAAGGTAAATGTGTATACACGCGCGCGCACGCACACACACACACACACACACACACACACACGTATGTATGTATATGTGTATGTTTCAAGTAGAGGCTTAAGATTTTTGTAGAGAAAAAAAACGAAAATGTTATATATTTCAAATTTTAAATCGATTGTACATCGATTTGAATTGGTAATAGAAAATTACCCCGTCTTAGCGAAAAGATAATAATCTGCCTTTATGCAAACTATTTATATGAACAGTTTGTAGTTTCGATTAAAACAAACATTTATCATTAGTCTTAACAATATTTGCCGCTATTCTTATTCTTTATTTTAATCAAATTGTCATTACTATTTTAATGAACAGTATAATGTATTTGTCATCATTCTCTATTTTAACCAAAATAGTTTAATTATACTACAAAAAAAGCAGCGATTCTATAGCGATGGAGTAGCATTTCACACATTTATCACCATCTATACGTGCGTGCGTGCATGTTTGTACGTTCGTATACGCATGCATAACTAATTTGAATACTTTTTGACTATATTAAAATGCAAGTTAATTAAATGAAACTAATTAATATTGTAGGATAACAAATATGATGTGGGTGGTGGACACAAGTTTGATAGCCTTAGTGATTTAATAGAACATTATAAACGAAATCCAATGGTTGAAACAAGCGGCAGCGTTGTCCATCTTCGGTAAGAATCTTCCATCGTATTCTCTGTTCATCTTATAAAATAGATTTTTTTATATAAAACACGTACACTTAAAAATTTCAAATTTAAATTAAAAAATTTGTAATACACTTTGATTTATCCTATAATATCTTTTTCGTTTTCAAGATGACATGGTACACATGATATCTATATTGATAAATATCAATTATTTATATAGGCAACCATTCAATGCAACGCGTATTAATGCTAGTAGTATCGAAAGCAGAGTTAGACAATTACACAAAGAAAACGGTTGTTCCAATGGCTGGCTCTGTTGGAACGGTACTAGCGGAAGTATTGAAGATGGAGCGGGTCGTGGCAAAGGAAAAGCTGGTTTTTGGGAAGAATTCGAATCGCTGCAACAGCAAGAGTGTCGGCATATGTTTTCAAGAAAAGAAGGTTTACGTCCTGAAAATCGAGCCAAGAATCGTTATAAGAACATTTTACCATTTGACCATACTAGAGTACGACTAAAAGATGTGGATTCCGAAACTCCTGGAGCTGATTATATTAACGCTAATTACATAAGGGTAATTTTTTTTTTCTTTTATTGATATTTTTTAATACACGTCAAGTATTTCAGACATTTCAAGTGTCGTTGAGAAGTTTCCTGAGCAGAGATGTTGATTTGAGTGTCAAATTCATTATTTATTGCTACTTCTCAACTTTTAACATTAAATGTGTATTGAAGAAATACAAGCAAATTAGAGTTTTAGTTGATGATATGATTTTATTATCATTCTTCTTAAAGTTTAATTTGCTTATCTTCAATTATTCATCAGTTGTCTGAAAATTATAATCATCTTGTCATTTACTTTCAAAAAGTTGATTCTGAAATTGACCAAAGTTGAAAAAATATTCAATAAACTTTAAGTACTTGTATAGTGTTACTTGTAATAATTATACAAGGAAATGTTTCGCAGAACAAAGAAGGCGATGAAACAAACACTACCGTTGACAGTGGTGGTGACGATCCGTCATTTGGCAAATGTTACATAGCCACGCAAGGTTGCCTTCCGAATACCATACAAGATTTCTGGCACATGGTCTATCAGGAGAACACTCGTGTGATTGTTATGACTACCAAGGAAATAGAGAGGGGAAAGGTACGTCAACTCTGAACGCTCCTCAACAAATAGAAAGCTAATTTTTAGCACGTTATTTTCTTCCTTTCTAGAATAAATGTGCGCGGTATTGGCCGGAAGAAGGGGAAACTTCCGAGTTTGGCGAGTGGAAAGTGCGCGCTGTATCTCGAACTTCGACTGCTGATTATACTCTGCGCGAGTTTCTTTTGCAGGGAATCAAAGCGGAATTTTCCGAGCCCAGAAGAATTTATCATTACCACTTTCAAGTGATGTATCATATATTTTTGATAAGTTATTAATTCATATATTTTATTCTTTATTTAATTTGTATATTTGTAAGGAATTTTGTAAGAAATCAAGTTTGTAAGGAGATCAAGAAATTTGTAAGGAATCAAGAACACTAATGAACATTAGTTGGATACATTCGACATATCTAACGAGTTGTATATAATAATACATTCATTAGTGTTCTTGATTCCTTACAAATTTTTTACAAAATTTCTTAGAGTCTTATTATAGACTCTAAAAAAACTAAATTTCTACATTCGATTCATAGGCATGGCCTGATCATGGCGTTCCATCAGATCCCGGTTGCGTGCTCAACTTTTTACACGATGTAAACGCTAGACAAGAATTGATTGCAGCGTCTTTTGCTCCAAAGGATCAGGATGAACCATGCATAGGACCAATTCTTGTCCATTGTAGTGCTGGAATTGGAAGGACTGGCACATTTATCGTTATTGACATGATTTTAGATCAAATTAAACGTCATGGTAAATATAGGAATAGTTGATAAACGATTGAGATAATATCTTGCGGAATTAAAGTCACTGCGCATATATATTAACGCCAATATATGATAAAGCCAATTGTACATAACAATTTATCTTTTACGATCCATTATGAAATGACATTTTCATCACTATTTAGGATTGGATTGTGAAATTGACATTCAACGCACAGTACAGCGAGTACGCGCGCGAAGATCAGGAATGGTTCAAACGGAGGCGCAATATAAATTTGTCTATCTCGCTGTTCTACATTACATCGAGACTGTATCTCAACGAATGCAAGCGGAACAGGTACTAAAATTCAGTCTCGTGTAATAACATTATAAACAATTGATTTACTTTAATAAATTTTGTTTCTTTACAGAAATCACTTCAGTTAGGCAGAGAATACACTAACATTCGTTACAAAAGCGAGACGAGCGCTTCTACCAACACTATTGTAGGCGAAACCTCCACTCCCACTTGCACGCCAACCATTCCTTCAACGTCAGTACCCACCCACCATAGTTTGAGGTCAAAGTAATTTTCCTTAGGTACAATAATCGGTTTCGCGTACATTCGGAAAAGCAAAGAAGAGGCTTCGTTATTCTTTTGCTCTCTCTCTTTTTCTCTTCCTCTTCTTCTATTTCTGTTATTGTAGATAATACAACAAGAAGGACGACGCGACATACCCTGAGATTCATAGAAATTTATTCATTAATCATTAAAATTTCAGTTTCGTCTCTCTTGTTTTTTTTAATTGACTGTATACTTATGGTTTATTATTTTTTAAATAATTGAATTGTGAATATTCGCATACATGTGCGTGTGTGTGTGTGTGCGTGTGTGTGTGTGTGTGTGCGTGTGCGTGTGCGTGTGCGTGTGTGTATACATACATATATATATATATATATATGTATATATATATATATATATATATATATATATATATATATATATATATATATATATATATATATATATACACTGCTCAAAAGAATTATGGCATCAAAAAATTTATGCCAAAAATTACCGAAGTGTAACAGATCATAACTCTGCGAGAAATAATCGTAGAGCAATAAACTTTTTTTTTTAATTAAAAGTTAAAATCTCAGCTTTAAAATGGTGTACATATTTTTTTTATTAGGGACATTTATGCAACAGAAACCCCTTAAATTAGAGAGCATGTTTGATATTTTAAAATTAGCCTAATTTGAAAGCGTGCACGAACTTGGATATTTTTTTTTCGAGCATGTGATATACATCAAATGAAAGCCTAATTCTTCCCCTTTAATTTGAGTGGTTGCTGATCGCTGTGCGATTTTTTTTTGACCGAGTTATCAAGGTTTGAAGAAGAAATGGTCATTTTGTCTTTGATCACTTATTACTCGTAAACAAATCAACATACAGTACTCCGCGAAAAAGCATTAAAAAGCTAAAAGTTAGCTCTTTTATACATTGTTATTGTTTTCTTCTTAGCCTTACTTTTTCTAACCAAAAATTAAGTTCAAATATCATGTAAAAAATCACTTATTTTACGTTTCTTCTTTAATTCAATATATTGTCATGAAAAAAGATCCAATCAAATCACTAAAGCAAAGTTTTGTAGTTCAAGTATACCACAATAAAAAACGACAACGTTTATCAGCTAAAACATTTTTATTCCATGTGTCCATCGTTCTTGAAATTATCTAAATTGCTAAAAACTAAAAACTAGCGATATTGCGTTAAAGTTAAAATTTTAAACTTGAAAATGCATGTTTAATTTCTTAAGCCGATCTTTTTTCATTTACTATGGTAGCAGATCGATTCTTTTAATTTTCAACAATTTAAGTTAGATCTGCGATCAAAGTCAAAATGACCATTTCTTCTTCAAACCTTGATAACTCGGTAAAAAAAATCGCACAGCGATCAGCAACCACTCAAATTAAAGGGGAAGAATTAGGCTTTCATTTGATGTATATCACATGCTCGAAAAAAAATTATCCAAGTCCGTGCACGCTTCCAAATTTGGCTAATTTTTAAATATCAAACATGCCCTTTAATTTAAGGGGTTTCTGTTGCATGAATGTCCCTAATCAAAAAAATATATACACCATTTTAAAGCTGAGATTTTAACCTTTGTTGCTCTACGATTATTTCTCGCAGAATTATGATCTGTTAAATTTTGGTAATTTTTGGCATAAATTTTTTGATGCCATAATTCTTTTGAGTAGTGTATATATATATATATATATATATATATATATATATATATATATATATATATATATACATACATACATACATACATACATACATACATACATACATTCATATATAAGAAAAAAGAACTGTATAATTTATCGATCCATAGTTTATTTTGATGAAAATGAATTTTACTATAATACAAATATACTAAATATTTGCTATCCTTCATTTTCTTTGCGTATGTAAATACATATATATATATATATATATATACAGGGTGTCCCAGAATTGTGGAACAAATTTTCGTGAGCAGGTAGAGCGGACGAAACTGAATCGAAAAGTCTTTTACCATTTTGCAATTTTCGCAATAGTTAACAAGATATTAATGATTAAAAATCACCGTATTAGCCCGACCCTCCGCCGAATATAAGCGCGCGGCGCGAGACGACCGCCCAGCGTTGCTAGGCACTCGAGGAATTGTTTACTACACGCGGCAATGCCTACGAGCGGCGGTTTTGAGCTGCGTCTCCCTGTCCTCCTGTTTTTTGCCATTTGTAGAAAACAACTCCTCCTTGGAAACAATAACACTGGGCGGTCGTATCTCGCCGCGAACTTATATTCGGCGGAGGGCCGGGCTAGTACGGTGATTTTTAATCATAAATATTTCGTTAACTATTGGGAAAATTGCAAAATGGTAGAGGACTTTTCGACTCAGTTTCGTCCGCTCTATCTGCTCAAGAAAATGTGTTCCACAATTCTGGGACACCCTGTATATATATATATATATGTATGTATATATATATATATATATGTCTGTTCTATGCCATGTATAAAGACAATAATGAAAACGATATATTGAAGACTTGACGTTATTTAACGGAAATTTAAATTTCAGTGGAGACTTAAATCTATTTACGAAGATTTAAAACTTTTTTTTATATTCAAAGTCAAGAGAAATCTATATCATATTTTGTGAAGATTTGAATCTTATTTAATAAATGTTCAGACTTTCTTAATAAAAATAATGAATCCGTGATGCCATAAATTTCAAGACTACTCCTACGCGGATATTTTATATATCGTCTAAGTGATGATATATCACTTTCGTCCCGGTTTTTTTTTCCCCTGTTATAAACAATGTAAGGTATAAATAACAATATAAAAAAGTGTAATTAAATTGTAAAATGATTAACATATCTGTGCTTTTGATATTAATTATAAATTTAATGTTATAAATTTGAAAGTTGCAATAAATAATAATATTGGATTTGTATGTGTATGAAATTTTAAAAATACAAATATTCTAAAACAAATAACTTGTTTCTCCCATCATACAAGTCAATATAAACGATTTGATTTTATTTCAGGAAATTAAACGATACATTTATATTTAAAAATCTGATTGATTTTAACAGAATCGAAACATAATATGTCAATAATAAATAATATTTAAATTGTATTATATAAATTTAATAATTACATTGGCTACAGTATCATCGACGATTTAGAAAGTTCTCAAATGTAAAATTTTTGTATGTGTGTGTTGATCTGAAATCGCAAAAAAGAGAAATGTCCACACACGGGGAAGGCCGTGTCTTCTAATCCGGATGATCCAATGGGCGCATGTGCGCCCATCGCGAAAGCGATAGATAGTTTATACCGTTCTTTGAAGAGTTATGTGTGCTTCAGACGCGCGCGTTGTGCCCTTTTCGATTATTTCCTCGTATACTTAAAATCTTATTTATAGTATATATACTATCATATATTTTCTTCCTTTCAGTGTGGTTATCGCAAATTTGTATATTATGTATATTTGACGTGAACAACGTGAAAAATCACACAGTTTCGCTTAAATTATTTATCGAATTGAAAAAATATACACGCGAATCATAAGAAAGAACTGTAATTTCGGCTATGGCAAAATTCTTGGCAGCCGTTAAAGCGATAATAACGCGCTTTGTATTCGCATCCCACGGTTTCATCGCTATCTGGCAGGTGACAACGTTCAAGAAAAATCCGTATTTCTGGTACCTAAGCTGTCCTATCTTGTTGCTGTTCTTCGAGGGTGTTTTCACACTCACTATAAAGGAAAATCAGGAATGGAAATGGTATGTGCAATTGTTGCAAACATTATTGTGATTTCAAGATACACAATTTTTATCTATCACCTAACCATGTAAAAATAATGAAATTGAGAAAGTTCAAATTTCTATTTCCAAAAAATAAAAGAGTCAAATAAAAGTGTATTTTAATTTTTCAACTAATTTTATTCCATTTAAGATATACATATAGGAAATACCAAATGAAAACCAATATAATTCTTTAAAGTCTAAATTTTAACTTATTTTAAATTATAATTTAATTATAAACAAAACCGATAAAATTTTAATTAGTCATTTATAATTTATAACTATGTACAATTTCAGCAATATTGTATATATATATATATATATATATATATATATATATATATTGGAGTTAACATACAGTTTATTTGTATATTGCAACATAATAAAATATTATATAATGTGTCTGTATATGTATCTTTCATATTTTTATCAATTCTTATTTTAAACTACAAGTTACAATGTTTATTTGATTATTGATAGATAAAACATTTATGAATATTTACAATATAATTATTCCATAAATCACAAAGGTGACAAAAAGCTTCGTCAAAGAAAAATGATACATTTTATTGTTAATATCATTATGTCGAGTAATTTACATTAAAAATTAGAAAATTGTAAGATATGTAATTGAAAAGTACACAATTTGAATATATTATTGATTTATAGTTTGTTAATAATAAATGTTTCAAAAAGTGTCTTACATTGATAGATGATTGAACGTCCGGAAATGTATGCGGCTGTAAAAGGAAAACGTAAAGTTAAATTTATAAACATTATCATCTCCTCTCTTACCGTGTATATATTATTACCTGATCATTATTTTATCTCTAATAGTTACTAGTTGTACGCACTACTATACATTGCCATATACAAATAATATTACATTAAAGACAGTGTTCAACCGTGTTGCGAAGATTAACGGAAAGGGTGTGTATGTTGTGAGTCTGTCTCTCAATTTGACAGACGGAAATTGAAGCATTAGTAACATGAGCGCCACGGAGGTAGAATCCACTTTGTTCGGGACGCGAGCGGTCGTATCAAAAATTATTGACATCTACGAGAAAGGAAACCCGTGACCCGATTCCGTTCACCTGACTCATCGATCAATCGATTTAGATGTAGCGTAAAATACCATTGCAGTATATATATTTGCCCTTCTGGAAATCCTGATGTAAGAAAGCAGCATTGTGCAATAATGGAGAGAATAAATGAACATGATAAACAATAACAAGAGAAATAAATAATATGACATAGAGAATAAGAGAAGTAATAATAGATCGAGTAGATATAACAATAATGTAAGCTTTAAAAGTTAACAATATGTAAGATGGAAGGAACATCGATAGCTTAAGATGTGACGATATATGTTGTATGTACGTAATACATACACAAATATTATTATGATTCATTTTTATCAATTACGTAGCCTGAAACGAACGTAAGTAAGAAACGCCAAGTAAAAGTTTATTATTTACCACAATTGTTATATTTCTAGGTTTTGCCCGTCTGTATTTTTATATCTTAGTAGCGTGGTGCCTGCAATCTGGTTGTTAGAACTGGATAAAGTAGACAGGAGACTCAAGTCCCGCGGGTCGAATATCAACATATCCGAGAATTTCGATTTGTCCAATCTGGCAGCAGGTGATTTAAAGCATCTGGAAGAAGCTTTAGGCGTACGTGTCATTTTTAAAGTTACATCCTTTTTATGAAACTTGTGATAAAAAAATTTATATATTAATTCACCTTATTACATATATGTGTTCCATGTATACATAAATACACATACACACACGACGCACATGCACATAGAAGAAAATGGTAAAGCGAAATCTTTTACTGTTTAGTACAATCTATCTAGTATTTACTATTTAGTACAATCTTATATCATTCTACGACTTTTTTTTCAAACAATGCAATGCATCATACATTTGCAAGGTGCAAATGTATGATGTGCCTTTTTTCTAAATGGATCTATACATATATTTCTCAGCACAGATAGATTTTTCTCATTATTCTATGAGCGTGTAAAAGTATTAGACGTAAGATAATAAAAAGATCGATACTTGGCCAGATTTTATACATTTTGTGCCATAAAATTATTTTTCAAATGTAATACATACATATTATATCACTGTAATATAATAATAAATCTTTTCTAACATATATATATTTTTTTCACAATATTTTCAAGTTTGTCCCTGATTACATTAGAACAAGTTGTTGCGATGAGAGAGATCGTTCCAAAATTATCGTTTCTTTGCTCCTTGAAAATCAAATAACTCTTATCTGAAATAACATTTATTTAGAATAATGCGTATGCTTCGCAGATGGTAATTTCTAGTATAACATATTCTGCGTGCGTGCGTGCGTGCGTGCGTGCGTGCGTGCGTGCGTGCGTGCGTGCGTGCGTGCGTGCGTGCGTGCGTGCGTGCGTGCGTGCGTGCGTGCGCGCGTGCGTGCGTGCGTGCGTGCGCGCGTGCGTGCGTGCGTGCGTGCGTGCGTGCGTGCGTGCGTGCGTGCGTGCGTGCGTGCGTGCGTGCGTGCGCGCGTGCGTGCGTGCGTGCGTGCGTGCGTGCGTGCGTGCGTGCGTGCGTGCGTGCGTGCGTGCGTGCGTGCGTGCGTGCGTGCGTGCGTGCGTGCGTGCGCGCGTGCGTGCGTGCGTGCGTGCGTGCGTGCGTGCGTGCGTGCGTGCGTGCGTGCGTGCGTGCGTGCGTGCGTGCGTGCGTGCGTGCGTGCGTGCGTGCGTGCGTGCGTGCGTGCGTGCGTGCGTTTTACAGTAAAACATAATAGCTATAATTAGCTGTAACTTTATTAAAATTATTAATTGAAATAAGGCTAAATTGTTTTGTATCATCCAGGTTGACTTCCGATTACCGGATATACAAATTTCCACAGAAACATGGGTCACTCTGATCGAACAGTTCTTGATGCTGATTTTGATAATCGGTCGATGGATGTTGCCGAAAGGTGATTTGACTCGAGATCAACTGAGTCAGCTGCTGTTAGTTTACATCGGTACCGCAGCTGACATTATCGAGTTCTTCGATTCCTTCAAGGAAGATCGGATAGCGAGGGAGCCTGTACTTGTATACTTGACTTTGGGCATTTGGGCATGGTCTCTAATGCAGTTCACGGTTGTATTGACCGCCACCAAGTCGAGGAAGTCCCGACTGTCGTCCGGTACCGTTGCCAGGAAGAAAGTCCGAACGGAAACCAGTTGCTGCAGCATCGATGTATGGGGAATCGCCCTTAACATGATTCTTCAAGTATGTTCACGAACTGAAATGACATAAAATATATCTCTAGAGACATCAAAGATACCGTGTTATCTTTTAACTATTTATATTGTTCGATTCGTGAAACATCTTCAATGTCTTCAAGAGAGATAAAAGTAACATTAAATAGAATTGTTTGAAATCAAAGAACATGGTTTTGTAACATCTATCATTTTTCTAAATGTAATTTTTTTATTGACACCTTAATACATGCGTATAACCAGGTGTTGAAATTTCTTTAAAATAGTCGCAATATTTTCGATAAAGTTAAGATGAGTGTAATGATAGTTGTGGTAGCTCACGGCAAACTATTATGAAGAAAGCTTTCTACTTCTCAAATAAATCTTTAAATTAATTTGACTTGAATATTTAATTTGACTTAAATATAAAATGTACATTATACATATAATGTGTGTGTGTGTGTGTGTGTGTGTGTATGTGTGCGTGTGCGTGTGCGTGTGCGTGTATGTGTGCGTGTGCGTGTGCGTGTGCGTGTGCGTGTGCGTGTGCGTGTGCGTGTGCGTGTGCGTGTGCGTGTGCGTGTGTGTGTGTGTGTGTGTGTGTGTGTGTGTGTGTGTGTGTGTGAGCGTGCGCGTGCGCGTGTGCGTGTGTATATGATACATATGTATATATGATATTTTACAGGACGGACCGTTTTTGGCATTTCGTTTGATATTGATAATTCATTATCAGATAGTTAGTTACATGAATATATTCTTTACGTGCAAGAACACGTTAGTGATATTGTTACAATTGTACCGACTTTATGTAGTACAAACGGAAAGCAAGAGCAAACGGAGTAAGAAATACAACAAGATTGATGTGTCGAATATCAGCATTATTTCCCGAGGTGACATGTACAAAGATGTAAGAGTGAGAAATTCCCGAGAGAGTAATAGGCACAAGATTCGACGTGATAAGGATGTAGAAGCAAATTATAGTGAGACGGAAAATTCGAGAGAAGATATCGACAAGTTTGATTCGTCCCCAAAAAATGTTGCTAGTTCAAAACGGTTAGCGGATATTTTAATTTTTTTTAAGTTACTTTCGCATGAAAAAATAATTAAACTACACAAAAAAAAGAAAGAATTTATTTTGCAAGAGTCTGTATCTCTTTCTCAAAATTACAAATTACTTTCAAGAAGACACTTTATTGAAATCTGTTTCCATTTCGTATATTTATTTCAAGTTTTTTTTAACTCGAGTTAATCAAACTTTTTAACGATAGTTAACGTAGATTGTAGATTAACGTAGATTATCAGAATTAATAATTAAATTTCTTTCTATTGTTCCGCACTAAATTATAGTGTGTATCATCATTATGTATACACAGAGAAAAATTAAACCCATTAAAATCTTATAGTCTCGGTATAAAACTGGTAAAGTATCGCTGAGAGATGTGCATCTAAATATTTAATATTTCTGAAATTTCAAGTTTAAGAGTCAGATCTTACAAAATTTTTCAAATTTAAAACAAAAAAAATGCTAGAAGTAAGCATTCCGTACAAGTTTAAAAATATTAATATATGTAGGAAAAAAACTTCTTTTTAAAATGTTAGTTATTACACAGTAAAAAAATTTTGTGTTAAATTTAACATATTTCACATGTCCCAATTAATCCACTCAAATTTTTGTGTTAATTTAACATAAAGCAAATGTGTTAAAATGTAACAAAAATAATATGTAAAAAATTAACACAAAAATTTAACATTTGGACGCTGTCAGAAATCAAAGTGTTAAATTAACATATGTATAATGTTAAATATAACTAAGATAAAATGTTATTTTAACATTTGAGAGAAGTATCTATTTTTGGTTTTGATCTTTTTATGATAAATAACATAAGAATTATGTCAATTTAACACATAGTAACTGTTATAAGAAGGAAAGTAACATAATTTATCTGTTTACTTTAACATATGAAATATGTCACCAAGAATTCATACACTTACATATAAATTGTGTTACTTTAACTCTTAAAAAAGTTTAATATTAATTTAATATAGAAAAGTTTAAGTAACACAACGACGATATGTCAAATTAACTCAGGACCATGTTAGAAATTTAACACAAAACTTTCTACACGGGAAAATTTTAACAAAAATACAAAATGTTTTTTACTGTGTATAAATGTTGCTTAATACAATAGAATACTAAAATAATTGGCGAAAATTTTGTTTAAAAATATATAGATATTTCATTGATATTTTATACCGGCATGAATAAATTATTCTAGAAAAAATCGTCAAGACACTGGATACTCGACGTCAAGCTCCCGTAATTCTAACAAACACGACAAGTCGCATAAGCGTGAAGGAAAGAAAAAATTATCGCGTAGGGAGGAAACTAGACGTGGCACGTCTGATGAGAGACATAAAAGAAGAGGGGACCGAAAGTCTTTTGACAAGAACTTTGAAAGGAAGTTGACAAAGATTAAAAGCGACGATGACTCCGACAAGAATTCCAATCGAAAGTTTGATAGTGAGAATGAGTCTTCGAATGAGGAACTGACTGAAATCATCAGCGAAGGCAGTGAATCGGAATCCGATAGAAAGAGGTAAACTCACATTCTAAATCTATTACAAGTGCAATAGAGAAAGATAGAGCTTATGTAATATATTGTGCACTAAAATCTTTAAAAATGAATACTAGCCTCAGAGAGATACAATTTTTCAATTATTTACAGTGCTCGTAAGTATACGCACCGAAAGCGCAGACAAGATAGAGATTGACAACGAAATTTGGACATCATGGCATTGTTACTTATTTATTCTGCAATTCTAGTCACGTACGTCTTTTTTATACAGGCTGGAATAAACGGCGGCATAATATTAATCACAAAAACGAGATAGTTTCAACATACAGATTAGATAGACATGAATAATATTTGGAAATTCGTTCAAACGAATTCACATTTATTTATGATGCATATATGCGTACATGTGCGCATGTGTAGCTATTTAATAATTTTCAAATAGTAAAACATAGATGTGTTTATTCATGTAAATTAATAAATAATATCTTGGCGTCTTAAAGAATGTCTTAAAATGTTTATCTCAAGTAATTTTTAAAGAGAAAAATTACGTTATTTGAATGTAATACGATAAAAGAAATACAATTGTTATTAGTTACGCATGTATTTTATATTTCGTAGGTGTCGTTAATATTTTGTCAATTATAATTGCTGATTAAAAATTTCAAAGTTATATTTTTGTTTATATTAAATTATTGATTGATTGTTTGATGATCTGTTAATTTCGCACTTAATTTTTTATATATCCCAGGGGACGAAAGCAAGAATCGGAATTGAGAAAATTTATGACATACACATATTCTGGATATAATACTCGTGCGCACACATATGTATAGAAAAAGATAGAGAAAAAGAGAGAGAGAGAGAGGGGGGAATATGTTTAATTTTTTTTCTCTAACTTTTTACTAAAAGTATTTTCAGACTAATGTTTATGTAACATTTGCACATGCATTATAATTGGTTATAAAATTTACTTTAAAAAATTTTATGTTACACTTTCATTTTATATTATATAATTTTTTACTTTTAATCCTATGTTTAATCTATGAAAAACTTATAGAAACTATCAATTCTGAATCTTACCTCTCTGGCGTATGTGTTCTCCAGTATAAGTACCACATAATCTTTATAACGTTATAAATTATATCCGTATCTGATAGTAAATATACGTGAGAAATTCAAGAAATTCACGAAAATAACAAGAAATCATATGATTTTATTAAGTAAATATTTTAAGAATAGTGGCTTATTGATTAAAATCCAAATTTGTAAATTAAGTTTTAGTTTAATATTCGTAATTGTGTGCGTGTGCATGTGCGTGTGCGTGTGCGTGTGCGTGTGCGTGTGTGTATGTGTATACATATGTATGTATATTAAATTCTGTAATATCTGTATTTTTTCTTATATGTATATTTATTACATATACTGGTTTCTTTGGGTAAAAATAAATCAAAGGAATAGATACCGATTTATTACAAAGTATTAAATCTTAACGCATATAAAATCATTCGATTCATAAAACTTTCATAACGAGTAGGCATAACTTTGAACTTAATGATACAACTGTATACAATAAACCGCACATACCGTGTGTTTCATTTTCAGTCTCTTACACGAGAGAATTATTGCAAGTCTCTAGCCACTGAACGCTTTGCTTGCTGTCGAGAGTATTGATGTAATTTGATAGATCGTCTTGATGAACCCCATTGGCGACGCAATACAAGATCGCGGTATTCTCCAAAAGCTCTTGCAACGAGTCCATCTTTGAGGTCTGTGTTTCATCCTTGGAATATTCCGATTTCTTTTCCTTCGCTTGCTTTAAATCAACCATGATAATTTCGTGTTCATTCAGATCCTTGCGAGAATCAATAGAGATCTTTCTTACGTAATTCAACATGCCTAGGTTCACTTGTTCTCGATCCCTCGAAGAAGCTTTCGGATTGTCTAATGTTGAAGAGTTCTCCCAAGCGTTTTGATCGTGACCACCAGCTACCATCTGACCGTGGCCCTTGGTCTTTTCCAGCATCAGACGAAGCCGTTTCCATTTGCCCTGTTGGAAATCAAAACTCGTATTTGGATTAAATACGAATTGTTGATTTTTCTCAGCCGTTGTATTCTTCTGCCAGAGGCTTCGCGGCAAATTTTTTACTTGGTTCGGATTCGCCTTCGTGTCTCTTGAGCTATAAATTTGACTCTGCATCGTGGACCTTCTCAACGTGTCTTTGTTGTATTCCGATAAGATTCTAGCAATCTTCGAAGTTTCGTTAGTGCACCATGCTAGATTCTTACCGGAACTCATCATGGGCATTCTACACGGGTCAGATTCCCTATTATTAATTTTCATTTTGCGATCGAGACTTTTGTTTTCGTGCGCCTCTTTCATAACCGCCGTTTGGTTATCCGACTGATTCTCAAGCAAGATCTTTTTCGTCGTAGTATATTCTTGTGTGGCATACCTCTTCAAGGTTTGCAGATTGTTATTCATTGACGATTCTTCGCATTTCGCTTTCATGGGCTCCTTCGCAAATATTAGCTTTTTGTAGATCGACGACATCCCCATCAGCCCCGTCTCGTCGCTGGACGCATCTTCCAATTTGGCCGATTTGGAGTTGAACATATTCTTTGCAGTTGCCGCGCAAGCATCGCCACTTGTGGATCTCGCAGCCGAATTCCTTAACAAGATTAGAGAGCTGTTTGGAGCGCCTCGAATAATCTGTTTCAAATTCATCTTGACCGTTCCACCATTCTGCGAAGTAGTTCTTGAGCTGTTTTTGAGCTCCGCAGCCGATTTCTGCGCATCTGGTAAATACATTGCTGCAGATGATGGAAAAGTCGAGACGATTTCGACCTTTTCGTCAGTCGTGTTAGCAGTACTTTTATTTTGAATGCCTTGTGCCATGACGATAGCATAAGCTTCCAACAATTTTGTTTCGTCCGCAAGTTTAGTGACATTCTCTGAAGATGTTGTGGCATTATTGCTGACTCCTTCCGTTGGCTCCTTCGCCAATTCTAAAGAGCTCGTCTTGGTTGCCGAAATCATCAGCTTTGTCATCTTTTCTTCTACAGCTTGCTTGTAAACTGGCGTCATAACTTGCGAACAATAACCGAACACACAATGAAGACTTTCGTGCATGCACGTCTCAAAGGATTTGTTATCCATAGAAAGATAGGTATTCCAAGCATCTTTGGTATTCGATGAACGTTTGCTGCTTTTCATTCTCGTCATTCCCTTTGGCTTCTTTTCGGCCGAAGAGACCCGTCCGTCGCAACACGGATCGACAGAGACCACTTCGATATCAGGTTCATCGATGATCTCGCAATAAGACAGTCCATCGAGGCTGGTGAAGTATCTTCCTAGATACTCTACTGCTAAACCAATCTGAAAACATGGATATCCTAGTTGAGATTACATTCAGATTTTTCTTCATGAATCAAATTAGAGTTGACAATTCTTTCTTCTTTTGAGTAAAAATTATTAAAATTTATTATTAAAATTATTAAAATTTCATTATTTCCTCGACTTTCTCAAAGAGAAAAGCACTTGTAAATTTCCAAGAAATGTGTATCTCCTTTAAGAATTAAAAATTGTGCTAAAATAAATTTCCAATCAATATTATCTAAAATAATTAAAAATTGAAATGTAGTTATAATAATTACAATTGTCTATTTGCTCCTTTGAAATTTAATTGAAAGACGCATAGTGATTATTTATTTTAATCCACCAATTGCCATTGATAATGTCTTTTTATTAATTCAATTTTTTAATCTTAATAAATATAATAAAATGAAATAATAGTTTTAAAATAACAAAAACTAGTGATTTTGCAAATACGTTCTGATGAAGTTACATGACTACAAGATTTTAAATTTAAAAATTTTCAGAAATTGTTCATCGACGAAAAACGTTTCTAAAAGTTTATGATTTTAGTAATTCTATTGAAAATAAATTAACAAGTTACAAAGAATAAATATATAATTTAAAGAACATGAAAAATATATGTATATAGTTAACAATATTATATATTATATATTATAAAAGAAGATAATTTTACTTGAGGATGGTAGACCGGTCTCTCATGCATTCCATGCACTGGCCACTCTTTCCACTCCGTCTCATCCTTTTTGGTAGGCGCTTGGTAAGTAGCGCCTACAGTGTACATCTTTCGAGTAACTGATCTGGTATTCATGTACGGCATTGTGGACAACTTTATGCGTTTTCCGAACTCACAATCCGAGTAAAACTCTTTCTTGTTGTTGGTCAACAATCGTTGCTTAGGTCGAGAAAAATCCTTATCAATATTTCTCTTTGACACTCGCATGGGATTTCGTCTCACCTCCATCGATTTCAGACTAAAAAAATTAAGCAGATATTATAATATTTGACAAAAAAGAACTGTCTAATTTAAACAGCTTAATATCTTTAAATATATATATATATATATATACACACGCGCACACACACACACACACACACACACGCGCGCGCGCGCGCGCGCGCGCGCACGCACGCGCGCGCGTGCGTGCGTGTGTGTGTGTGTGTGTATAAATTTACGCAAATTACTATCGTAAATTAGATTATATATGTAATTTTAATTCAATGTTATTTGACAAATACAACAAACTTTTAGCCCAAGTCTATTACATAATTTACACATTTGTTTTAATATTGCTCACGTTTTGTTTCTGAGAGATCGTGAAATCCCTTTCATTTTAACATCTGTATAGCCGGAAGTCGAGCTGCCACTATTACTATTCGTTTCCTTGTAATTCAATTGCCTGTAATCGCTGTCTTCCATATCCAATTGCGTTTTTTGTCGTATCACGATTGTATCTGGCGGTAGTTTCTGTAGAATTTCCATATTTTCATAATTCACTACGTTGCTTTGCGAATTAGAATTCTCACGTTCTGCCATCTCTCCGAGTTGCCGCCGCAGAACCATCTTGGAATCATTGTCGCTTAATTCGATCACGCGACGACTTATATTGCCACCATCATTCGCTTGGTTCTGTTCCAACAAAATCATCTCTACATTTCCATCATATATTTTGCCCTGATCCATTAATGCCGAACTCGTAATCAAATCGAGACGAGAAACGCATCGCTTGCTGACATCGTCGTTTCGATCTTCGCCGATCGACGAATCAATCTTTGTGGGTCGTTTCTTAATTTCTTCGACTTGACAAGAGCACTGCTCAGATAATGCGTACGAGTTCTTCGACAGTATCTCCATTAATCTAAATCACACTTTGCATGTAGTTTGCATTCAGTTTAGCCTTATTTGTTCTCGCGCGTGTGTGTGTGTGTGTGTGTGTGTGTGTGTGTGTGTCCTTTTTTTCTAGCTGTGTTCTAATATATAAATACCGTCCACATAGCATCGTATATTCTTGAATCTTAAAAAAAATTAATATTTATGACAATTTTTTACTTTTCTGATATTTGATTGTATTGTAGGGTGTAATTTTAAGTAAATTTTTTTCGTTCTATAATCTAAATCAAATCAGAAAGTCGTTTAGTAAGATAACTTATTTAATTTATATTAATTACCTTTTACTATGTGCTGTACATTTACAATGTGAATTGCATATAATCTTTATGGACAATGAGAGAAAGTAAAACTGGAATATAAAATAAACTTGAGGATGCAGCTAAGAAAAAACATACCTTGTGATTTTATCTATCTCTGTTTGTAGATTCGGTCAACTTGTAACGAGATCTGCATTAAATTTATCGATGTCTTCTTTTACCGAGACCGTTTTTCTCTTCTCGTAAGAAAAATCTCGAGTTTTGTACTTCGAAAGCAAGTTAATGAATTCTTGAGAAATTCTTAAATTTTTATCAGACGTTGGATAAAATTGTAAACAACGTCCGGATTAAATGAGAATATCAATCGAAAATAGAAACGAGTAGCAACTCCGGAGACGCGGACGAAATGAGAAATATTTTCGCGAAACAAAGCACTGATCCGGCTGTCACGACGAGTGTCGTTTTTCGAATGTTTCATCACAACGTCCGTCGTTCGTTTCGCGCATGCACAAATCTGGACAACTAGAATTGACAGTCGAAAATTCTAACAAATATGGCGAGCGTCTGAATTACATGTATACAGATGTAACACTCTCTGTCACTTGAGATGAAAGCGTTGTGTATAGCGCTCATTACCCATTACTTGATAATGGTATAAAACTTTCAAGTATATCCAAGTTATTGTAAACGCATACAACCAAGAGTTTCGAGTAGCATCGATTTTATTTCAAAGCAAATACTAAATTATACTAACTAGTTCTTTTACATGTAGACATATAGATATTGAATACATTAGTCGTCGCTCGTATTGCACATGAATGAAAACCGAGATCGCGGAAAAGTTTTTAACTCACACACACACACACACACACACACACACACACACACACACACACACACACACACACACACAATTTCCTTTCTTCTCTCCCTTTTCCCGCATCCCAGCATAAAGGTATTTACAAAGAAGAGAAAAGTCATCAAGTGTGTGCCTTGTGTTACAAGTACTCAATTCATATTGTCGGTTGTCAGCGCAAGAGTGGTAAGTACCGATCGACGGTTTGGGTTCACTCCCAAATTTTCCCAATTTATCCAGGACAAGCGTGCCGTCAGATCTGCAATAATGGTCGCAATAATTAATTCCTCGAGAAATTGTAATGTTTGTACGTGTGATTTTATAACTTAAGAGAAATTTAAGATTTAAAATTGATAAGTTTATAAACGTATACCTAATAATTTATCCTACTAGAGCTATACATTTTAATTTGAAAAAGCAATATTATTTTCCTCAAAGTATCTCTTTTGTAAACTCGAAAACGATATAATTAGTGTCTAATTAAAAGTACTTTACAAAAGACAATATTCAAATTGTTGAGTACTTGGTATATGTATTAAATTAGACTCCCCTCCAATCATTCGCGCGTAATGTTTATTGTTTTGTAATTGTATTGAATTTTTATACATATATTACAAAAGCGACGGAATTTGCATTTCTGCAATTATAATTGAAAGAAGCACACTTTTTGACACACACATCTGCATCAGTAATTAATAAAATTTCTCTGAAATATGTGCATGCGAAATACCAAGATGCTATGTACGACTTTTATGCTTATGATTATTTTTGAGTGCGTCATGTTAATTTTCAAATATTACAAGATAATTATTAGAAATTAGACGTACCGCTCGTGTTCCATTCGGCGCGTTCGCCATTTATCTCACCCCTAAGGCACCTCTCGACGTACGTCAAAGGGTCAAGTCTCGCCGCTAGTACCTCGCGCAAGAGCGCGATATATGCTATGGCCAGACGCAAGGTATCGATCTTCGACAGTCTCTTTTCATAAGGAAAGGTCGGCACGTGGACCCGGAGCTCGTCGAAAGCCGAGTTGATGCTGCTAAAAATTGCAATCACACTGACAATCCGCTCTCGTGCTCTTATATCTTGTAAGGAAAGTACAATTGAGGAAAATATATATATTTTACACACATCTATATATCCTCGAATAAAACATCACATTGTGAATCAATTTATTATTAACGCGAAACACACACATAGTAATATTATAACGGTAAACAACTGATTTCTTTAGCAAACGACGGTCTGCACAAACATATACAATAATATATATACGGCTTACTTTTTTATCTTATTATTATGCATATAGTGTCGTTTTACACTTTATATTGAACATATATGTATGTCAATATGTGTGTATGTACACACATGTATTGTAATCTTGTCGATATTATCTCCAAAGTTAAATCTTTGCACATAAATTATTCATAAAATACGTTTCATTAGATTAATCCTTTTATTGCTAGTTATTTTCGAAAATTCATTACCTCAGCATGCGTTTTCTTTCACGAATATTAGCTGCGTGTCTTTGAATTCTATAAGGACTACCATTTGGATAATAACCCTCCTCTACGCCGTTCATTTCTGGGTCATGATCTGAACAAAAACAAAACAAAAAATTTATACAATGAAATATTAATCAAATTACTATATTACTATAATTATTAAGCATTTATTACCTGGCGTTGAAACTGGCATGTGATAGTGCAAAGGAGAATGTGTATGTGGCGATGTGTGCGTGACATGTTGCGTGGACCTGCCCGCATAAACGCAAGAAGGTAATTCTGCCAAGTCTTCTTCAGTGATATCGCTATTGTGCCCCACGTAATACTGAGTACTGTAAAATTATAATAATACTAAATTTATTTGTGGTACTCATATATATATGTCTCACTTGATATTTAATATTTATGTTTGCGTATTGTTAAAAATTTATAAACTTTTAAGTAATAGTTAAAAATTACTTGAAAAAAATTACTTTTTTCTTCATTATTCAGATTCCCTGATGTGTGTATATATACACATATATGTATGTATATGTAGATATATATAAAATTTGCCAAATATATATATCAATGTGTTGAGATATATATAAATTTTGTATCAACAGTTATTGTTTAATAGAATGTTTGTATAAACATTTTATTATAACTAAACTCTGACAATTCGCATTTTTTAAAGATATTTACAATAGACTATTTATAAATCGAATAAAGAAATATGATTTTAGATTATATTTATATATTTATATATTTATATATTATATGTAATACATACAAGTGATGTAGTAAATTCTGTTATTTGTTTCACGTTCATCACATTTATTGGGAAATACTGTCATTAAAAACGACTTTTACTCTTAGTATATAAATTGTACAATTATACCACTCTTTGCCATTTGATTTTTATTAAGTAGAAAACAATTGCACAAATTTGCTTTAATTAATGCAGAATGCTCTCTTATTTAAATATTATTTATTTTATCGTTTAAGTTAAATCATAGTTTAGTTGACTGACAAATTTTTTCTCATGCAGCAAATAATAAGAACTAGGAAAAAATTTTGTTTCCTTGCAATCTCATACACAAATAGCGTATTAGCTATACATTAGCGAAAAGAGTCACTCCGTGTAAGATATAAAAATACCTTCGACTTTTAACACTTTTAATATTTTTAAAGAGAAATGTTTTACATTCACAAGGATTCTACAGTTGATCCTTCATTACATTATTAAAGAGTAAATAAAAATGATTTCAATAATAACCTATTCATATTTATATTAATTTATATTATATTACATATTATAATAATATTATAATAATATAATAATTTTAATATATTCTTTTTTCACTGCAAATCTTTAACTATATTCACATGTGCGCAGACAGTGTATTCTGTGTTGACATTAATACATATATTCGGTAATTATAATTACCGAACGTTACAAAATATCCCAGGTAGAAGTGTTACAAGTAGGGTATTATCTTTTATTGTAATTAAAATTCTATTATATGAAAATCAATTATTATAATATATACATATATTGAATAAGGATGAAGAAAATTTCTCTTGAATTAAATTAACGTGGTTGAGCAATCTAAAAAGAAAGTAAAATAATGAGTACCTGGTACAAGCCACAGTGGAATCCGCAGGTCTTGACGCGGTGCCGACCCGATGGCGGATCCTCTGACTTCTGTCCTCAAAGTCGTATGAGGAATGATGATTCGCCATAATGCACAATTTTCACAATTTCATTCGTCCGTATCCCCCGCAACGTGTACCCCACAAATTAACTAACAGCCACTAAATGTGGTTCAACGTTTCCTCTTGTATCTTTCCTTTAATTTCTGTTTCTTTTTCTTTCAGAAAATTCGAAATTCCTTCATAACACGCTGATTCGCGGCAGCTTTTTGGCGATTTTCAATCTCTCTCTATTGATTTGGTTAAAATTAATCAATTGATTGCTCAAACATACGTGTCTGTACGCGAAGAATACGCGGATTTCAACTATTGACGATGTCCCTGGGGAAGCCGCTTTATATATGAAAAGCGTCGGGCTTGCGTGAGGGATGATCGATACCAACCCCTGGGCGGGTTTACGGCCAATGGCGAGCCGAAACGCGTGTTGGACGTGACTATCAGACGCGCACGGGATTGGCGGGCGGACGCTCCAACGAGGGTTTTATCGGCTGGGTCGACAGGACGCACCCCCGCACAAATTTTATTTGTCTCCACCCACTATTGCCCGTCGTCATCTCAACGGCAGACGGCGAAGCGGATTTATTCGCAGGAAGCAGAGAGAAAGAGAAAGAAAGAGAGAGAACAGAGAGAGAGAGAGAGAGAGAGAGAGAGAGAGAGAGAGTGAGTGAGTGAGTGAGCGTGGCAGAGAGGGTGGCGGAACAGTTTTTCAATTTCGCCAAGCATGGATGAAATATTACGAGCGTTCTTTTGATTGAAAATAATTTTCTTTCCTGCTTCTTCATCCCAAACTCTCTCTGTTTCTCTCTCTCTCATATTGATTTGGTGTAGGTACATATGTTAATTCTTTTAGTAACTTTTAATCGTTTAAAGATTATTCCAAGTCACCCAATTTTTATTAAGAAAAACTAGATTGATTTTTTATCGTGTAAAAGTTTTGCGATGGGCGAGAAAACACTCATGACTGCTCTTGTCTAATTGACTTGGGAATACTAGACAGTAGATAGATAGAATGTTGTAGCGAATTACCGTTACATAGATTGTGTGTATGTGTGGAATTCTACATTCCCATATTATCCGTCTCCTCTAATATACATATATGTTACAATAAATATTTTTCATTAGGGTTTGATTTGCGGAAAAAGTTTTTGATAATTTTATAAGTCTTACGAACATGTATAAAATATTAGTAAAAATTTTTTCAAACTATAGATTATATAAAATATGCTTTACGAATCAAAAGCACCCTAAATATTATGCATATATGTATATAGGACAACAATTAATAATTAACGTATATAAGCAAATACTTGCTTAATTGCAATTATCTCATATTTGTTTTTGGATAATTTGCATTTTTTTTGTAATTTTTTCAACAGTTTTAATTCCCTCGTCTCTACATATTTATGTCACACATAAATTTGAAAACTTTTTCTCGTACGTTTGAATGATTTTTAACTTAATCTTTTTTAGAATTTTCATTTCTTTATCTTAATTGTATTTTAATTTGAGGAATCAAGTGTTCGCGTTAGACATTTTATATAGGTTATCTTGTGATAAAATCTTTGTAAACTTTTCTTAATATTCGGAAGAAAATTGATAAGCAGACGATTAGAAGATGGTACAGGAAATTTTCATGTACATGTACCATTAATATACACGTTAATTACGTTCGCGAATAAAGATAAATATCTCGTCAATTATTAGATTAATATAAATCCCCACTTTGCATCTATCTTAGTTGGAAATGTTGGAATGTCCATCCACTGCACATTCTAATTTGCGATAAATATTCCTTCTATTCATGCTATTTCTCTCTTGTTTTCCGAAAAACTAAAGATCCACGTCACGTTAAGTTTAAACGAAAGGAAAAGATTAATTTAATGATAACTCGTGCCTGTAAAAGCGGTTCGTGTATGACAGCCTGAGAAAACGTCGTCTAGGATGACATCTAGAGAATAGCCGGGAGAGAGAGCCGAGGTACGATGGCGGTGTCTCTTTTAAGGGCGCGACGATTGGCCTCCTCAGTAGTATGAATGGGCCAATATTCAAATGAGCCATGTTTAGTGCACACGCGACGGTAGAAGCGCGGAGCGGCGCGGCGGTGCAATTATGCGAGGTGTTAATACGATCACAATGGTGGTTCGCTGGGGTTGTACCAAGCTCTACTACACGCGGACAAGACAAAGTTTTGTCCCCGTTGAAACGAGTTGAATGCGGTGAGAGAGAGGGCGGCTCGCGGTCGATCCTTCCTGCTCTCCCTGTGGAGAGAGGCACATCGCCGGATTATTATTGACGGGCCTACTGATTCGCCGCTCTACGATCCTCGCGTAATTTACATCATTGGGCTTAGATCTGTGAAAATACACAGCGATGGCTTATACAAGAGTCTTTGATGCCGCCGCACAAGATTGATCTTTCAATCATCGCGTTTGCATTTTACATACACGTTACATTGTACCTACATATATATCTGCGACGAGGAGACAGATTTGAAATTAACATCGCAGAGAACTCAAAGTAACAAATTATTCGAGAATTTTATTATCTCTTACGCTTATTATTTTTAAATGAGCCCTTCAGCTCCAGTAAAAATGGAAAGTAAATAAATAATTTTCAATTCTTTCAGCTTTTAACAAGGAATATCGACATCAACAAGTAGGATGATTGCAGAATCGCCTATGTATGTGTATATTAAACTCACATGAATTTACATTAATTTATCTCGATTTATTGATATATTTAAGAGAAATGTTTCTGTTGTGCTCTTTATCGAATCATTTGGAGGGGGGAATGGGGCGAAACACCCCAGATGCAACGTTGAGTGCGTATCATTTATCGGCCTGCGACTACTTGGAAGCGTGCCGTTTCGAGTATTACCATGACATCACAAATTTCAAGTGAGCTTTGTATCCGCACAAACCATTATTTATCTCAATTTGTCGCGTTTGTTTAAGAGAGAGAGAGAGAGAGAGAAAAAGAGAGAAAAGGGTGGTTTCGAGATTTATACCGATGCGTCTCGCCACTTTTTCCCTCCATTATCGTTCACACGTGTCGCGTCTGCGATCCAAGCAACGTGACGACCCCCGCACCACATCTAAATAAGTTAAATAATAAATAAGCAGACAACGCTTGTACATATGTTGGATAATATTTATATGTACGTCGTGTATAATACGCGAGTAATACGTGTGCGCGCGTTATCATATCTATATGTACATAAATAAATTAATTTTGCTTCAGACTTGCAACGGAGTTTCCACGTAGGTCTAGCAGACAAGTCGTTGATCTAAATATTCTAAATAAATATAATGTCAGACGTCATATGAAAGAAATGCCACACGCAAGAATGTAATGTAATAATATATATTAATTGTAAGTAATGCAATTATAATATGTGTACCTCTTTCAAAAGATCAGAGATATCAAAGTAGCAAGCTAGAATTAATAAAACTAGATAGAACCAGAAGAGCAAAAAATTAAAATACATTATGTATTCATGTATTCATTGCAATATAATATTACATTTAAATTGTATTTTTAATGTATTTATAATGTAGTAATGTAATAATGAAAAAGTCATACATCATGTTAAATAAATATATTAATTATATTAATTAAATCTCTCAGCATAAATCACTTTTATTACGTATCAATTATACAAGTTATATAAGGCACAATTAAAACTTGTAATACTAAAAAGATAGAAATGTAAGAGAGATAGAAGAATATAATATAGAAATATATTTTCTCTAACAATAAGAGAAAAAAAGAGAGCGAGACATATCTAAAAGAGGACAAGTGTCAAGTTTGAAAACAAACTCTATTATGGGAAGAGGAGAGCGTAAAAGGAAAGTGTCTCAAAGATCTCTCAATCGATGCATTCCAATTTATGTAGGTATATTAATTGTTATGTATATACGTATGTATGTATATCTCTAATCATCGCGGAATAGAAATCTGCAGTTGTCGGTGACCGGAGTCAAATCCACTTCTGATTCGTTTCTTTCTTTAGGTAAGAGGCCCGATTGGAGATGAACGATATCCAAGCAAACATTTAATTCGTGATTACATTATTTTCGAGGGGCGAGGACCAGCCAACTACCCCGCTCCCCTGTCAGCGCCACGGCATCCCCTTTGCAGCACGCACACGCGCGCGCGTGTCCGTCGAACGGTTTGGAACGTACTCGAACCACTCTTCGACCCCTGGAATAATAGAGATTTCACGCCGCAGGGCCCACTCACGGTTCTCACAGTAGGGGTCTGGCCGCCCAACGATTTCCTGTTGTCCAACAATTTGCTTTACGTTCGTGCTCATACGAGGACATTTAATCCACCGGACGACGAGATCGTGTGTCTCTAAGTATCTGTTTATAGTCCTTGGGGATCAATTTGTTTGCCAAATTATTTATCGGTGGCAAACGGCCAGACAAGAACGGCGCCTCGCGCTACCGCGAATTTGTTTGATCTGCGATTGGAAATGCGGTTTGGGAAAAACAAATATCGCGCGATCCTCGCGCGACGTTTTACATTTCTTTTTATTTTTATCCGCGAATGAACCGCGATATATTAATCCTTTAAATTTAAATTAAATCGCGTATTCAAATTATCGCACAAGAGAAAGAAACAGAAAATTAATTGTCAAGTATTGCAATTAAGAGAATTAAAATGCTAGCCTTTCATTACTTAATCATTTTTATTTCTGGATAAAAAAATTTATATCCTAGACTGTCGCAGAGCATACATATATTTCGTACTAAGAAGGAAGATTTTCAGAAATACTTGGACAAGTTGCATAGCGGCGTTAAAATAAATAGACCACGGATATAAAAGAGTAAGATATCTTTGACGAAAATAATATTATACTGTAGTAGGAGGAGCAGGAGGCCAGCTATTTCTTTTCTCTTCTTTTCGTTTTCCTCTAGTCTGAAGAATTTTTATACATATGTATATGACATCTTGTATATCATGTATTAATCCGTTAAAAATTCTCGTAAACTCGAGGTATTACTCACTTAAAGAAAGATTCACAATTACGTAGGTATTGTACAAAAGAATTTTAAATTCTCAAAAGCAGGATACCTAATAGTAATACTTTGAAAAATATAATATTTTTGAAGAATGTTTAAGATATTATTATAAAATGAAACTACTACACTAAAACCATAAAAAGTTTTCAGTTCAAATATCAATCTATTTTATATTCCTTAATGGTTTAACAACCTACATTTAAAGGGGCAAATTTCTTTCATCAAGACTTGTTTGATATGTGTAAAAAAATTACTTGTAAAAAATATCTCATTTTTAAAGATTGATTATATTGTAAATATATTCATAGTTTATCAAAATCGGAGGTGAAAGCTTGCGTGTTTCCTTATTGGTTCAAGATACTCATATACATTTGTGTGTGTGTGTGTGTGTGTGTACAATATTAATTAAATATATAAATAAATATTAAAATAAATATATAAAATTATCCTTGCTATCAGAGACTAAAATATTGTAATTATTTGTCACTAATAGGCCAGATACCCATGCAAATTTATGTCCCTGAGTCTTTTTAGTACCTAATACCCGTAGAAATTCACCTTCCGGGGAGAAGATCTGCACTCTCCTATTACCAGCGTCACCAACAATGATGTATCCCTTCGCGTCAATCTTTATTATCTCAGGTGATCTACGAATTAGAAACTCTCTAGTAGTAAATCTCTAGAGTTGAATAATAAAAGGTAATGTAAAGGCTTAGAGCCAGGAAAAATTTATAATTTTATATTAACCTAAATAAACCCTTTTCGGTGCCAATCCCACCGAGCGACTGGAGAATTTGCCCATCGTGATTAAATATCTGCATAAAGAAAAAAAGTGTTTTATTCGCAACATTCATTCGCAGTGCAACAAAATAAATATACATAAAAAATAATATATTGCAAAATAAACGTATGATTTTTTCTTTAATATTTAATTTATACATACATGTATACGTACATGTATGTATGTATGTATGTATGTACATACACGCCCTTCTTTTTAATACTATAATATTTTAATACTATAAATTTTCATAAAAATGAGAGAGAAATCAATTTAATCTAGAAAAAAAATGAGGAAATATCCTAAAATAACGTAAAACGACCTGAAAGACGATTGCACCTTTATTTTGTGATTGCCGGAATCGGCAACAGCGACGCGCGTCATTGTAACAGCCATGTCGGTCGGTTGATTCAATTGACTCGTGGTTGGGCCAGTTTTACGGAATCTAACAGTGCCCCTTGTGTTTTTACCCTTGGGTCCGATGCAGTCTAAGTATGTGCCGTCCCTCTCGAGAATCTGAATACGATTGTTCCCAGTATCAGCGACGTAAAGCACGCTACGTTCCGGATGAAACGCGATTCCTTCTGGTGAACACAGCTCCGACTCCCCGTGACCTTTCGCGCACATACGACGCACGAGCTCGCCTTTGTGATTGAACACGAAAATGCAGTGCTTCCATTTGTCTGTGAGGAATAATGCGAATAATGCGAGCGTGCGTACTCTGATCGATGCGTATAATTCGATGAAATACAAGTTCTTTCGACAAGTGAATAATATGTGCTTTTATTCACTTGATTGAACGCGTTGGAATAAATATTGCACACAAATAAATAAAATTACAAATCCTTACCCAAGTAGGAAATCCCAGGCTTGAACAACTGTACCGAGGTTGGCACAACTTTGTGTTATTGAGTCTTGGTAACCAGTATTGAATTAACTCTGGTATAATTGTTAATCAGTCTTTATACAGTGTAAATATTCAATATTGGATCAGTACTGATTTCTAGCTTTGTATCAATATCGACATATAGTGTCAGATAGTTGCTGAAATTAATCAGCTGTTATTTGCAAATATATTCAGTTGAGAAAACAAAAATTGCGTTGAAAAGAGGAAAGTCCGCAGTTTTTAATGAGTTGAATAAAATTTAACAATATGTTTGTATATTAGTTTATTTTATTGATGAAAAATATATTAATAATCAAGTAAGCTAATGCGGATAAATATTTTCTAAGTGTCAAATTTACAGCAGCTATTAAAAAGGTTGTCAACAACATTACAGACGACATGCTGGCTAAAGTTTTTATGAGTTTTCGTAAAAGAATTGAGTTTTGTACAAATTCTCAAATGGTACTTCAAAAATATTTATCATCACTTGATTATTAGTATATTTTTCATCAATAAAATAAACTAATATACAAACATTTTGTTAAATTTTATTTATACCTATTAAAAACTGCTGACTTTGCTCTTTTCAACGTAATTTTTATTTTTTCAGCAACTGAATATGTTTGCAAATGACAGCTAATTAGTTTCGGCAACTATCTGACACTATATGTCGATATTGATACAAAGCTAGAAATCAGTACTGATCCAATATTAAATACTAAGACTGGAACATGCTTATCATTCCAGATTTTATACAGCTCTGTATCAGTACAATCTTCGGTATTGTCCCAACGTTTTCTAGTGCTGACACGAGCTTGATCCAACATTGGTCCAGTTGTTAATTCCTACCTGGGTTAAGAAGTAGTATGCTATTTTAATTTTCCTTCCTTTCAGCGGCTATTCAACGTGTTTATTATTTATTTATTTGTGTAATTGTTTAATTTCATTTCCTTTCAAATTTCCGTTCTCGTTTACTTGATTGATAAGAGAAGAAGCTGCAAATAGATGCTGCATAGTACGTAGTCAGATACGTAGTCAGGGAAGAAAGTTTGAATTTTTTTAGGAGCTCAAATTTACGCTCTGTTTGCGCTTTACGGATTATCTCGCTGTTGAAGGATTAAATATTGAGACCTGTCACGTATATTTCATCGTATTCCTGCAGGAAGGCAACTCCTTGAGGTGCCATCATTTCCTGGTGACGAATCTTCCGCACAAGTTTGAACTTCCTGTCGAGGATGACAATCCGTCCCGATCCCGGACAAGCTACGATAATGTTATCCCTCCAGGAATCAATGGCAAGTGCCGATGGTCGCTGCACTAGGTCACGAGTCACGATAATTTTAGGTATGAAATTTTTCCGCCTGCCGTATCAATGTTTTTCATTTCACGACTTTGCACCATCATAATTATATATATTGTATTTGTATTTAGTGTACAATTCTTCATGGAATTCGTCGCGAAATTCGTCGTAAACGCGATGCAAAATGTAATGTAGTTGGATTTTAAGAGTATACGTGATATATACATAAAAAATTTAGGTAACGCACAAGTTAAAACGAAAAATAAACGCCTGTATATTTTATATTTTAAGAACCTCTTGATATTTTTATGTTCATTCATAAATTAATAAATTTACTCGACTCTATACAAGTTGAAGAAATGTAAAATTTTCTTCCTTCTCTCTTCTTTTCTCTTTACAAAATGCCTTGGAAACTTTTTAAAAATTGTAGGAAAAAATTCAATGGCTTCAATTTGAAGCCATTCACTTGCTTTTAATAACTGTTTCAATCATTCAATTGCAAAGTTAAAATTATATTAAAGAAAATATAGAGGAAAGTCACCAATACCGGCACCAGTTTGTTTTTTAACAATATTTCTTAAACAAAAGCTAAAAATAAAAGTTTGATAGCAGAAATACAAACTAGAAAATGTCTTCTATCAAATAATATAGTAGTCATTATAATATTATTTCGTATTTTGTACATAACTAATTTTTTCGCAACACATGTCAAAAAGAGTGTTTGAGAAATTGGGCTCCAAAACTGGAACACGAATTTAAGGTTACAATAAGTAAGGTAAAAATTGCCAACTTTGATGATATTGTTAAATATGTGTTAGTATACTTTTTATTCTCACTGAAAAATGTATCGTTGTACAGCGATTTTATGTTTTAAATCGTATTATGAGAAAAAACAATATGAAAGATAAAAAAATCAATAAATTGATAAATTAAGTAATAAAATATATTTTTATATATTAAACAACTAATTTTATAAAATTGAAAGGTTAGAACAAAACATTTTGAAAATAAAAGCAATTTTAAACCTATGATCTGTTCTCACGAAGAAAAATAGACCGCTTCACGCTACAGGAGTAATTTTATGTTTAAAATTGCACTACGAGGCAAATATGACAGATACATATATAAATAAAACAGTTTTAGGAAGCTACAAACATATAAAATGATGTAATATTATCAATAATGCATTCCCTATTGTTTAAACTATCCAATTTATAAGAGAAAATCGTGAAAATTTTATTTTCGCTCTTGAAGAATTCTTTTTTATCGGATTTTATATAGAAAAAAACCACGAACGTATAAACTAGGGGTTTCTATTTCTTTAATTATCTAAAAGGATCATGTTTTTATCGGTATTCATACAATGTAATTTCCGAGAAATAAGGAGATGTCGCTTTATGGGGTCTGTGCCAGTATTGGTGACTTTACTCTACTTGTGCGCGAAAAATAATATTTGAAATAATATTCTAAAATATACGTATAAATGTTAAAAGATGAAAAATTTTTCTTAATATTAGTTTCGGTGTGTGTGTGTGTGTGCGTGCGTGCGTGCGTGCGTGCGTGCGTGCGTGCGTGCGTGCGTGTGTGTCTAATAATTTATTAAATCTAATAATTGTATGCAAGAATGATTATTGTATTGTTTTATTGTATGAAAAGATTGACTTACTTGTACGAAGGACCAGTCTTTTCTTTCCGAAATGACCTTCCATGCTTATTAACTTTTCCGAGTTCCATTTCAACATCGTTCAACTCCGACTCCCAAATAGCAACTGCTGCTATTATTTCCGCGGCTTTCTGCTGTAGGTCTAAAAATGTTTTCACCTGAAATGGATGCTTACCATTAGAGACGGATAAAATTGCTGTGAAAAGTTATGCAGGACATGTAGGCTCAATAAAATTTTCGTCTCTGCATTAAACATGGCAATTTAGTATAATTAAAGTGGATAGATTTTCATTTCCGAGCACCGATGAAAGGAACAAGGATGAAATTTCCTCCAGAAGAAGAAATTCAGCTTCTCTCCGCGGATAAATTGGCAAATGAACAAAAATGAAATATGCAGAGTAATGCAATTGGCGTTCCTTGCCGCAAATCCCGCGCCAGTGTGCAACGACATGTCGCTAATTGCGGTCAATTTCTGGTAGAGAGAGAGAGAGAGAGAGTGAGAGAGGGAGGGAGGGAGGGAGGGAGAGAGAGAGAAAAAAGACTGGTGAAGCTTTGTGCTTTCTGGCACTTATGGTACCCCGAAGTCGTACCACCGGCGGTCACGTGGCCGAAGTGTGCGGGCCCTTTGTTCCGCGATCGCGATCCCTCTCTTTCTTTCTCTCTTACTCGCTCTGACCGTTCGATCTTCGCGAATAGGAGGATCGCTGCGATTCAATGTGCAAGGGCACGTGTACCAAATAGGCTTGGTTGCCTAAAGCCTATTTGCGCCCAGCGATGAATCTCCGACATCGTCGCGATTCACCAATGCCATAATCTGACAAAGAATTTTTACCAAATTGATTTCTTTCTTATTTTGATCAAAATTAAGATATATATATATATATATATATATATATATATAGAGGAGAAGGTGGTATTATGGACACCTTTTTGTTTTTTACATAAAAACCTTATTAATAATTAATATTTTAAATTGAAACTTGACGATTGTATTCCTTAAAATATTGTTTAAGAGTTTCTAGATTTAAAATTACAAAATATTTATTACATAGCTTACTATTTATAAAAATGTAAAACCTTGCAAAATGAATCGAAGAGAAGCGGGGGTGGTAATATGGTCCACTACAAAAATAAATTTTAAAATTTGATTTTGTTGAAATAACATTGTATTTTATTGCAACATTATATTTTATTGCATAGATGAATTGCCAAGATGACAGTTTTTACAAAATAAACTTAAAATTTAATTAGATTTCAAAATTATAAATTAAAATAAAACTTTAAAAAATTGTAGTCTTATAAACTCTCTTATAGACTTTTATAGAAAATAAAAAAAAGCTATTTGCAATAATCACATATGTGCATTATATTTTATTGCTCCGACGAACTGCCACATTAGAGGACCATATTAGCGAAACACTATGCTATTCTTTAACTATGCATAACTCAAAATATATATAACCGAATAAAAAGTTAATAAACAAAAAAAAACTCAAGTGTACAGACATTCATGCAGTAACACACTTAAGATTAAAAATAATGAGGAAGTATGTATAATTAAATGTAAAAATGTATCTTAAAAAAGTTTCGAAATGCTCAAAAGTAAAAATGCCTTGTAAAAAAATCTCGCTTATTGTGTATTGGCACATTACCGCCACTACATAACGACAGGCTACTAAACAAATGATTTCATTAATCATTACTAGAATTCGTCATTTAATAATGGAGATAATACGTATGGCCATAATACCTGCAGTGGCCATAATACCACCTTCTCCTCTATATATATATATATATATATATATATGTATATATATATATATGTTGACCTATTTGTTTCTATTAGTCCAGAGTTTTCTAAACCCTGGACTTGAAGAAAATGCTAGCCATTATATATTTTTCTCTTTTTCTTCTTCTTCCCTGTCTCCCATCTTCTCTCGCTCTCTCTCTCTCTCTCTCTCTCTCTCTCTCTCTCTCTCTCTCTCTCTCTCTCTCTCTCTCTCTCTCTCTCTCTCTCTCTCTCTCTCTCTCCCCCTCCCTCCCTCTCTCCCTCTCTCCCTCTCTCCCTCCCTCTCTCTCTCCCTCTCTCCCTCCCTCCCTCTCCCTCTCTCTCCCTCTCTCCCTCCCTCCCTCTCCCTCTCTCTCTCTCTCTCTCTCTCTCTCTCTCTCTCTCTCTCTCTCTCTCTCTCTCTCTCTCTCTCTCTCTCTCTCTCTCTCTCTGTGATATAAAAACACTACACTCATCATTAGATAATTTTAGATTTCTATGTCTTTTTATGTCGGAAAATGTTTAAGAGAAATCATATATTTTATTTCTCGAAAAAATATTTCTCTCAGATATACTATCTTTCTCCGAATCTGCAAATTCGTGGCACAAATTTAATTTTATGTCACGTGCGATTCGTCGAATTTCGTTCAAAGTGCATCTGAACTGGTGATTTGAAAGCGTAGGTGCAAAGAGTAAGCGTCGTTTTTTCGCGACACTTAGCGTGCCGATATGTTTCACGCCAATCAGGTGGACAGCGCGACGCGTGCCGATAAAATGGTCAGCCAAGAATCGACATCCCTGTCCGACAATTTGGTACCTTTCCTCTGCGCGAGAGCGGGAGTCGCCAATTGAACAAGCCGTCTATCTAGCGATATATGAGAAATTTCGAACGCAAGAAAATTAATGAGGGAGGGCTTCTTAATGAGATGCGAAAATACTGAATCGGCGATGGAACAACGTTGTTGCCCCGCTATAATTCTTCTAGAATCCGTACAAAAGACAGATAAAATAGATTGCAAAAGTGGCTTAATAATAATAAAGGAAAATACAAATAACATCACGCGCGTGCACGATCCTATATTTTCGATTGCCTCTCAATGTTGGATATTTTGGATTTCTTCTAAAATAGATTCCGCCAATATAATATTCACACACACACATATATGTAAGTATATGTGAATGTATTGTAAGCATACAATAAATTATATACAAGCGCATATAAGATAAGTTGAAAGCTATTAGCTAAAATAATTTTTTATTTCACATATCGAAGAAATTGTCTAACAACAAAATAAGAACTCATTGTCGGTGACGTGTTTTAAAATTAATAACGCTTGCTTGGAGCAATTGCATCATTCAAAATGACAAATATAATATATGTAATAGAATATTATTTATTGTTATATGTTAGCAATAAACGCTGATAAGAGATATTAGCGATGTTTACACCCCCTCGAGTTATTCATATACGTACAACGTGTAACAGCATTACAACGAGTTGCTTTCTCTTTTTGATCATTGGCAAATTAGCCAATCTGAAAATCTAGAATCCTCCCCCTCCCCCTCTCTCCATTACAGTTAGAAGGCACTGCCTTAGCATGGAGTGCCCCATGCACACGTTCTTTAACCAGCGCGATATAAACATACACGTCGGAATTAATGATACACCGTTTAGTTACGCGTCAGTTGATTTTCCCACAGGGCAGCAGCTCTGTGAATTTCTAAAGAGGGGACACAGGGGAAGCGAAACACTCTGTATCTCGGGGGATCCGACACGCGCACTTCAATATGTCACTGTGGCTAATTTTAGGGGACCAACTATCCCGCCACAGGGCGACTTGAGCACTGTCGAACCTCAAAGACGGCAAGGGGCGTACCGTATCCTGTAAAACCTGACCTAATCAGCATCAGATTTAGTTTTCGATCCGATTTTTCCCGCGTCGACACCCACTATCCTCCCCTCTTCCTCAATTTTTTTTTAACGATTGTTCGAAAACATGTTTTAATCTCCAATTTAATTGTATGAACAGAATGTGTATTAACAGTACGTAAACACAAATGTAGCAGTTACATAACATAGATGTAAATTTTATAATGTAATGTAAATTTTATAATGTAATTTTTAATATAATGTAACTATTACATCTATGTTATGTAACTGTTACATTTGTATTTACTGGGGTATATATAAAACTTTTGCGTTCGCTGAAACATATTTGTTGCTTAATATAAATAATTTTCACACGGCTACGTAACAAATAGTTTTGCCATTAAAATGCAAAACTATTTGTTATTTTAACGAGAGAAAAGGTGAAACGTGCAATGCGGTTAAAAAATATAAATGTACAAGTTAACGTTATGTAAACCTTTAACTCTATAAGTACTAGTCTACAACATAGCTTTAAGAAAATCTTATAAGATTATTCTCCTCATATTCGACTGTGATTGGTCACAGCTTACGGCTTAAAGCTAAAATATTTTCTTAAAACAAGATTATAGACTAGCACTATAAGCTCTAATTGATTGAGCGTCTGAGTTGTCTGACGTTGATTTTTATCATTACGTAGTCTTCTCAGATATTATACATATGAAAATGCAGTTTATACTATTTTTTCTTTATCAACATGTCACATTGCCAGTGCCTAAATTCTAAATTACCATGAAAAATGAAACAAATTTCACGGAGATTACGCGTTGTACACACATAAGTATATCAGGAAACAATTGTATTATTTTTACTCCATAAAATTGTTGTGCAATTTTATAATTTTTAGAATAGCCTTTTAAAAAAGTTTGTAGTAAAAAGAAAAAAAGAGACATTTAATATATAGAATAGAATCAATTTAGGTATTTGTCGCACAACTTTGTTCAGTCGGCGAGTGATCGGAGCAGTCACTGCATCATTGTTATTCGTCGGATTATACAGACGATGATGAGTTGGGCAATTAAGTGACTTCGGCGAATGATTCGGCGGTGCGTTACATAATTGTCAGGCCAGTCAGTCATCGAGCGAATTTTCCGGGCTCGGCGAATATCCGCGCTAGCGGGTGCGGTAATAAATTATAAAAGATGATCGGTAATTAACAGTAACTGCAACTGGATAGCGTTTATGCCGTCGCTGTGGAATATACACCCGCCGGTGTCTGTAGCTGACTCTTTATGGTGGGGTGTGCTCGTGACGTGAATTATTAGCCCTTGGGCTCCACAGAGAGAACCTCCGAGTTGAATACACGTGTGTGTGTGTGTGTGTGTGTGTGTGTGTGTGTGTGTGTGTGTGTGTGTGTGTGTGTGTGTGTGTGTGTGTGTGTGTGTGTGTGTGTGTGTGTACGTGCGTTTCTCTCTGTGTACGCGCGGGCGTGGCCTGGCGAGAGTGTCGGGCGTGGCTACAAACCAACCCCGAAAAAGCAACTCCGAGAGAAAGAGAGCGTGTTGAGGGAATGTATTTACGACGAATTGATTCAGGTTGGATCCCATTTCGCCCACGCGAATATAATATATGAGCTGCAAAGTCTACTTTTCTTACCGGCTTATTATCTATTTCCAACAGCAGCTCAAGAGCTGATTCTCTCTTTGCAGGTATTTTTTATCAATATTGAATTGCGATTGATTCGAATATGCCGGCGAATAAATTTTGAAAGTCATCTGAATAGAAATAGTAAGTTTCGTTTCATACAGAATAATGTTGCAGATGTTAGATATGTATTTCTTTTAGAGTATGATTAGAGATTCTTTTAATATCAATAAAAAAAATGAAGAATAATATCTGAAGACGCAAATAAAGTCTAAAGAATGTAAGAATGTATAAATGTAATAGATTATAAAATCTTTGCACTCTTCGATTAATGCTAATGATTAATCTTAACGCGCGCGCATTAAGAGAAATTTAATTTATAATTTTATTGACAACACTTGTGTCGATTTCTACTAATGTAGATTAACTTTAATCTCGGCAAACTTGATTCTTTTCTAGACTAAATTTAAGAATAAATTAAGCATGATTAAAGTTAAGTTTTCTACATTAATAGAAATGAACAGTAATGTTGAAAAATAAAAGATGACGTTAAATCAATTGCTTTTTATGAGAAACGTTTCTCGTCAAAAGACATCGACTTGAGAGCTATGGGTGAAAGAAATATTGATGAAAATACAATGGAAATAATAGCAAGAAATTTCTAAATTTCTTGTATATCTTCGTCTTCGAGCGCAATATGGCGACCAAATCGCAAGTGTATCTCATTCGGTTTACTTTCTTGCGGAATAGAGAGCCTCGATACCCTGAGAATAAGCTGAGTGACAGAAAGAGAGAGAGAGAGAGAGAGAGAGAGAAGAAGAAAATCGTAAAGGGACGAGCAGAGGGAGAGGAAGAAGAGGAGAAGGAAAGCCACGTTGCGGAGAAAGAGACAGGATTCAGAAGAGCCTTTGCCATCGTACCAGACCACCGTGCCTGCGTTTGTACAGTGGTAATGGGCTGTCAGAAGCAGACGTTGGCTGCTCGTGCCTTATACACCAACACCATTATCCTCTCGCTATCCCGAGTTAGGTCCTATTGGTTCGCGAACCCGCCCTGAACTCGCTCTCTCATTGCATCCCTCTATCTCTCCCCAACCTCACGGTTCATTCCTCGTCGTTATCGTCAGTTTTTTTTTGCTCGATTTAACGTCGGTACATTTCTGCATTTTATACGAATAAGCTTTTCAACATTTAAATCCAAATTCGATAATGTTTAGTTGATTTTGAATTTATTCGTAGTCTAAATTTTCATTTTGCACCATAATTTTTATTATAATTTTTGTAATAAAAGTATTTTAACATCTTTATAAATTTATTTTCCAAGAGAAAAAAAGTTGAATTATAAAATATGTTCTTTTAGGAAACTAAAAAAAAACAGATTTTTAAATTTAATGATATGTTTCGTCGATTGTCATAATAGTTTGATTAATTATTTTTTTCTTCTATCGATTCTATCGAATTGAAATTAGAAAAAAGCAAAGATTAAATTAATTTTCAATTAAAATTGGCCAATAATCTGTACAAGTTAATCTGAAGCCATTTTTCCTTCATTTTTACAATTGGTTCATTTACATAAATATTTTTCAAGGTATCTAAAAGGTACGATAATCTTGACAAAATTAACCTGCCACATTTAATGTTATATGGATGTGCTACTAATTTATTAACATAAGAGGTTACGCTTGTCAACGCGTTGTCTCCCCCTCTCTCTCTCTCTCTCTCTCTCTCTCTCTCTCTCTCTCTCTCTCTCTCTCTCTCTCTCTCTCTCTCTGCGTGCGTGCGCGTGCGTGTGCGTGTGCGTGTGAGTGAATGAGAGATGACATTTCTCCACAATATTAAATTTCAGAGACTTCCACAAAAAAATTGTTAAAAATATAACTCATCTGCTCATTTGAAAAACAAAATAAATAAACACTCTCTTACTTTAATATTTACAGTTAGGTATTTCTGTCAATCTATAGTAATAACTTAGCAAATAACATATTAACAAAATTAAACTTTTACAATGTAAAATGCCATCTTTAGTTATTTCCATCTTCAACAAAAAATTTATTCTATTCTACCATCGTATCTCATTGTATGATTATATTCAACGTGGTATCGCAACTGTGCAATATTTCCTTGCACTCAGATCTCTTTATATTTTTCCAGCGATAATTTTCTCGCGCGTTTTTTGCAATGTTTTTGCGCGCACTGTCCCTATGTTGTCCGTAATTTTCCGGGTCTCGGGTTTTTCATCTATCTTATCGACTTTGTAGGAAACGATGAAAATTCCGAGCACACTTGGCAATCCCTGGTTCTCGCCTCGACCAGCTTCACATGCTCGCCGTCCATCCCCTCAGCCCCTCTTTTACCCACCCTTCCACGTGCCTTCCTCCTCCCAAGTAATCAATACTGTGAGGCGTCCTGCATAGGACAGGTACAATGCTGGTCCAGATTTTAGAGCCGGAGAAGAGATCAGGGTGTAACATCAGAAGAGAGTGGAGAAAATTCAGTTTACTTTACTTCGAGAGAGAAATGCACGAGTATTATCGAGAAACCATGTATTACTATTTTCGAAATAATCCGATAACTTGTTTGACTCTATTTTTCTATCATGGATGATATATGTCAGTGCCGATATATAACATTTTTAACAAACATACGTCGAAAAGCCACGCTTATTTAAAATCCAAATTTACGAATTATCATAAAAATATTATTATAAATCACAGTATTCATAATACTTATACTTTCTACGAAGAACATTCATATCGAACGATTCACACACAAGAAGGCATAGCTTGCAACCAACGAGTATTCTCAACATGTTAATATGTTATTAAAGATTTAAAGAGAATATATTAAAATATGTACCTATATTCGTAATTTCATTCAAGTTTTCTTAGCTCTATCTATTATTTATAATATATATGTATATAATTTATGTAGAGAATTTTATACATATATTCATAAATATGTATTTTACATATATTTAAATTTATGTATGTATACATACATGCGTAGAATAGATTCTTTTTTCTATTTGATAAAAAATTAAAATGTTAAAAGCTTAAAATGTCATACCTTTTCCTCATTATCAGACAGTGTATTGTATGACACGTCGTTCTGTTCCCTTATCTCCATCCCAGTTCTCTGCATCCTTTGTCTAATATCGTCAACTGATATTTTTCCCTTAGCAATTATATCGTCTATCTTCTTAATCCGATTCTCTCTCTTTTTATCAAGTTCAATTATCTGAGCCTCGATGTCTCTGTTAATAAATTTCATCATTTCGCTTGCTTTGCTCTGTAATAAAAAAATATTAATTAACTCTTTCGCACGTATTTAACACACAATTGACATATTTGACGATAAGATATCACATCCATTTAACTTCAAACGTAACATTTTGCGTTTCTCAAAAAATATTTGAGATTTCTTTTCAGGTATAGTTTTGATATTTCTAAAATATTCCATATATGATAATTTAATTTAAGAAGATGACGACATCTAATTACAATAATAAATTTCGCTTACCTGAAAGTTGTTTATTTTATCCTCAAATCTTGTCGCTGATATTTCGAGATCTCCCTTTATATTACCTAGCTCATCTTTCAAATCATTGACATGACTTGTCCAGCAATCGTCGCAGAATCTCTATGAAGATGTTAACGTGTAAATTTCATAAAATATATATTTTATTACTCCTCATTACCCACTCTATAGATATAACTAACTTTTTAATAAATTGATTGACAGCTACAGTTGCACCCACATTTAATATTTAAACTAGTAAAGGATTATTGTTATTTTAATATACACGCGAGGACTGGCAATAATTTCAAGACTTCTTTTCTATTTCCAAAACACGAAAATTACCGAGATTATTTTAATAATATCCATCCAAGGATAATGATGAATTATACTTACACGTTTACAATGTTTACACCTCGTTACATTCTCGTAAACTTCCCCGCAGGTACGGCATATCTCGTCACGTATATTTGGTGGTAAAGGCGCAAAACTCACCGCATTTTTCGCTTCTTTCTTCGTTGCTCTTGCAATTACCGCTACATTGCATACAGGACAAATAGAACTGCCATCTAAAGTAAAAACACTATTAATTATAGCAAGTACTTTATTCACAACCACAAACTATACGTAATCAAAATGTGAATTCTATATATCATTTACATCATTAATACTATTTCTATAAGATTCTTTTTTAAATTCTACTTCTCGATAACTTTGAACGTATAACAATTAAATGGATGGAGTAAAGATAAATTTAGAAATTTTCAATTAATGCCAAAAGATGGTTTTAAGGTATGAAATCACATTTCGTAGAGTGACTTTTGATTTGTCTTGATGTATATCTCCAAAGAATAATATTTTTAAGAATTATACATAGTGCAATTATACATTAAGAATTATATATATATATATATATATATATATAGTGCATAACATATTATTATATGTATAAAAATAAAGTGCAGAAATGTATATGTGTGTGTCTGTGTGTGTTATTAAAACACTTATCGTCAATGTTAGTTGGCTCAATTAAAATGTGTTATGAAATAATTATACATATAAAAAGAGCATTTTTTAAATAAAACATACTTCTTTTGCGTGATATCATAAGACGATTTTGGAAACATTGTAGGCAGAAAGTGTGCCGACATTTCATCATTTTAGATGTGTTTACTCTGCTCTTACATACCACGCATTGTGATACGTCGACAGACTCGAACGATGTTGTCCTATCATGGAACAGAAATTAATCACTGTTAAAAACAATTAAACGTTGTGAAATTAATAATGATAAACATTTTAATAATGAATCGCATGAGGAGAAAAGATTCACGCAAAAGTTTTGTCATTTTGTCGATTTCATAGAGAGCTTCAGATGAAATAGTTCTATCCGAAATAAATGCTGGCAGACCAGATAATTCTTTGCAAGCGCTTAGCTCTTCGTGCTTTCTTCCCAGAAGATTATGCAATCGTGCACACCTTCTCTCGGAGCGCAATTTCTTTCTGCATGTTTCATACACCAATTGATTCATACGGGATTGATTCAACTTTATTTCGATTCAAATCAAAATATGCCAGAATAAAAAAGTATAAGATATTCTCATAGAGTAAAATGATTTCTTCGAAAACTTTACTTCAGTACTAATATGTATGTATAGATGAGATAAATTTAAAAATAAATTCACCTTTAAATAATTATACACATAATTAAACAAGTGAAAATGTAATCTTCATGATATGTACTTGCGAAGACGGACGTTTTGTTCTCTCGTTGAAAAATTTCTGGATCCTATAGGTTTGATTCTGCCAACGGAAGCGGACCTCCTTAAGCGGACTTTTGGCATTTGACGCTTCATCTCCTGCCTAGTCGAGCTTGATGCGGTGATATTTTCTACACTCGAGTGCAACGGGTGTGGCAGCTGTCTGTTTCTCTTTTTAGCGTTCGGAAATTACACACAAATTAGTTAGTTGGAAAACATTGAACTTGAAAAAAATGTCTAAAAGTAGCAACATCTCTTTCTCTCTCCCTCTCTTTTCCCGTATCATCATTACGGTATCTCGTTTACCCAGTGAGAAATGGTTGGTCAAATCAATGTCGAATCGATATCGATTTGATGTTTTTTGCGTCGAAAAGGAATCACGTTAACGTCAATTCAATGTTTCTTTGATCATCATTTCTCTCTGGGTAATAGGTACACACCGTATAGATATCGATTGCATGAAAGTCGTTACTTTTTCTAACATATTGATATAAAATTCTCTTCTCGCCTTCTGTTTTTGTTTTAGAATGTTTACATCACTTTGCTCGCGAGTTAAACGCTTCCTCACTTCTGTTCAATTGTTAATTAACAGATATTATCGAATACTTTAATCTTATTCAATGCGTCAATTTTATATGATTTTCATTTGCGTAACTCTACGTTGCAAATCTTCAAGAAAGATGTACAATTAATGTTTAACATTTATTGTATGCATATATGTATTTAACATTTATTTATCAAATAATAACTAATAAATATAATGTTAAAAATACATATAAACGTATTTCTCAAGTTGAGCAAAAATAACTCAATTTATTATACAATGTATACCACTGTATACGTTATAGTCACTTGCACTTCTCTATCTTGTACCTCTCTCTTCGACCCGAGAATAATTTATAATTTATAATGAACAATCGCACCTAAATTATTATTACCCGAGATTTGAGAAAATTGGGATATTACTTATAATATTACATTAAATAGAAATAGAATATTACGGTACCATCTTGCCATGTATCGTAACGAAAACTGATAAAAAAATATTCGGGTTACTCGCTTTATCTCATCGGAGCCATCAATACACTGAATCATTTATTACGATAAGATAAACGTTCAAAATGTATATTTAATTTTTGTAATAAAATTCAATGATTTAAATTGGATGCATTTAATTACTTCAAGTAATGCACGTGCAAAATTTATTTGTAAAATGAAAAACATATCTTTGTTTTTTACGTAAAAAATATATATTTTACATGTACAAGGTATAAAACTTTTATTTAAGCAAATATTGTTACGAGTCAATGTTAGAAGCCGATAATTTTACAATTTTTTTTCGTTTCTTATAAAATCATTCACGTAAAACAAGTACCCATATAAAAATTGGGATCCGGTGGATATCTATCAAACCTCCATAGCTCCATGGGATGTTTATCTCCATGGTGGAAGTCAGATAGACGTCTACTGGAGATCCATTCAAACTCCATAGCTCCATGCGACGTTTGCCTCCACGTGGAAGTCTGATATACCTCTATTTCCATCTTATTTCCATGATAGATATCCATTATAATTCCATTATAAACGTCCATTAGACATCTATTATGGATGTATAACAGATTTACACAAACTACGTTTCTGATAGATTATCCACATAAAATGATATCCTCTAATTGGCATCTACTGGATATCTATCATAAAGATTCGAAATTTCCAGGAGACGTCCATTAGACATCTGATGGACTAGAAATTTCAGGGATGGATTAGAAATTTAATTTAGGACACTTTTAGAGAATACATTTCAAATTTTTAAATTAAAATTTATAATTTTACGTAGCAATGTCATTATGTAGCAATATAATTAAAAACATTATTTTAAAACTTTCCATAAAAAATCGTTACGTTGCACGAAAGCGCTCTTTCTTGTGCTCGCAAACTCATATAAGTTCCGCTCGTGCCGCTAGGAGTCGCAAGAGCTATACGCTTTCTCGTAAATAAAATTCGTTTTTGTTTGAATATATAAAGAAGCTTAAGGTACATATTTAGACTAATCAAAGCACGAAATTAATGTTTTGAATAATAATTTTAGAACCTTCTTGTAACATTCTACGAGTATAATACAGTAGTATGTTCGTAGTATATGTTGTAAACTAAAATAAGTGTGAGATTTGGTATTCTTTAGGACATCCAAAAGATATCCATATACTATCTGGGTTACATTCACCCTCTATGAACCCCAGTCATCCTCCATAAACCCTCTATTAATGATCTTAACGTCGGTTAGTCGTCCACCGAGGATCCACGAATACTCTATTTATAATTTACATTACGTCTAATAGATGTCTTTAAAGATGTTTAATAGAGGTCCAGTGTATGTCGACAAAACGGAACTATGGATATCTGGTCGCCGGCCAGTGGATGTCTAATAAACCTCTACTGGAGTTCCAAATCTCCATGACAGACGTCTATTGGGGACGTCTATTAGAGATTCTCATTCTATGTGGGTCTATAGTCTCCCCTAGAGTTAACATTAAAGAATAATACTGTGTTTTTAGAATGAATCTAGATGCTTTAATAAAATAGTATAATTCATTTGAAGATTTCGTATGTGAAAATTTTTTTCTACATGCGAAATCGGTGGAAAGGTAAAACATAGCAGTAAAATGTACCCCATAGTGATTTCCCAGTCAGAAATGATTTATCAATTTGACCTTGAAACAACCTCGAAATTACCTCGAAATATATTATAATGTCAAACTCACAAAAAAATTCACGTCGATTCGAGTATTTTACGGCCCTCCAGTTTGATACGTTTTCGACATCGAAGCCACATCGATTCGGAATCGATTCGGAATCGAGTTATCTCGATATCATTTCGATAATATTTCAACATCAATGTTTAATTGACATTCGAATTTAAATTTTTATATCCTTCTCATTTATCAGTTACACTATTTAAATTAATTTAGATAGTGTAACCGATGAATGAGAAAGATATTAAAATCTATAAATCGTAAATAATTTTATACTCTTAGGTTCTTATAAATGAAGAATAAATATGTTTTGAAAATATTTTTTTTAGAATAAGATATTTTTGTACATCTTAATTTCAAGTTCCAACTCTAATGTCGTTGGAACAGTTATATTTTGAAAAACTAATTCACTTAATAAAGAAGTGCACTTTGGACTTACTTATATACATTTCCAAGTGATTTCTACTTACGAAAAAGCTTATGGTCTTATGCGACGCCTAGCGGTGTAGGCGAAATTTATGCGAGTATTACACATTTTACAAGTTTTAAATAACTTTTACTATAATTTTATATAAATTAATTAATACTAGCCAAGGGGAAATGCCTTATTAAGACATCCCTAACAGCACAAGTAGATTCTGAGAACAGTCGGAGGATATCAAAAAAGTATATCACGTATATTCTCAGAATTTTCAAAATACGTACTATGATTTACTGAGTATATACTGAGAATGCTCCTATGTCCCGTTTTTCTAGTTCGTAGTATTTACTGACAGTATCTGTTACTATACATCAAGGATATCAATAGAATATTAACAATATATTTTTAGTACATCATGCAAATACACGTACATATATGCACCATACCCAAGCGCATTCTCTTCGATATACATATATAGGTTAGGTTAGATTAATTATAATAAATTAGAAATACAAGTAAAACATTGCAAATACACGTCATTTATTTAAAATACAGAAGAGAACATTTTATAAAGTCATATTATATGAGTAAACATTTTATAAAGTCCTTCACTTCAATTGCTTCACATTCGTGAGCAGAGCATTCTGCAATGTAGCGGCACATTCAGTTCGTCGCCACGTCTGCTATTTCTAGAATTTCAACGAAGGAAGATTACTTACGATGTCCTAACGTTCATCATGATGAGAATTGTAATGGCCTACATGACATTCAGCTTTATATTATTAGAATTTGTACCAAGCATCAAAGTATTAACGATAAAATAAAGATTCTAAACATTTTTATATATTTTTTAACAATATTTTTCAAAAAACTTCAATAATTTGTCACAAGATTTTACAAATTCGAGGTTATATTTCTAAAAAATTGGATAAGAACTTAGACTTAAGATTTAATTGAGGTTTTATACTTCTTATCCAATTTTTTAGAAACATAATCTCGAATTTGTAAAATCTTGTGACAAATTATTAAAGTTCTTCGAAAAATATTGTTAAAAAAATATTTAAAGATATTTAGAATCTTTATTTCATCGTTAATAAAATACGATAAGAAGAAAAGAAGGAGGATTACCTTGGATGTGATCAAGATGTGGACCAGTGGACCATGCGAACGCCAGCATACACGGCGCATACGCCATATACAACGGAAAAAACCGATAGTACCAATACCGGCAACAGGTCTGTTCTTTTTAGCTGAACTGGCTGCACTAATTCAAAGATTATCTTTCTCCTTCCAATACGGAGGGAAAAAGATAACCTCTGAACTAGTACAGCCAGTTGATCTAAAAAGAACAGACCTAACATTGGGATTATGTTAGATAACGTTGTTATAAATGGTCATAAATGGTTATAAATGATCATAAATACTCCTGACGTATATCAGAAATATATTCTTAGAACATACAAGAAATGATATACTATATAATATATTCTAAGGGTGACGTCCCATGGCACAGATTCTTCGCGTAAGCGTACCGTGTAAAGGTGCAGTCCCATGGAGCCAGCGTACAGCGTATTGGCGTATGGAACTAGACTAACGGTAAAGGAACTAGACTAACTTTACGTCCGTTTTCGATACGTCAGCATTGACACATCGAGTGTCCCATGGAGCGTATTTACGTCGGCGTAAAGATCAATAAGCCAATCACAATGTCTTATACAAAGCTCATTTTCAAGGTGGATACTCAAAAGATCTTTTAATTGGCTTATTTATCAAAACGCCGGCGTCAGTACGCCCCATGGGACAGCCGATTAAACTTTTAGCGTAACGTTTTAACATATATATCTATATATGAAATAAAAATAAATGTGCGTTATAACTTCATTAAAATGTTGGATTCAGAAGTTGCGTTAATAAATTTAATAAAATATTTAAAAATTTACAAATGCCCGGATAATAATTTGTGCAAAGAAGAAGTTAAACAAAAATTAATTAAATTATATATATTACACGAAGTGATGAAATCCGAAGAAAAGAAAAGAGAAATAAATTTTCGTAATAAACGTAAAGTTCGACGATTTTGGGTGAGACCAATATTTACTGCAGAACGACGATTACTACAAGGGGATAGCAATAATCTTGTGCAAGAAATGATTCTCAAAGATAGAGAAAAATTTATTAATTATTTTCGATTAAATGTAACATTTTCAACTTACATACATGTTATAGGTATAATGATATAATGCTTTCCACAGTATGACATAGCTAAACATAAAATGTGACATGATTACTCTAGAAAATAGAGACAAATAATAAACTTTTGTTGCATGAACTTTGGGCTCGCATAACCAAAAACGGCGAAGCTTATTTTTAGAATTATGTTGCAATTGTGAAATACTGTCAAAAAATATATATAACAGTGCAGACTATGTACATTGTTGGAAAGTTTTATATGTACTATGAGTTTTATATGTACTATAACATTCACCAATAGTTACGACAAAGTCGTCATTGATAAATATAAAATGCTTCTCTTCATTATAGCATTCAAAACATTTGTGGCACAATATTTCTTCATGTGTTACGACAAATAATATATCACCGCAGTAACCACATTTAATATTCTGAAATAAATATCAATTTTTGTAAATTAGTGTACTTACTAAAACATTTATAACATACAAAGAATGATGAAATTTTAAAAAATGAAAATATTCTAAGAAAATGTTTTATAAATTAATACATACTACCGAAGTATTGGACTGGTTACTCATTTTCACTTAAGTTTACTTTTCTTATTCACTTCACTAATACGTATATAATAAAAAGTATTTTTTAGGTTAGTATACGTGTGTGCGTATGTGTGTGGAATGTTACGCCGGAACGCTGCAAAAACCAGCGTGAAATCCGTGCTCTGTAATAAAAACAGGCGTATAGCCTGTGATTGGGCTAGTTCCTTTACGCCATACGCCAATACGCTGTACGCTGGCTCCATGGGACTGCACCTTCAGACTGGCTTCACATGGAGCGTAACTTGCGTAAGCGTAACTTGCGCCAACCAATCAAATTTTCTGTAGCGACCACTGATATTCAAATAAGATGTTGTGATTGGTCGGCGCAAGTTACGCTTACGCAAGTTACGCTCCATGTGAAGCCAGCCTCATGGCACAGATTCTCGCGTAAGCGTACTGCGTAACCAATCAGAAACGTTCCGCATTTTCTGTTACGCACATTCATTAAGGATGCATCCCGATGGATAAAGAAATAGCGGAACGGAACAGTAACGGAAAAGAGACATGGTGGGAGATCAACCAATCAGAGTAATTCCGTTTTAATTCCGTTGCGTAAAGAATATTTATCGTCGACTCCATCATTACCCACATAGAAAGAGAACTTCTAATGGACGTCCAGTAGACATCTGTCATGGATATTTGGAAATCCAGTAGAGAGGTTTATTAGACATCCACTAGCCGGCGACCAGATATCCATAGTTCCGTCTTGACGACATCCACTGGACTTCTATTAAACATCTTTAAAGACATCCATTAGACGTAATGTAGATTATAAATAAAGTATTCGTGGATCCTCGGTGGACGACTAACCGACGTTACGTGGATCATTAATAGAGGGTTCATGGAAGATGAATGGGGTCCATAGAGGATGAATATAACTCAGACAGTATATGGAATCTTTTGGATGTCTTAAAGAATACCAAATCTCCTACTTATTTTAGTTTATAACATATACTATAAACATACTACTGTATTATACTCGTAGAATGTTACCAGAAGGTTCTAAAGCTCAAAACATTCATTTCGATTAGTCTAAAGATGTACATTAAGCTTCTTTATATATTTAAACAAAAACGAATTTTACTTACGAGAAAGCGTATAGATCTTGCGACTCCTAGCGGCGTGAGCGGAACTTATATAAGCTTGCGAGCACAAGAAAGAGCGCTTTCGTGCAACGTAACGATTTTTTACGGAAAGTTTTTAAATGATGTTTTTAATTATATTGCTACACAATGACATTGCTACGTAAAATTATAAATTTTAATTTAAAAATTTTTAATGTATTTTCTAAAAGTGTCCTAAATTAATCCTTGAAATTTCTAGTGGCAGCTCAGCAGATGTCTAATGGATGTCTTCAGGAAATTTCGAATCTTTATGATGGATATCCAGTAGATATCCAGTAGATGCTAATTAGAGGATATTATTTTATGTGAATGATCTATTAAAAACGTAGTATATGTAAATCTGTTATACATCCATAATAGATGTCTAATGGACGTCTATAATGGAATTGTAACGTGGAGACAAATGGAGACAAATAGAACTCATAAGTTACTAATTAAGATTAAATACGGGTAAATTTAAAAAGTTCCATATAAATATATACGGCACAAATTAAAATTTAATTTAGATTTTTACATAATCTAAATTAAACCTTCATAAGGGTTTAATAAAAAATTATTAAAAACTCCTTTTTATTAAAAACTTTATTAAAAACTCCTTAATATTTTATTAAATTTTAACTAAATCAGTTACACTTACTAATGTAATTTATATAAAAATTTTATTAAATTTATATTAATTTTTTTCGCGGGATATAAGAACAAACTATGTATACCGGCCTAAAATAATAATGTAAAATGTATATGTATATAAAATAATAATGTAATAATATGTAAGAAAACTAATTGGTCCGATAAACTTGTGCATAAGGAAAATAGATCAATCCATTCTCTTATGCATGTGCTTATGCACTTATGCAAGTTTGTCTGGATTGACCCTAAAGGTGCCAACTCATGAGACGCTGAAAATAAGCGTAAAGAGAAGTTACGTGGTTTCTGCTTGTCGCTAGCGACAAAGAAGTGAAGTTGAATTTGTCTAACATTTAGTGTCGTCGCTGGATCTTACCGCACGCGCGAAAAACGTCACCAGCTTGGCATCACTGATCATCTTGATTCCATTTTGAATGATATTGAAATTCTATTTTGATCATCTTCGTTGATTGTCCCGATAATAAAAAATGGACTTTGACGTACGTAAAATATTAATTTTTAGCAAGCTGACGTTAAATTGTCGTCATTTTAATGTTAATATTGAAATGTCAAAACGGTTAAAATCAAATTTTAACGTCGAAATGAAGATAAATAACGTCAGTTTACTACTTGGGAACCTTTCAATTCTAGACAATCAAGGACTGAAAGATTACGATCAGGTAAAATATAAGATGATAAAAATTGAGGTACAAACAATTTAATACTACAATTAGAAATATTTGTAGTATTAAATTTAATAATAAATTTATATTTTTCAGGATAAATTCTTGAATCTTGTACAAACGTGGGTTATGCGAAACAATTTGTGACCAAGCAGATATTTCAAGTCATTGGTTGCTTAAAAGAATATACACAATATACAACTGATCCTGACATATTATATTTTTATTCTTTATTAGGTAAATTAACTTTTATAACTGAATTTCAAAAAGTTGATGTTTTAATATCATAGTTTGCAGATGATAGAGCGACCGAAATTAAAAGCAGAGTGCTGAGCAGGAATAAAGAATAAATAGTAACAACGCAGTCGCACAAGAAGAATACAATTAATTGAGAATTCTATAAAAATAATGTGAAGATTTTTTAATTATTTATAATGTATTTGAATTTTGCCTTTAGATTTTGTTAAGCCAGGAATAGGTCAAAAAGGAATATTATCTGAGCAATATTGGTTTAACTCAAAAACGTTTTATTTTTATGATAAATTTTTTCTTCTTTTAATTCATTAATTAATAATGCTGCCAGTATTATTTTTCGCTTATTTTTTGTTTTTTCTTATTGATGATTGTGGTACATTTATTTAACTATACATGATATTTGTATGTAAAAGACATTTCCAATATTAATACAAATATTAATGCATTTCACTTTTTGATTGCAATTATAATTGCGTAATTTAGAAAAAATTACAACTTAAGTTTTTGTTTAGCTAAAACTAGATGAACTAAATGAAAGTTTATCTTTTTCTTTCCACATTTAAAGAAAAAAGAATAATTCTATATTGAAAGATAAATTCTGATTTTACTATTTCTTGTATACATACATATAGAACGTGAATATCGAATTTGTGAAAAAAAACGTGCAAAATGGTAACGTGCTTGTTACTGTATACTGCTACTGTATATACACTATTTCTTCAAAATAGGTTAAGTTGTCGCTCAAAATTCGACGCTATATCCCTTTTCATGGATTTTAGTTAATGCTAGCGTCAATAATAGTCACGTGACCTTTTTGACGCTGAAAATGAGCGTCGAGCATCAGCATGAAAAGGACCCTTAATAGCGCGCTCCCCATATGGCTCCTGCACACTGGACGCGGAAACGCTTGCCGCGCGGCGGAAGTTGGCTCGATAGCCAATCAAAGTTGAATGGAACTTAACTTTTTCCGCGCGTCAGAATATTTGGATATACGTACGGCGGCAAGCGTAGTGCGAGACGGCTCCGCCGCTTGGCGGCGAATCTTTCTCGCCTGTGAAAATCATCCACGGTCCCTATAACAAGGGGACCCCCAGCAGAATTCTTAAGGTGGAAGCACATAAAATTGCAGAAGTCATAGACTTTTCTGCAGCTCAGTGCTGTTAGCCGTAACCACTGATTGTAACTTTTTCTACAGCAAACGGGCTGTCCTAAGCCTTCCTATCTCACAGCCCGTAAACTACATAAACTACATAAATTCTTCACACCTGACGAGAATTATGTGTTATGTGGGATACGAAATCCCATACAAGTCCCATGTGAGATCGCATTTTAGATTTCATATGAGATTTTAGATACATCACATGAGATCTCATAAGAGAATTTATATGTGTTAGTGTATGAGACCTCATATGACAGCACATATGAAATCTCATGTGTGTTCTCAAATGATTTTTTTTAGTAGGGATGTTACTTTTATATGCACACATACATTTATTTGGTTAGGTTATATTGATTTGTGTACTGTATTATTTTGAAAAAATATACATTTAAATTAAGAGCATCTATTTCCACATAAATTAGATGCCTTATTGAGATTACATTCAACGCATATACGCAAAGACGCGTTGTGCTTTGATTAGTTAAAGGATAAAGTTAAAGGATAAATTTTAAGCTTATTTGTATAGTTTCCGAAACGGACTTTATTATGAGAAAACGAATAATCCTTGCGATTCCTAGCGGCGTGAACCGAACTTATGCGAGTTTGTGGATATCTAACTTAACCAAGAAAGAGCGCTTTCTTGCAACGCGACAATTTTTTATAAAAAGATTTTATGAAAATTTTAAAATATTATTTTTTTGTTACAAACATTGCTACACATCTCAGGTAGCAAGCATACGTGATTTTGATCATAATTTGGTCAGTTCCGACCAAAAATGATTTTCTGACGTGAAAATGACGGAGAAATGACGGACTAATGTCACAGACCGATGACGACATTTCAAGACGTTAAAAAGACCATTTATGACCATTTCTGTACTATTAGTGACGTTTTAATGACGTCAATAATACATTATTAAGATGTTTTTAGACGGCCTGTTGTTAGACGTCCTAAAACGTTCTAAGGGCCTACCCTGCTGAAAATGTCCGATTAAATCCGATTGGTTCCGTATTAAATTTGGTGAAATTGAATCGGAATGAATGCGTTTTCAATCCGGATGCCCGATTGGAAGTGAATCGGTTCTAATAACAATCAATCGGAATCATTTTTAATTCGACATTTCCGGATTGATCTGAATCCGTCGTTATCGGTTTCAATCATATTAATGCCAATCCATTTTAATCGGGTGAATAAAGTGACCACATGAATCGTATTGAATCCGCAGCAATCATGAAATTTTAATACAACACCGGAATCGGATTTAATTCGATATTTCCAGATTTATCTGAATCCGACTGAATCGGTTTCAATCGTATTATTGTCAATCCATTTTAATCGGGTAATGAAAGTAGCTATATGAATCGGATTGAATCCGCTTTAATCATTAAAATTGTATATAGCACACAATTTTTACGTAATAAAGTTCTTACTACAGGATTTTCTTTTAGTAAAGTCTATATTTGCGAAATTTTAAAAAAATCCCAAAGAATTTATAAATAAGAATAATATTTAATATTATTTGTAATTTTCGATTAACATATTTATTAATGTAATTCTTTATTAATGCAATTCTTTTTTTAAACAGAAATTTTTAATTGGACCCTAAAGAACCATAGTAAAACAAAACAATTTTTAAAAATTTTTATAACAGTCATAAACATGCTAATGTTAAAAGCACATTTTACTCAATTTTATGAAAGTATGAGATTATAATGAAGTAGTCAGGATTTGGTTACATTAATAAAATCAATATAATAATAATGTATAATAATCAGATATATATCACCAAATTTTAAATATTTATGGGTGTTTGAAAATTGTACAAAATAGATTTAATTTGTTTCACTATAGTTCTAAACAGTCTATTTATATATGTATATAATAAAGTGTTTCATTTACAATAGCAGTAACAATGATAAACAATATTAGGTACATACATTGAAATAAAAAGTTCAATTTATTTGCACATACCAAATTTTACATTTTTTTATAAAACAAGGATATCTGGCGTAGTACTTAAAAGCTACATCTTTAATTTAATAAAAATCTTTTTCAAATAGCTTTTTTTTTATACAGGGTGTCAAAAAAGTCCCGGGACAGCTAAATATTTTCTCAGGTAAAATATTTTCGAAAAAGCTCAAAGTCATTCCTAAGGTAACTTTCAACGAGGATTTCAATGGTGACCTTTAATTTGCCCTTGAACTTGACCTTCAAGGTCATTTAAAGGTCGCGTCGAATTGAAAAATTAAGTAATAAAATTATTTAAAGTATAAAATACATTACTAGATAATAAATCGTGTAATATGTTGCATATTATGTCATTAGACTTAATCCATTTTTATGTTATATAAGAAGATATTGTACAAGAGGCAGTTGTTAAATGTGGCGCAATTAAAAATAAATAATGCAATACTATTTACAGCGCGGCGCCTATAGCACGAGAATATCATCTCGTTTTTTGAAAAATTGAATCGCGGAACCCATACATTAATATATACGGATGGATTTGGCTCTCAATAATCTATAATTTTTGTTCTTACAAAATTTTTTAATTTTGCAAAATAAGAAGTAGGGCTGGAGTAAATAAAAAATTTAACATTTTTGAAAAATGTAAGTACACAGTTGTAAAGAGTATAAAATACTGTAAAACTTTTGTATAAAACATTTTTTCATATTCCTCATATTTTCCAAGATATTCGTAAAAAACGAAAAAAACAATTATCTTCGAGGGGTTGTTTCAACCCCTAAACGTCGAGATACGTCGCTAAAAAAAATATTTTTTCTAATATTTTTTGATGCTCTACAACATATCCAAAGCTTGAAATCGGTGAGGGACACCTGCGACCGTTCCCTTGTTAGTCTACGAATTGATGCGCAAGAGTGAAGAACACTCACACCCACAAAGATCTTCTGTGACAACAAATCCGCCACTTGAACTTTCAAAAACCGGAAACTATAAATCCTGTACTAAATATATCGATGTTAAACATCACTTCGTGCACGAAAAACTGATTAATAAAATTATAGATATTCAACACGTTAGTTTGGAGGAAAGAAATGGTCGCTAATATCTTAACGAAATCTTTGCCAACAGCGACACATAAGAGTTTAAGGGGGGAGGATCATGTAAACAGGCGTTTTTTTACGAATTTATTTATAAAAAATGAAAAAGTTTATTAAATTTTGATAAAGTATGTCATAATATTGACGATAAATACTATAAGAAAATATTTTTTTTATGTCGTGAAAATTCAAAATGGCGGCGCTGCAGCTACTCGAAATTTTTTGCGCCATGCAGCCTACAGGTCGTTCTAATCAACTGAAATAAAAAAACCAAAGTTTTTTCATTAAAATATGATCTTGCGCTTTGCATGAACCTAAATACAATTTAAAAATTAAAGGTAGAAACTGTTTATTATATCAAATTGTAATATAGAACCAATTTAAAAAAAGGGCAATATCTTTTTAAGTATCCTGAATTTTTATTTTTTGATTTTTTTAATTATATTTAGGTTCATGCAATGCGCAAGATCATATTTTAATGAAAAAGCATTGGTTTTTTTATTTCAATTGATTAGAGCGACCTGTAGGCTACACGGCGCAAAAAAATTTTAAGTAGCTGCAACGCCGCCATTTTGAATTTTCACGACATAAAAAAAATATTTTCTTATAGCATTTATCGACAATATTACGATGTACTTTATCAAAATTTAATAAACTTTTCCATTGTTTATAAATAAATTCGTAAAAAAAACGCCTGTTTACATGACCCTCTCCCCTTAATAGATTCACTTGGTTTAAAATGTTAAAGTCAAGTTTTAGGGGGAATGTTGTAATTCAATCAGTTTAAAAAACTTTACTTCTGTATCCGCAAATCTACCTTAGTTATTTTCAGGTTGGCTATTATGCCTAGTAAGCATCTTTTTAGTTAAGTCGTGTTGGCACTCCTTCCCGCGGCTCTCATTCTTTTTTGTACTACTCTCTCTCGAATATATATAAGTCTTTTTACACATAACGCTCGTGATTCTCACCGAAAAACTTCCCGTCCAAATCCTATTTCCATCATTGCTTGTAACCAAAAAACTATTAACAATATTAACAAAATCACTAAACAAATATTATAATTGAACATTCAAATAAGGGATAAGTAAAAAAGAATCATGAAAAATCGATGAATTTCTACGAAATACAATCGAAAAATGGAGAGAGTGTAGGTGTGACATATATGTCACACTGTGACTGAAAGGGTTAAGAAAGATATCTTTTCGTCATCTTTTAGTTTTATGTGCTGTATGGGTAATAATTATTTTTGTAATTCATGGTGTAATGCACATAATTATAAATAAAAACAAACAAACCTCAATGTTGGATAATTGTTCTGCAGGAAGTAATGGTTCTCTAATTACGGTTTGTTTTGTAATTGCAGGTGCCACAAAATACAACAATTCCTCAAATTGCGTTGCTGTCATGCAATAATAATTTCGAAAATTTTTTAGTGTTAGGCTGAAATCACATGGTACGGAATAGAGCTGCGGAATAGAACGTACGTCATAGAACCAACCAATCAGAACCAATAGAAAATCTGCAGAATAGCTTTGATTGGTTGGTTCTATGACGCACGTTCTATTCCGCAGCTCTATTCCGTACCATGTGATTTCAGCCTTAGTCTCGGCACCGATGCATAATAAAATCCATGTTGATGTCGTTTTTCGAATAATGGATCAATCTAAAATCTCTTTTTTAAATTTATGCTTTTATTAATTAATACATACAGCTGCATTAGTAGTTCATTTCGATAAATAATTTATTTCGGCGTCATTCCTCCTCATTTTTATGATATATCATCGCAACAACACTTGATAAGTTCACTCGTGATATCTTTTTTGATACATTTTGATATTTTATACAAGAATTAATATGAGAGTTGAAAATTTATCGCTAGCTAGCTCATTCACACAAGCGACAGTCAAAATCAGCGATACATGATATCACGTGACTTGTTTGTCGCTGAAATTGGGCAACGAGCGACATCATGGGCGGTATTCATAGTCAATTCTTATATTTAAGATCATCTTAAGTACAGTCTTATATAGTTCTAAACCAATCACAGAATCGTATTAACATCTTAAGACATTACTTAAGACGGTCTTAAAATAAGAACTGACTATGAATACTGGCCTATGAACATGCACCTTTCTTCGCTCGCATGGTACAGACGGAATCATTAATGCCTGGACATCGTAAGCTAAACCAGTTTTAGAACATATCCGAAACGCGTGCAATTTCTAAGCATTTGTGTATCATGACTTGGCCGGATTGAGTTTTATAAAAGTACCTTTTCACGCTGAGGGTGCTTTCACATGGAGTTCGAAATAACAGAACGGAAGAGGAACGGGAAAGGCAAATGATGGGGGTTAGCCAATCAGAACAATTCCGTTCCGTTATTTCGAGCTCTATGTGAAAGCACCCTGAAGGTGCGATTTCATTTACGCTAGAAACCAGCGGCAAATGGGGGTCACGTGACTTTTGGCGTCAAGAAAATGGGGGGACAAAGAAGTTCAGACCGTCTTAGCTTTTTCAGCGTGCCGCAAAATTCAAAGGTTATACAATTACAGTTATACAATAAATGACAACGAGAATGAAGTAAGTAATATATTAATATTATATGGTAGATTTGGAATATTTTGATTATTCTTGTACATAAATATGCTGCTTTTTAGGGTATTAATAAGTTATAATATAGACGAGCGGCAAATTTAGTCACGTGACTATACGACTAGTTTCTAGCGTCAATGAAATCGCAGCTTGACGCTCGATGCTCGTTTTCAGCGTCAAAAGACGTCACGTGACCAAAAATAAATATACCGATTCGTCATTTTTGGTCACGTGACGTCTTTTGACGCTGAAAATGAGCGTCGAGCGTCAGCGTGAAAAGTTACCTTTATAAGGCTGCGTTCCCACTATACGCGTCGCGCGTCGCGTCACGACGCCGCATCATGGGTTATCCAATCAAAACGTTTCATTTTATGACGTCATTTCCGACGCGAGATCTTGCACGACGCGACAGTCTGTTTGCTAGTCATTTGATTGGATAACCCATGACGTGCGTCGTGACGCGACGCGTATAGTGAACGCAGCCTAAAAACTCAATCTGGCTAGAATCCTAGATATCAGAGAGGCGCCAACTCTACCCCCATCTTGCCACCTGTCGCCATCTTGAGCTGTCGTGTACTACACTAAGTGTAGTACAGTACATTTAGGCCCAGTTCAACAGTGGCTTGTTAGCTTAACTAATAGTTAAGTAGTGTTGCCAACCACTGAAACAAAATTCGGTGAGCTGTTTACAAGGTTAGATTTTGACAAGTTGCATTTTCGCAAAATGCACAAGTAAAATATTGAAAATATATATACATATATATTGAACACTTAAATAATTAATTTTCAGCTTTGTTTTGATTACGATATCTCATCGTATAACGAAAATGGATAAAACAAACCGAATACAAGCACCAAATTTTTCTCAGGATGAAAAACTGGTACTTGTTCATTAATAAAAAATACAAATTGATAATAGAAAATAAGCGGACTGATGCTGTGAGTGTTAGAGACAAAGAAGAGGCTTGGCTCAAGATATTAAACGAGTATAATCAGCAAAGCTGTCGCCCTCGCGAATTAGGAAACGTTAAAAACTTTTGGATCAATGCTAAGAAGGACGCCAAGAAGTTGTATGCAAAAAATAAAAGAGAAACACATCTCACAGGTAATTTAATTAACATTCAATTATTTAGGCGCTTTTGATTACGAGCAAGAAATTATTTTCATAAATTTGTTAGGTGGTGGATCCTCAAATATTGTGACTGATGTTGTGGCCAATGCCATTTATGAAATAATTGGGCCATCCATCGATGGATTGATCAATCCGTTCGATTCTGACAAACCAACACCCAAATCGAATGATGTAGGAACACCATCAACTGTAAAAGTGGAATGAAAATATTAAATGTAGTAAAAATTAATCACATTTATTTACAAAATTTATATATTTTCAATAGTGGCTTTTCATTTACACTCAAGTGATCTGTGAGTCATTTAGTTATGTAAGTATATAAAAAGTCAGTTGAATCTCACTTGCCAGCATGCAAAAAGAATATGCATTTAATTGAGTTATGATGTCACAAGTGAGAATTATCTGAGTTTTAATGTAAATGGAAAGCAACTAATGTTGTCAAAATCTAACCTTGTAAACAGCTCACCGAATTTTGTTTCAGTGGTTGGCAACACTACTTAACTACTAGTTAAGCTAACTGGCCACTGTTGAACTCATATGAATAGATAGACAGAGCATTAGCTACCGATTAGGGCAAGAGGGGGCTTGAGATTCGCGGTGAAGGGATAGTCCTATGAACTTCGGTCGAATTCGACTACGCTCGATAATGTTCGGTTCTGCTCATATAGTATGACTATAAGTTAGAATGAGAGAAAGTATGTTTGTTTCATTTCAATTTATTGCACTAGTGCAGCAGTGCAGCGAAAAAGAACAGGTCTAGACATATATGTGTGATATATGTTGTGAGATTGTTGGCAAACATAATCGAACACTGACGGAATTAGCCGAAGTTCATGTACTCTCCCCTTACCGCAAATTTCAGATGCCCCTCTCAGAAAGCTCTGTCTATCTATTCATATGTCTATGGTTGAACTGGGCCTTAGAGCCACTTTCACCAAGGTTAATCCACTGAAATATAGTAATACTGGAACGGGCACTGGCGTGCTAAGCCCGTGTACGGAAAGCGAGGTAAGGATAGATAGATTTTGTGATCAACCTCTCTCTCTCCGGGCATGCGCAGACCGCTGTAGTACAGGCAAAGTAAAAAGTTAAGCCTGTAGACAACTTGCATTGAATATCGAAACGTAACCTTCGTAGATTGTTAAGCGAATACTTTTGAGCGTTACTGTACGAAAAGGACAGGCTACTCGCAAAATCGCCCCTCTCTGTCGTATCGCATCTAGCGCGCCAGTGCGCGTTCCAGTATTACTATATTTCAGTGGGTTAATCGAACTGTCCTAGTAACTCTGCAGGATGCCAACTGAAACTGCTGTCGCTTTGACTATATTACTGTCAAAGCGACAGCAGCTTCAGTTGGCATCCTGCAAAATTACTAGGACAGTTCGATTAACCGGAGCTGTTCCGGAGTTGGTGAAAGTGGCTCTTAAGCTAGATCTACATTGGTCGTATCACAACATCGTGAGCGTCGTAATCGTGAAGTCGTGACCAATCACATTCCAGTTTTATAAGAATTCTTGACTGTGATTAGTTACAGCCCCACGATTACGACGCTCACGATGTTGCGATACGACCAATGTAGACCTAGCTTTAGGGTGCAGTCCCATGGAGCGTATCGCGCGTATCGCGGATTGCGCGTATCGAGAATCTGACCAATCGCGGACGTTCCGCTGTTTTCGATACGCGGGAGTTTCGTTCCTATGGTCCCATGGCGCGGAAATCGCGTAAGTGGATCAAGCGGATGATCAATCACGTAACGATTTTTATTGTTTCCTTCAACTAAACAGTCTTGTGATTGGCGAACCGCCGATCCGCTTACGCTTATTCCGCTTCATGGGACCATAGGAACGAAACTGACTTCTGCACAGTCACTTCTCTATAATGAACAGAATCGCTCATAAAGAGAATCGCGTAAGCTTCGAATAATTAAAAGTACTTAATTATTTGTAAAATCTGTGCGAACTACATACTGTGAGATCATAAAAACAAAGAGAACAGGCAAAAAATATCCATAGTGTGTAAGTAAATTTTAGTAAATATTAATTTGTTTAACATAATTAAATTAAAAAATTTGCAATTGTTTTAACAGGTGTAAAATGAAATAAAAAACAATATTGCTTTTGTTATTAACAAAGAGGCTAAAACACAATTATAGTATTTTTATCAGGCAGGAAGTATATCGTAAAATTATTAAAATGTATGCGCTATATTCTATACTCAAAAGAAGTGAGAAAAACCTATTAATAAAGGAAAACGGAAATATTGGGTCAGACCAATATTTACTATTGAACGACGGTTAGCACAAGGAGCGAGCAATAATCTCGTTAATGAACTGGAGCAACAAGATTATGAAAATTTTGTTAATTATTTCCGAATGGAACCGGCACTTTTTGAGAAATTATTACAATTGATCAGACCATCGATTACTAATCATTTCGAGAAGCTGATTCCACCTGAAACAAGATTGCATATAACCATCAGGTTCTTGGCATCAGGAGATAGTACGCGATCATTATAATATGCCTTCCGTGTTGGACACAATATCCATCCACAACATCAACATTTTATTGGCTGTAAGAAATATAAAGAATAATAAACATAATAATTTGTTATTCATAACGAAATATATTTCTATTTATATTAAACCAAAATAATCAATGCAAACTAAAGAAACATGTTTCATCAAATTTTAAACTAACCACAAAATATTATTAAAAAGCACAATGTAAATACAATCAATTACAAATATTACAATAATATTAAAAAATGTTAAATAGATACTGCTTACAGGACTTCTATCTTCGTTGTTGATCATTATTTAAAACAGAAACTTCCAAATTCGGTGTCTTCTTTTTTGTCTCCGGCCAAGCTGCGACTTTACTGTTTATATTCGATGCAATTCGACATGTATTACGCGTATTACGCTACAATAATGGATTCGGCGGAACGGCGGCGTATCGAAAACAGTGGAACGTCCGTGATTGGTCAGATTCTCGATACGCGCAATCCGCGATACGCGCGATACGCTCCATGGGACTACACCCTTAGTGGTGTATATACATACATCCATTAAAAGTGTACAGAAAAAGAATTCGTCGTAGCTGGAGTTCTAGAGAGGTTAATAGTCGCAACATGACAAAAAATAATAAATATAATTATTAATATTTAAAGGCTAGAATCCTAAATAAGACAAGATATTTCTGGAGAGGGAATTACATGCCTGTCATGGCAACCGACCAATCAGGAGATGGAAACAAGTTGGCGCCTCTCTGATATCTAGGACTCTACATCCGGTCAAGTCATGATACACGAATGCTTAGAAATTGCATGCGTTCGGATGTGTTTCAAAACCTGTCAACTTTACGATGTCCAGGCATAAAGCCTTGTATCCACGATGCTAGAACTTGGTCCAAGATCTCGGTCCGAGAAACGTGTAGCCAATAAAATAATCACTTTTCCGTAAAAGCTGCATGTTGATTGGCTACAAATTTCTCGGATCGAGATCTTGGACCAAGTTCTAGCATCGTGGACACAAGGCTTTAATGACCCCGTCTGTACATACATACCTAAAAAGTTTAATATGGCCTTACCTGAAATCTGCGTAGAATCGTACGAAATTCGTTTCAAGTAGGAGCACACTATGAATAAGTTTCCACCGAGGGTTCGAACCGGGTCAGAGTCGGGTTGGGGTGAGCACTCTTGCGGTGGAAACATCAAACTCGAACTTGAACCCTACCCAACAAAATTTTAAGGTAAGGTCTAAAGCCTTGTGTCCACGATCCGAGAACTTTATCCGAGTTCTAGTTCCGAGAAATTTATAACCAATCAAAGTGCAGCTTTTACGGAAAAGTGACAATTTTATTGGCTACACATTTCTCGGAACTAGAACTCGGACAGAGTTCTCGGATCGTGGACACGGGCCTTAACGCTGGTTCGGTGAAAACAGGCAAGCCAACCCAACTCTGACCCGATACTCTAATAGCGTTTTCGCTTTACCGACTCGACCCAACTCCGAGTCGGGTTGAATCAGATCATAAGTTCGATTTATAGTCATCTGCTATGTACAATCGAACTTATGATTTGACTTGACCCGACTCGGAGTCGGATCGAGTCGGTAAATCGAAAACGCTAACCTGACTCTGACCCGGTTCGAACCCTCGATGGAAACTTAAGGCCTTATCTTTTTAACTGAACTGGCTGCACTAGTTCAGAGGTTATCCTTTTCCCTCTGTATTAAAGGAAGAAAGATAAACTCTGAACTAGTACAGCCAGTGTAGCTAAAAAGAACAGACCTTTACTCTATAGGTCTATTCTTTTTAGCTGAACTGGCTACACACATGGTAGCTACACTAGTTCAGAGATTATCTTTCTCCTTCAAATACGAAAGGAAAAGAATAACCTCTGAACTAGTGCAGCCAGTTCAGCTAAAAAGACAGGCCTCTTGTATCATGAAGTAGTATACTACTTCATGTCTTGTATATTTTCACCATGATCTAACCTCTCTTCTGATTTATTTAATTTATTAGTTGCGTCAGTGGCACGTTAAATACATACCAAAAAATTGTTTGATTTACACGAAATATTTAAGATTCAAAGAGAAACACATAACAATTGCCATCATTTTTATATATACGCAATAATTATAAGCAGGCGACTAACTTATTTTAATGCTGAGGGCTTCGCCCTCCCCCTGCATCCCTGCGTAAAATTTATAACATAACTAGAGAGCTCCGCACTAACAACGTGGAAACAAACAGCTTGGATGTAGATTTTCTTTTAAATACCCCCTACACCCCGCCCACACGTTATTATTTAATAACACTACTTCCACATAGGTTTGTTATTATTCAATCTCACTACTTCCACATAGGTTTGCAACTTATGTTGCGCGCTTTCTGTCACGACGCATTCACGGCACATGGTCACTTCGTTGGGTGCGTTCCACTTATCGTCCGCAACGCTCGCAACGCCCTCAAACCTGTTCCACATAACGACCGCAATCGTCGTAGATGACGTCATTGATCGCGACCGCATCGAGCTCACGACGCTCGTGGTTCGCACGTGGGTCGGTGCGGTCGTTCAGCCATTACTGAAGAATAAGACTGTTTGTTTTACTTATGTTATTTTTCATATTATTTTTAACGTTTTCTTTTGTGATACCTCACTTTAAGTCAATTTTAATAATTATTTTGCGTGAGGGAAAAAAGTATTTTTATTTTAATATTTTTTTTTATTTTGTATGAAACTAATGTTATACATAAGATATCGATATTAAATATGTGACATGTTATACACAACCCAAAGTTGTATTAAAATTAATAAAATATTGCATATCTTCTTACATTTTTTATTTTTATAATTAGATCTGAAAAACTGTAAGGTTAAAATTAAATAAAGAATAATGAAACATTTATTTCAAATTTTCAAGTAATGTTTTAATATTTAATGACATTTTTATTTATAAGAAAAGTACATATTATTTAAAAAATTCATGTATAAAAACTACATACATCATGATTTTTTAATCTTATAATAAAGTGCATAATCAAATTTCTTTTGGCAACTCCGCCAGCATTCTGTCCTCTTTGCAAATTTTCTTCAGCTCTGTTGCATTCTTGTAAGGCTGGGGGTACGGTGATAACTTCGATATCATCACTTCTTAATGTACAGATATTGTGGACTACACAACACGCTATCACGTATTCTGCCATTAAATCCACTCTTGACATAGGCAAACAGTGCAATAGACTTCTCATGCGCCCTTTTAATAAACCGATGTACCTTTCAACTGTAACTCTGGCTACAGACAGGCGATAATTATAATTGTTTTGTGCCTCTGTTAAGTGTCCATTGTCTCTAAAGGGAGTCAATAAGTGTCGATAAAGCTCGTATGCCGCATCTCCCAATAAATGACTGTCTGCTGGGAATTTCTCTTCATCATTTAAATAATTTGCTATCTCAGATTGGCGAAAAACTCTGGTCATGAACTGACCCAGGATGCCCAGCATAACAGTGTGTGATCAAAGTTCTGTGATCACATACTAACAGTAAATAAATACAAACGTACATAACGAAACATTTCTAAAAAATTGTATTTATGATCAATTGATTAATTCTTATTACCTGTAATTGTATCGAATGATATCCTTTACGGTTGACGTAATCGACAGGGTTTTCTTTTGGCGCATCAATTCGAATGTGGGTACCATCAATGGCCCCAATGGTATTTGGAAATCCACTGCTTTCTCTAAATCCTTGCATAACTCTTGTAGCAAGATCACCAGTAGGCCACTTAATAAATGTTGAAGAATTTAAAAAAAGTGCACGGGTAACCCTTCGCACAGCTCAAACAGCAGTTGCTCTTCCAACATTGAATCTATCGCAAATAGATCTTTAAAAGAGAAATTTATTAAATATTTTTTACTGTAAATTAACAATTATTCATTACATTATTTTGAAAATTTATATTGTACCTGTAAGAGTCCATAGTTGCCATTTTCCAAATAGCTATCATTAATTGATGAGAAGCTGGTATCATAGGCCATCCTTTTATTTTTTTGGTCAAATATGGTCTCAGTATTTCTAATAGATATTGAAAAGTCGCTTTTGACATTCTATAAACAAAAAAAAATGTTAATATTAACCATTTGTAAGCCATATATGTAAGCATATGTGGATAATTGAAAATAAAGTTATGTAAAAAAATATATATTATACATAACTTTATTTCCAATTATTCACACACGCTTACACGTACAAATAATATTTTTTATAATATGATATATTATAAAATAAAGTAAAGCGTATGTTTAATTACTAACCTAAAATGACTCTTGAATTCGTGTCCCATGTAACTAACCACAACATGATCGATATAATTTTGAATTCGTGGACGATGTTTACGCTTTTCTCTTTTATAAAACAACACTTTCCATTCGTCATCAGAACTCGATGAATCTTCACTTGTGTCACAATTTCTGTAGCGCAGCATTATTACCTTGATGGTATCCATCTTGGCATCCATCTTACTACACAAAACTCGTTCCACTTAAGATTTCGCTCGCAGCGCCCACAAGCTAACGGAACGGCAAATATAGCGATCATGGTCGTGGTCGCTACGGACGATAAGTGGAACGCACCCGTTGTATAGCGTCGATATGACAGGTATCCTAACCCTAAAACACATCAACTTTAACAATTAATATCTCGCTTCACAGGCGAGAGCGACACTTTTTATTGCCGAATTCGTACTCTACGCACGAAAATACATTAAATAAAAAAGTTTTAATGAAATCGGTGAGGAGGACCACTCTCCTTCAATATTACCTTTACAAATTTATCAATTTCTCATTGTGCTTTCTATCTTGTTGCGAGTATAAGAATTTCACAAATATTAAATATCATTGAAGAAATATGATGAAACTTTTAATAGCACATTTCATTTACTTTTATCACTTCATTAAATGAAATCTTTCATACAGATTTATCCTCGCCCAAGTCATTTCAAGGAAAAAATTTAACAGGAGCCACGCGTCTTGTACGTGATTTAGCTGCAGACATTCATGCAAATATACAGCAATGGAATAATCTTCATATCCAAGGGATTGCTTATTTAAAAGATATAACACAGGGAAAATGTGATAAGAATTATTCCAACACTTTACAAGATTTATGCGACAAATTAGAAACGGTTTGCAACAATCTGGTAAATGTTTCCTTCCAGCATTCTTTCATTTCATAATTTTACAGCTTTACTGGCCAACATTATTTTGGCATACGCGATATTTTAATAGTATTTAGAATTATAAGTATATTTATCGATCTAATAAAGTAACAAAGTAACTTTATTTATAGGATGGCATAGTTGGAAATTTGCAACAAATTAAACGTCAACTAACAGCTGTAACAGCCTTACATAAAAGTGCAGATAAGTTGTTTATAACATGGCCAACAACCAAGTTTGGTAAGAGACAATCCTTATTAGATCTGTCGAGAATGCATTTTGCATAACGATCGCTATTTGATGAATTTTATGTAAAATGCCAACAAAAAATGTAATCTAACAATATGATATGGTAGATTGCTTAGAGAAAATAAATGTACGTTGCTATTTTACGATTAACTATGTATTTATGGCTATGGTCCACTTGACGCTACAAATGCTTTGAAGCATTTGTAACATCAGGTCGATCACAGCCTAAATGATGTTGACAAGCTTGGCTGAATCGAAACAAGAGCTTGAGAGAATAAAGACATCAGGTGCTTATCTGATGGAATATCATGGAAAGATACCAATCTGCTATGATATTCTGAAGTTGCTGGCAGACTATTAGAACATTGCTAATATGTTTGCTAAAACATTGCTAAATTGTTTCTTGGAAACTTGTTTTTCTATATAAATTGTTGTATATGTAATATTAAATTGTTTAGGTGAGGTAGCAGAAACTATATATAAAGCATATCATATGGAAGCTAAATTGAAACGCACTGTACTTGAAAATGTCGCACACAATTATACAGAATCTTGGAAGATGCTTCACCTTGCAGCATGGATATACGAACCTTTATTGGCTGAAGATTTAACGATTTTATTAGATTCGTTACTCATTGAAACTGGTCATAGATGACAATTAAGCTTTAAATGGCTTGCAATTTTATTTATTCACATCAAGGAATTCCAGATTGAAATATCGTCCATTCCGTTAAGGTGCAATTTCACGTGTTGCTGAAACAAGCAATTAAAGCGACAGATTTGTCGCTCCTAATCCAGCGGCTACAGTTTTGTAGTTTGAACTCGTTCGACTACAAAGCATTACTGCTCAAATGCACAGCGACAGTGCTGCTGCGCCATAGAAGCCATTATACTAAAAGTGCTAATACACGAAAAATGCGAAATCTATCTCTAAACTTAAGATTTTGTCGCTTCTATTCATTTTACAAAAGTTGCCGCCGTAATATTCAGCGACAAAAGTTGTCACGTGACCCTTTTTGTCGCTCAAATGGTCGGTTTCAGCAGCACGAAAAAGCACCTTTTACAGTCATGATCTAATGTGATAACTATATTTCAGTTTCTTGAACAATGAAGAAAATCAAAACTGTCTAAATTACAATTTTCTTTCACGTTTACAATTGTGGTTCTTTTTTTTTCAAAATAATTTTCCTACATCTGTTTTTATTAAATTTTTCACTTGACTTCGTATGTCTATTCTTTCTATGTAAAATGTATTGTCTATGTATGTACGTTGTATTAGATAACAGAGATAAAAATGTCAATTTCAAACAGATAATACAAACTCCTTTATATTTCATATTTTCTTACTTAACAAAAGAATAATTCTTTTTTAAGCATTTGATGATGCTTCTCTATTATTGATTGTGTTCAGAATTTAAGTTATATTTTCACTGGAATAATTAAATCTATAATAATTTAAAACCTATTAAGGTAAATCTATAAGCTTTTCCTTTTTTTATTTTTTATTTGCAAAAATATTTAAGTTGCAAAAGTTAGAAAAGAAAAGAGAATTAATGTAATACCAGAAATCGAATTAATTTATGTAGGTAATTTTTCTTCAATAAACCATATTTCTCAAATGTAGTCTATATTTTTTTTAAAAAGGTCATTTCATCAAGTATACATATAAAGCACATATGACGACAAAAGTTTTTCGAATTGTTTTATAATAGATGAAAAAAAGATTAGGGAGAAGAGAGAATGGGGAAAGAAAAAAGAATAGGAAAAAGGAAGGAAGGATTAAAGATTGATGTTACTCGATGTAATATCTTTGCTCCTTAATCGACCAGATCACTATTACTAGATATTCTCAATGTAAAAAAATAATATATCAATATATATCAATAATAATAGTATTCATAAGAATCATACAAGAACGTTCATAATTTCACAGTTGGACGAAAAATAGATAGTTAATGAATATCACAAGTCTTCCGTAATGCTGACAAGTCATGATTAAGAAACAATCGAAAGATTGTGTAAACTTGCACTAATTTCACATAATTTTACAATTTTAATGCAAATTATTAAAAACTTTCTTATACTCTTCTTCCTTCTTACTTCTATAAACTTGTATTCCTTTAAATCGACTCATTTCAAATCACGATATAACATTGGTTGTCATGCGTATATACAGTGTTTATATGTATCTTAATATTTGTATGTCACAGACTAATATTTGACGGATAATTGAAAAGAACATATAATATGGTTTTTTTATTCAATATAATCAAACAGAAGATTCATAATAATCATTTACAATCAATTATCTGTAATTTGAAAAGTACAAATACGTACTTATGCATGTAAAATCAACAGAGAATCCGAATTACAATGGGAAAAATTAGCAGTAAATATGCAGAGAGTATCCAATTAATAACCACGATAAAATTCTTTTTTTAATACTTACATATGTATATATATATATATATATATATATATATATATATACACACATATATATGTATATGTGTATATATATATATATATATATATATATATATACATATATATGTGTATATATATGTGTATGTGTATATGTGTGTGTGTGTGTGTGTGTGTGTGTGTGTGTGTGTGTGTGTGTGTGTGTGTGTGTGTGTGTGTGTGTGTGCGCGTGCGTGTGCGTGTGTGTGTGTGTGTGTGTGTGTGTATATGCACAAAATTATATTTCTTAATGACATTCATGAAAACATTATATCTATGTTCGAAGCATTCTCAAATAAATTGCGAAGATCTCTACTACTAGGATTGAAGTCCCCACTATCGTCACTAGACTCTTCTTCCTCATCATCATTATTTTCTCTATCATTCTGATCATTATCATCACCATTGTCGTCTGCAACAGCATCTACATTATCACCATCTGTGATTTCAAAATACAATTCTAGTCTCATACTTGAATATTACATTAATTTAATTTTCAAATGCACTGGCAATCAAAATTAACGCATAGGTAATTCCATGCCAAAATTTCGCATGATTTCAAATAAGCGTAACTCCGTCAAAAGTGGTCGTATCTTAAAAAATTTTTTTGTTTTGAAGCTTAAAGTCTCTACTTTAAAAAACAGCTAAGACATTTTGACTTTATCTTTGTCCTTTCGAGCTATCTCTTCATAAGTAAGGACGTGTTTTTTTTCCCAAAATTTGCATTATTTAACGCGCTCCACGTGCTCGAATAAATTTTTTTCGCAAATGTTATTACAACTGTCGAAAAATTTAGACTTTTCCGCGTAAATTAAAAGAAAATTGAATGTCGCACGATTTTTTTCACGGAGTTAGGTTTTGAAGTTACCCACACATTTTTGTGCAATTACCGTCAGCGTGATCATTATCCGATGCTCACCACAAAGAGATTGGTCGGATTTGGCGCATGTGTGTGTAAAAACCTTTGCATTTGAAAATGCGTATTCCCGTCTCGTCTTTGAATGATCTCTTGTAGACGCTCACGCATATTAATGCAGGCTCTAATAGTGTCTTGAGGAATTTCATGCCATATTTGTTACAGCGCTGCCTCTAATTGTTGAAAATTAGTTGACAATTTCTGTAAATTTTGTAATCTCCTACTCATTATGTCCCACACATGTTCAATCACAATTACATCAATCACATGTTAAAAATTACAAGAGGGCTACAAAACTTTGTAGGACACACTTTGTGAGACGCGGTCATTCAAAGATGAGTCGGGAACACGCATTTTTAAATGTAAAGGTTTCCACGCATACTCGCACGACGTGCCAAATCAGACCAGCAACCTTTTGTTGCGCGCATCAGGTAATGGTAATGCTGCCGATAATTGCACAAAAATGGGTAACTTCAAAACGTCATAACTCCGTGAAAAAAAATCGTACGACATTCAGTTTTTTTTTTAATTTAGGCGGAAAAGTCCAAATTTTTCGATAGTTGTAATAACATTTGCGAAAAAAATTTATTCAAGCACGTGGAGTGCATCAAACTATGCAAATTTTTGGAAATAAAACACGTCCTTACTTATGAAGACATGCCTCGAAGGGAGAAAGATAAAGTCAAAAGGTCTTAACTGCTTTTTAAAGTAGAGACTTTAAGCTTCAAAACAAAAAAAATTTTTTAAGATACGACCACTTTTGACGGAGTTACGCTTATTTGAAATCATGCGAAATTTTGGCATGGAATTACCTATGCGTTAATTTTGATCGCCAGTGTATATTGAAAAACTTGTTAATATTTGCAGAACACTGAAAGATAGCTTTCACGAATATAAATAATACAACAATAATAATTTTTACCATCTGCATTATTATCATCAGACGCATCGTCATCACCATCGTCATCACTGGCATCAAGATCGTCCTCCTCATCGTCTTCATCAGCCTCATCCTCATCGTCTCTTCGTCTTCCAACATCGTACAATCTAGCACATGATTCCTGTATGCTGGAGAATTCACCGAGATTTTCTACTATCGCAATCTGAGTGTCAAATTTGTTGCAGGCGAGACTATAAATTCCTCTTTTCACATCACACGTTGCTGAAACATTAATATAAAAAATTAATCAATTATTTATATAGGATAAAATTTTAAAATTTTTACATATCTTTTAAGTATTATATAACAATATGTTTCTTGTATTGCAATATATATATATATATATATATATATAATATGCTCTCCTTCTTACCAATATTACTATAATCTAGAGCATCTAGAGTCTTGAAGGAAGTCGAATAATGAGAATCATTTTCATTGTCTTGATCTAACGATACTGCATATATAATATTGTTGATCGGTGAGAAGATCACTTCCATGTCATCGAGAGTGGGCACTGTCTTGAGCAAGTGAAACGTTCTCAGATCCCATACTTCAGTATTCGATACAACTTCAGTCCCGTTTGGATGAAAAACGCCGTTTAATGTTTGATTTAATTTATCGAATTTATGAATTTCTTTGCCTGAATTAACATCCCATAATATGCCATCGCTAAGTACTAACTCATCGTTCATACTAAAAGTTGCTCGATTTTTAGTATATTGATTTGAAATGGATGGCGTCAAGGTTGTTAACAATTTTCCAGTTCCTATATCATATATCTAAAATGGAAGGTGAGCCGTTACAATCTTATTAAAATCTTTTAAAGATATATAAATGCCACTGATAAAAAGAACTGGATATAAAGTGCCACTTTTAACAGTTGACTGAGATGATATTATCTTCGTTATGCAATGCAGTCGATACAATGTCAAATGCCAATAAAGTATCGGTTCAATATGTACTTACCGTCGCGCTCTCTCCTTGGGTACCAATTATTCTATCTTGCAACTTGCCAAATTCAACATAATCTTCATTCTCTAACGATAGTTTCATCTCGAAGAACTCTCCTATATCCCAGAGCGCTGACATAGGACTTCTCCAAGCAGTAGATGTCAACAAGAGATTACCACGTTGATTACATTCTATGTGATACACATATGTTTCATGGCACTGATAAGTTGCCTCTTCCATCCCTGTATGGACATTGAACATTTTGATGTCTCCAGCATGGGTGCCCAAAATAAGATATTGTGTGCAAGGCTGCGTTCAAAGAGAGAAAATGAGAGATACAATTAAAAAGATATATGTATATATATGTATATATATCTATATATATATATATATATGTGTGTATATATGTGTGGGGGGGAGGGGGATGCGTGAGTGTGTAAAGCAATAGTTTACAAAAGCAGATCAATACAGCTTACAATGAGAATTAAAATTTACCGAGAAAGTACAACAAGTAAATATTCCTCCCACATCAGTAGGCCGAAAAGTTTTTATAGGACAAAAACGGCTATAAATATGTCTCCTATCTAGTCTTCTGCCATCCATTCCCAATGCTCGTCTTGCTAATCTCACTGTTACATTCATAGGTGAAGAATTTTTTGTACACAGGTCCGGGCATTTGTGTGGTCTACAATATTAGTTGAAGTAAAAAAAGAAATTGCATTTTATGCATTATGATGTAACTGTATCATTCATAAATTGAAAAATATTACTTACTCAAAAAGATTGAATTGTGGGCACGTTACCATAGGATTTTTACAGAGAGCATGTTGATTGGTTAAATATTCTGTGATAATAGAATCGAGAGTAACCGATACGTTGGAAGTGGCTACACCAGGTCCTCCGCCACTTCCGGGATCTCTAAAAATCTGTTTCTGTAAAGATCTACAACTAGCTGTTTGGAGCTGTATCGTAGATTGATAATTAGTTGGAATGACTAGAGGCTGTCTTTCGGATGACATTGATTTCCTACAACATAACGACAAGTATTTTAATGCGGGAGAATATTGACCCATAAAAAAATATACACAATAAACTTACTTCTGATTAATTAGTAATTTAATTGGCTGATTTGCATTATTTGAAATAACGTTTTGATTCAGACAATCGGCAAGTTTTAATCGGATGTTGTTATTCACAGACGGCGAACCAGTGCACGTACTTGTATGGGATATAAATCGAGATGACGATGTAGGAGTAGTATTATTTCTACAAGTAGTTTCTCTTTGTGTACATCTACTTATGTTATATAAATTGACAGGAGCACCTGGAGAAAAACTATTTCTTGGCTAAAAAAAATTTTATTTTTTAATAGATATTTTACAAAAAAATGTTAATTGTTGAGCACTTTATAATGACTAAAAAGTATGTATATGCCTCTTTTGTTTAGGAGATTTTAAAAGATCTTATTGTTCGCAATAGTTCCAACTTACAGTTACGCTTGCAGGATTTCGGTATGTAAACGGTTGATATGATATTGTAGATCTCATAATTGCTGACGACTCCAAATTTGCTTCTCTGTGTAATACATTAGCTGTCTCAGTTAAACCTTTTGACATGAGATGCTGATATATTAATTGATTAAGTTGTTGTTCGTTATATTGTATTCTTGTTTGTGCTACAACATTAGCCTATAAAAAAATCATTTCGTTTAGAAACATCGCACAGTTGCAAGAATAGTTGCAAGAGGAGATAAATGAATATGTAGAAGATGTAAATACCGGGGATATTTTCAAGATGCTAAGCACAACCTTTATCTTAACTCGAAAGAATTCATAATAGAAATACAATATTATGATATACAACTGTTTCAGGACATCTTATGCATGTATATAAATTAATTAAAAGCAGCTTACCCTGTGTAAACTGACTAAGGAAATTTCATATTCTGCACCTGTTGGTTTTGCTTTACCAGATACCCTTTCCATTAATTCGAGAGCATATTTTTGGAAAATAACGTGTTCTTGACGTTTCTCTTGTAAGATAGGATCTTTCATAAGCGATTGAATTTGCCCATTTGTAAACATTGGTAACTTGCTAATAATCTGCCTAACTTTCTCACTACGTGCTAGTCCAGCTAGTGCACGACATGCCAACGCTCGTATACTATCGGCATCAGTGATGGGTGTTTTCACCATCATTAATTGCAATAATACCTGTTACAAAAAAATAATGTCATAAAATCATACCCAAATATATAATTATTTTATTCAAGATGTGATTACACATACCATTATTCCGTTATTTGACCTAACACTTTCCCATACTTTTTGTATTAATTCTTCACTATTGTGAATGTTTGCTTTTTTCTTCGCAGATCCAGTTATAGAGTATCTAGCTACATTACCTCCGACCTTAAAGAAATCATCAATTAGGACAGCTTAAGAATATTTTTTAAAAATCACACGCGCGCGGGGAAAATGAAATTTTATATAAAATAACACATACTCTGTTTATAGGGGCACATACACAATTAATTACAGCTCTAAGTGCTGCTCTTTGTACATCAGCATCTGCAATAATTTCACATTCAGCTGCGGCTAACAAAAGATTAATCGCCATCGTCATCGACATGTCTGGCATGTCGACTCTTTCGCATAACAGCAACATAACTTTTGGTACAACAGAACAAATTGCGATAACGTCCAAACACGATCTAACCGTTTCTGCGCTAGAAGTAGTATGTACCCTAAAAATACCAATTATTTAGAAATTCTAAAATTAATTATGTGTTTGTATATGTAAATAATATGTACTTTGAAAAAGAAAATTACAAAGATCAAAGATAAACCTTTGTTAACGTAGACATGTGATATCCTATTCATTGTCCACTTATACTATCCACTTACCGTCCACTATAATTCCATTCGCGAGCAAAAGCTATGATTTGTAAAAGCAATGTGATACCACCTAAACGATTAAGCTCTTCCACTGGTGGCCATACCGCTCTAACTGACATTAATTCTTGGAGAATTTCCACTTTTGCTTGAACTTCTTCGCTGCTAAATTTGCATGCCTAAAATAAAAATAAACATATCTCAAAAATGTACATACAATACATCAAATATGTTAAAATGTAACAATTAATTTACATAATAAAACACATAGCGTAGTTATGAGCGCAAGTCGTATTTTAGAAAGAGAGGGGGATGGGATTGTATTAAACGCATTTTAAGTAAACTCGATTAAACGCAATTTAAAAGGGCCGTTAAGAATAAGAAATGCTTTGAATTATTGCTTCAGATTATTATAAAGCATAGTTCACAAAATTGCTCATTTCTTTCTGATGAAATAAGAAAACACCTTTAACTATATAATTATTATAATTAATTACTATATATTAATTATCCTCATCATATACTTACTTTATAAGGTGGTAATGAAGGCTGCCAAGTATCGCGTTCAGCTCTAACGTTTTCCGCACGTAGTAATTGTTCCGCTTTCAAGTGCAAATGCGCTTCCATATATCTCTTCAAAGCAACAGCTACATGTCGTACAATCTGCCTCGATGCACATTCTTCATCATCGTTTATAGTCGGTTCTTCTTCAATATTTAGAATTGGCAACGTCGATATCTAGAGCAGAATTCAATTACATTTTACTTTAGCAAGAGCAAAAAATAATTCTAATCTCGATCTACATATCTCTCTCTCTCTCTCTCTCTCTCTCTCTCTCTCTCTCTCTCTCTCTCTCTGTATTATCTTCGTCACAAACAATTCTACTCTTTATACGCTTCAAATGAAATGAAATTAATGAATCAAGTTTATTTTCATTTCGCTTTTTTATTAGAAATGTGAGGAAATGTTTTCTCACCACGTTAAACAATTTTCTTAAGCCATCCTGTGCGTCAAACTCTTCCAATATAACTTTAAATGGGAAAGAAAAACCAAAGAACATAGTCGCGTGACATCGTCCGGAATCATGGCTGCGTTCCAACAACCACAATGCATAAGTCACGAGATCGGCGATTATGTGTTTCGGTAGTAGACACACTCGTTCCATGGCATCCTCGCAGTACGCGAGATAGTAAAGGCATATGGACACACCTGTTGCCGCGACACTCGGTCTCGGCACATCTAACAGCCTTTGCAAACCGCCAACATTTAGAAATTCAATGGAGAACTTTTTGTGACATAATAAGGACGCGAGATACTTGAGAGCCTCGAACGCTAGTCTGCTATCTTTGGTCTCTCGCACGTTTATGTATTTCAATATCAAGTCTAGAGCGTTGTGCTCAAACACATGACCGAGGAATTCCTGATACTCTCCCATTGGCGTCAGGTATCGTAAAATCAGCATCTGGCTAGTCGCGAGAGTAAGAGGATACAATTTAACGCTACCGATGACATACGATTCCATCTCGGCCCAAGAAGAATTCGAATTGCCTTCTAACAGTGTCGAGTGCATGTTAGAATTTTGGGGCGACTTTTGCAGATTGCATCTGGCGGACGCCGTCGCTGTCGCAGCGATTCTCGTGGATTGTAAGCCGCTCTGTTTGGATGGCGTCACCAGGTTAACAGAGTTGCTCGCCGCTTTCGGGCGAGACGAGGGTGGAGACATAATTTCGGGATACAGCTCGTTATTCTTTACAGGCATCTCGCAACCGGAGTTGCTTTTCTTCTTCTTCACGGCCGGCGACATATCGTTATTGAAATTGTGCGTGAAATCCGACGTAGTCTCAATCTCATCGGAAGAGGCTGAATCTGGACTTTTCACAATTCCGTTCTTCTGCCGTTTCTCTCGTATCTTGCGTTTCTCGGGGATGTCCTTGTCACTGCGATCAGTGGTAACCAGGCTATTCCGGTCTTGGCCAACATTAGCAAACGGCCTAACGTTCTTCTGATAATCCTCATGCGCTTTCCGCTGACGCTCCTCGTGCGCCTCCTGCTGCAACTTGTGCAACCGTTGCAACATTAATGGTACCATTTTAGCATTTTGATCTCTGAATCCCGTAGCTATGTCTTGCACCTCCATGGCAGCGGCCAGAAGGCCGGTTGAATAGCTCTGTAATTCACCTGTGCTTTTCTCTGCCCAAGAAAATAATCTATGTATAAGACCTTCCATATCAGGCTGAAATACTGCTGAAGTTTCTAATCCTGGAAGTATATCTAGCATCAGCCGACAAGCAATAATGTTGAGCGGTCTCACGTCTTTTCCAGCTCCGGATCCAGTTCCGGATCCAGCTCCTCGAGACCAATATGTATCTCTCAAATAATCATTTATTAACTGGAAACAAGTATATTGTACATATCATTAAAAATGTCGTCAAGTCTTTATACATATTATATGGAATAATGAAAGTCGTTGGTCGAGCAAGTATTCTATTTATAACTGATTGTTTCATCACAAAAAAATTATTAGTGATTTTCTGCTTTGTTTACTCAAAAATGGCAACTGCTAAATTACATAAGTATTATACACACGCACACACAATGAGAAATGCTGTATAGAATCCCATTTTTGCGCGTCGAATACAATTTTTCAGTATGATGCAAGCAATGATGAAAGTGATTTGTTTAAATCTCACAAATAGTGTAATACATTAATTACATTTTTTCGAAAAAAAACAAATGTAATACTCGTACATTATATTTTATATATAGTTACCTTTGTCATAAAATTATCCTTTCTAAATAAAACCTTCAATATATGTCCGAAATTACATTCTGGATCGGTGCGCGACGGATGTCTTTCGTCAAATGGATCTGGATCCATCTTCATATAATTTTCTGTCTCAATTTCTATTAGTTTCGCTAATTGCTCAAGAGTAGGAATGGGATCGTAATTTGGTGAGCTATGTTGTTCCTCCCAATTTCGCAGAATGTTTACAACGTTGGGCTCTTCTGGCTCTTCTGAACCCTTATCTGGTTTCTCTTCTGTGGCCATTATTTCGCTGTAAACATATACGTTTTAAAATCTAAATAGGTATGTGTATATACATATGTATATATGTACATACATATATTTAATTAATCAAGTTTGAAAGGTTTCCTGAGTTTTCTTGCTGAAATTTCAATCTTGTAATTTTGCACTTACACGGTATAAGTGTACGTGCATGTATGTATAACACATAGATTTGTGTACAAAATCATATATGTGTACTAGAGTAAGTATAAAAATAATTAGTGTTGTACATTTGTACGAAAAAAGACAACAAGAGTTTTCGCGAAAGATGTTTGTGTGAAAATGTTGACATGAAATGCAACAACCTATCCCGTCAGACTATACTTATAATTGAAGGTTATAATTGAAGGTTAAATCCCGCGCGAAAGATAGAGCGGTCGAGGACAATAATCGTCGGTGTCAATAATATTGATAACTCTTTTGGACAAGTCAAAGCGAAAATAAAAGGAAATTTAAAAAGGAAAAGTGCTTCGTTGCTCGGGGTGGCTCCAAGAGCTGGCTCAGTTCTCGAGAGACTCGCACCACTGAGGTCACGACGCGTGAGCGTATGTCGCGGCACACCGACGACATAACCTCGAACGGTCATTACAACGATAGAGAGAAGGCTCGAGACAAACAGCGGGATTGTCGGAGCTATTGTTGGAGGGGAGCAACGTTGTACGCGCTACACTTCGTCTCGCTGAAATTGCACAGCGAGAAACGAGAAGCAAGCCGACCCGGCCTGTGTCGCGGGATTGCGCGACAATTCACAGAGAAGACGCGCCAAGCTTGAGAGCTTACGATCTCACTCACTCACTCGCTCGCTCGCTCGCTCTCTCTCTCTCTCTCTCTCTCTCTCTCTCTCTCTCTCTCTCTCTCTCTCTCTCTCTCTCTCTCTCTCTCTCTCTCACGCACGCTCACACACTGCCGCGTTGCTCTACAATCTATTGTTGCTGTGACGGTCACCTGGTCCGCGGTCAACGATCAGCGATGATGCGCGTGTCTTTTACAGGTTAGGGCATACGATACGTCTGCATATACATATTCGCTTGACAATTTTCCTTTGGCAATTATTCTTCAATAATTTTGCCGATTACACGGACGGTACACGTGGACGGACTCACAGCTAAACAATTTTGAGGCTCACAAATGTTATGTTACTACGTTTATCCGGCTACTCCTAACTTTTGCACAACGATGTATACAACGGCATGGATAGTATCCCCATACACGTACTTTCTCTCTCTCTCTCCCTCTTTCTCACCCCTCTCTTTCTCTCTTTCAACCCCCCTTTGAATAAAGAACACGGAGGAAGGAACATGAGGCAGAAATACAATGGTGGGGGGTACGACGGATATACGTCATAAAGCTGTTACTGACATCTGCACAACTAAACCCTGAAGCTAGGGGTGCGTTCCGAGATAAAGCGGGGACTTTTGCATAACGCATAATACATAACGCATAAGAAGATCAACCAATCAGAGTTCTTTATTTCTACCCTGGAGAGAGAAATGAAGAACTCGGATTGGTTAATTTCTATATGCGTTATGTATTAGGGTGCATCCCCACTGAAATATAGTAATACTGGAACGGGCACTGGCGTGCTAAGCCCGTGTACGGAAAGCGAGGTAAAGATAGATAGATTTTGTGATCAACCTCTCTCTCTCCAAGCATGCGCAGACCGCTGTAGTACAGGCAAAGTAAAAAGTTAAGCCTGCAGACAATTTGCATTGAATATCGAAACGTAAAGGCCGCGACACAGACTTTTGCATAACGCATAATACATAACGCATAAGGAGATCAACCAATCAAAGTTCTCCATTGCTCTCTCCAGGTAGGAAATAAAGAACTCTGATTGGTTAATTTCCTTATGCGTTATGTATTATGCGTTATGCAAAAGTCTGTGTCGCGGCCTTAACCTTCGTAGATTGTTAAGCGAATACTTTTGAGCGTTACTGTACGAAAAGGACAGGCTACTCGCAAAATCGCCCCTCTCTGTCGTATCGCATCTAGCGCGCCAGTGAGCGTTCCAGTATTACTATATTTCAGTGGGTGCATCCCGATGGATAGAGAAATAGCGGAACGGAACAGTAAGGGAAAAGAGACATGGTGGGAGATCAACCAATCAGAGTAATTCCGTTTTAATTCCGTTGCGTATTTTAGTGACTGGGTTGCCCATGGTAAACATTTTAACGGAACGCAGCAAAAACGGAATCATTCTGTTTGGTTAGCCTTTTATAATTTAGAGAGCTAACCAATCAAAATAATTCCGTTTTTGTTCCGTTCCGTTAAAATGTTTGCCATGGGGAACCCAGTCATTAAAATACGCAACGGAATTAAAACGGAATTACTCTGATTGGTTGATCTCCCACCATGTCTCTTTTCCGTTACTGTTCCGTTCCGCTATTTCTCTATTCATCGGGATGCACCCTTATGGGCGTTATGTATTATGGGCTTCGCCCATAAACTTAATTTTTTCTGTTTTTTATGCAAAATTAGGTCCACGCTGTTTGTTTCCACGTTGTTAAATGGGAGTTGTTAAGCCTTGTGTCCACGATCCGAGAACTGTGTCCGAGTTCTAGTTCCGAGAAACGTGTAGCCAATAAAATTGTCACTTTTCCGTAAAAGCTGCACTTTAATTGGCTATAAATTTCTCGGAACTAGAACTCGGACACAGTTCTCGGATCGTGGACACAAGGCTTTAGGTGGGGCTCTCTAGTTATGTTATAAATATTACGCGGGGATGCAGGGGGCGAAGGGCAAAGCCCTCCCCCTGCACCTCACCCATGCGTTATTATTCAATCTTACAACTTTCACATAGGTTTACAACTTTAATTTTGCGCGCTTTCTGTCACGGCACATGCTCACGTTGCTACATGGCGCATGCTCAGTTTGCTACATAGCATCGATAAAGGCCTGTGTCCACGATCCGAGAACTGTGTCCGAGTTCTGGGATAGAATTCTTATTACCAAATGTTTGTCCTCTGATGACTGCAGATGGTGTTGCCGTAAGTTACAGGAGTGTACAATTGAAAGTATGACCTCCAAACATCATATTTTTAATATTGTGCTATATAATCCAAAGAAAAATAAAAATATTGAATTACATTATAATTGTAAGTTTTTATCTTATTAATTTCTATTTATTATTTTTTCATTGTATAATAATATAATAATTATTTCAGTGTCAAATTTAGAAATTTAGATTAAATAGAAAAATAGATTAAAAGGATTAAAAGGAGTCTGTAAGATCATATAATTTTAAATATTTTTAATCAAACAAGTTATATTTGATATTAAATTAAGAAGTTCCTTGTTAATTAACAAGAACAATTCTCTAATTATTCAGTAGAATATATTTTATGTTAAACATCATAAATTACAAATTTGATTCAAGAAAATAATGAATTTTAATAACAAAGTACTATTTACCCAAATAACACAAAACGTCCTCAGGGCACATCCATAATATGTCCAGATATCCTAAATGGAAACGTATTCTAGGATATTTGTGGGTTATATTTTCTTGTGGATCAAAGTTAAATAATTAAAATAAAATGTCTAATATAATTATTTTCAGTGATATATAAACATTTCTCTTTTTATATTAAGTAGAAATGTCAGAGATATTGTAATTTACAAAAATTTGTAATATAATAACTCCAATTATACAATTATAGTTTGCATATAGGAATGCATCCTTAGTTTAGAATGTCCGCAATGGATGTAAATTATATAATTGATATAACGTGTGCTTTATTTAAATATAGTTATTTTGTAAGTTTTAACAATAATGCTACTATGTGATGCACAATCATTGTACATACAATCATTATACAGTACCTCATATTTTAATATGCAACGATACCCAATCAACATAACAATAGAATGTCCGCTGGGTATTAATTTGATATAACGTGTGCTTTATTTAAATATAGTTATTTTGTAAGTTTTAACAATAATGCTACTATGTGATGCACAATCATTGTACATACAATCATTATACAGTACCTCATATTTTAATATGCAACGATACCCAATCAACAAACAATCTTTTTTAAATGTTTTTAAAATATTTATTTTTAATTATTTTTACATTTATTACTATTTATTATACAAATAATATTTATTAAATATTTATTAAACATTATTTTACATTAATTATTTATTTAAAATAATAATTTAAAGAAATAATTATAAAACGTTTATTTAATGTTTATTTAATAGTTATAATACATTAATTCTTAATATAAAATACAAATGTAAGAAAAATATTTAGGTAACGTTTATTTAATGTTTTATACAATATAATATTGATTTTACTTTAATAAATCATTTTAAATAATTTTTGAAGAAACGTTTCAGTTCACGCCACTAGGAGTCGCAAGGGTTATTCGTTTTCTCGTAAGTAAAGTCCGTTTCGGAAAGTATATAAATAAGCTTAAAATTTATCCTTTAAGTAATCAAAGCACAACGCTTCTTCGCGTATGTGCGTTGACTGTAACCTCAATAAGACATCTAATTTATGTGGAAATAGATGCTCTTGATATAAATATATGTATAATGTATGAATTATTTGTATTAAAAAAAATTTTTTTAATATAGATTCCTTAAATTATTATTAAAAAAAACATTTTCCTAACATTAGAACAAATCTTTAAAAATCATTTTTCTAAATATTATACAGACATTTATTAAATATTACAAAGATATTTTTCTAAACGTTAAAAAAAAACGTTTCTTTAATGAAAAAAAGGGAACTTATTTCATTATTTTTAACGTTTTTAAAAATGTATTTTTAAATATTTTTCAAATATATTTCAAAATATTTTTAAATATTGTTTTGCTGATTGGTAAATGATCCTGAAAATAAACGAAAAATATTCTTACTATATCCTATGGAAGTCTTTAGGATGTTCCACAGGAACTCCCAGGATTATCCAGAGGACAGTATACGGCGCTCATTTCTCCTTTCTGAGGACGTCCTAAGAACATCCGAGGACTAAAAGAGGATATCCTGAGAATATCCCATATAAATGTCCTGGACGTCCTTTGGATGTCCTAAGAATGTCATTGTGCTATTTGGGTACTTTCTTATTAAATCCACTTCTCTTTAAAACAAAATTTGCAATTTATGACTTTCAAAATAAAAACTGTGTCGAAGATTCAAAGTTTCTTTTCTTTTCTCATTAATTTATAACTCAACCTTAAAAGTAAGTATTTTGAAGAAAAAATTTTTAAACCTTTGAAGTTATTGTTTCTATTAATTCATCTTAATGCAAAATGTAAAATATAATAAATTCAATCTATTTAATATTGATTTAACATAATTTTTATTTATTTCAGTTTCTTAATATTTTATTATTTATTAACCTTTTTAATTTACCGTCTTATAAACTCAATTATTTTTAAAAAGTTGGTTGTCTGATTTTATGAGTCTGAACTAGTAACTATTACGAAAAAATGGGACGCGTTGCATTTTTTCGTCCGAGCTTCCTATTCGAGTTTTGCATCCAAGTTCGGTGTGTCCACGATACGAGTTTTAGTAACTTTTTGTCGGAACTAGAACTCGGACAGAGTTCTCGGATCGTGGACACAGGCCTTAAGCCTTGTGTCCACGATCCGAGAACTGTGTCCGAGTTCTAGTTCCGAGAAATTTAAAGCCAATCAAAGTGCAGCTTTTACGGAAAAGTGACAATTTTATTGGCTACATGTTTCTTGGAACTAGAACTCGGACACAGTTCTAGTTCCGACAAAAAGTTACTAAAACTTGTATCGTGGACACACCGAACTTGGATGCAAAACTCGGATAGAAAGCTCGGACGAAAAAATGCAACGCGTCCCATTTTTTCGTAATAGTTACTAGTTCAGACTCGGTAAAATCAGACGTTGTCAACTTTTTAAGAATCATTGAGGTTATAAGACAGTAAGTTAAAAAGGTTAATAAATAACCTTTAAAAATATATTCTACTGAATAATTAAAAGATTGTTTTTGTTAATTAACAAGGAACTTCTTAATTCAATATCAAATATAATTTATTTGATTAAAAATATTTAAAGTTATATGATCTTACAGACTCCTTTTAATCCTTTAATCCTTTTAATCTATTTTTCTAACTTTTTCAGTTTTCGTTTCTTATCGGTCATTTTAATAAAAATGTTAATTATTTTAATTAAATGTTTGGATGACACCAAGGCTCAAGAAATCTAAAAATTTGACACTGAAATAATTATTATATTATTATACAATGAAAAAATAATAAATAGAAATTAATAAAATAAAAACTTACAATTATAATATAATTCAATATTTTAATTTTCTTCTTAAATAGTATTTATTATAATGCACAATATTAAAAATATGATAGTATATAGCACAATATTAATAGTTGGAGGTTATGCTTTTATTTGTACACTCCTGTAACTTACGACAACACCATCTGCAGTCATCACAGGACAAACATTTGGTAACAAAAATTCTATCCCAGAACTCGGACACAGTTCTCGGATCGTGGACACAGGCCTTAAGACAAGTATCCTAACTCTAAAACAGGGCAACTTTAACAATTAATATCTCGCTTCGCAAGCGAGAGCGGCAATTTTTTCTGGCAGATTCTTTCGTTTTGAGCAAAAACGAATCGAATGAGCCTAATTTCATCAATTTTCGAGGTTAGGCCCCTAAACTGAATAATTCCACAAGTTTGTCTGCATAGACCACAGACATATGAATACATAGACAGAGCTTTCTGAGAGGGGCATCTGAAATTTGCGGTAAGGGGAGAGTACATGAACTTCGGCTAATTCCGTCAGTGTTCGATTATGTTCGCCAACAATCTCACAACATATATGTCTAGACCTGTTCTTTTTCGCTGCACTGCTGCACTAGAGCAATAAATTGAAATGAAACAAACATACTTTCTCTCGTTCTAACTTATAGTCATACTATACGAGCAGAACCGAACATTATCGAGCGTAGTCGAATTCGACCGAAGTTCATAGACTATCCCTTCACCGCGAATCTCAAGCCCTCTCTTGCCCTAATCGGTAGCTAATGCTCTGTCTATCTATTCATATGTCTATGGGATAGACCCTTTTAGGGGGGGGGGGTCAAATTGCATAAGCCATATGGCTTCTACACATTGAACGCGAAAACGCTTGCCGCGCAGCAGAAGTTGGCTCGATAGCCAATCAAAGTTGGATGGAGCTTAACTTTTTCCGCGCGGCGGAAGATTTGTTTGGTTATCGAGCCAACTTCCGCCGCGCGGCAAACATTTCCGCGTCCAGTGTGCTGGAGCCAATAAACATAATGCATTAGATGACGAATCAGTATCTTTATTTTTGGTCACGTGACGTCTTTTGACGCTGAAAATTAGCGTCGAACGCAGCGTGAAAAGGTAGCTTTAAAGCCATTCTACAATTGCGTAAATGTAGTTGTAAATGTAAAGTTGTAAGAAAATGACCACTCATAGTCGAATATTCTTCTCACGATCTAAGAATAATCGACTACGATTGGTCAAATTCTTACAGCCTGACGTTTACAACAAAGCTTACGCAATTATAGAATGATCTTTAGGGTGCCTTCACATGGAGCATAACTTGCGTAAGCGTTACTTGCACCAACCAATCACATTATCTGTAGCGTCCGCTGATATTCAAATAAGATGTGTTGTGATTGGTCAGCGCAAATTACGCTTACGCAAGTTACGCCCCATATGAAGGCACCCTAAGGGTGATGTCTCAAGGTGCAGTCCCATGGAGCCAGCGTACAGCGTATTAGCGTATGGAACTAGACTAACGGTAAAGGAACTAGACTAACTTTACGTCCGTTTTCGATACGTCAGCATTGACACATCGAGTGTCCCATGGAGCATATTTACGTCGGCGTAAAGATCAATAAGCCAATCACAATGTCTTATACAAAGCTCATTTTCAAGGTGGATACTCAAAAGATCTTTTAATTGGCTTATTTATCAAAACGCGTCAGTACGCCCCATGGGACAGCCGATTAAACTTTTAGCGTAACATTTTAACATATATATCTATATATGAAATAAAAATAAATGTGCGTTATAACTTCATTAAAATGTTGGATTCAGAAGTTGCGTTAATAAATTTAATAAAATATTTAAAAATTTACAAATGCCCGGATAATAATTTGTGCAAAGAAGAAGTTAAACAAAAATTAATTAAATTATATATATTACACGAAGTGATGAAATCCGAAGAAAAGAAAAGAGAAATAAATTTTCGTAATAAACGTAAAGTTCGACGATTTTGGGTGAGACCAATATTTACTGCAGAACGACGATTACTACAAGGGGATAGCAATAATCTTGTGCAAGAAATGATTCTCAAAGGTAGAGAAAAATTTATTAATTATTTTCGATTAAATGTAACATTTTCAACTTACATACATGTTATAGGTATAATGATATAATGCTTTCCACAGTATGACATAGCTAAACATAAAATGTGACATGATTACTCTAGAAAATAGAGACAAATAATAAACTTTTGTTGCATGAACTTTGGGCTCGCATAACCAAAAACGGCGAAGCTTACTTTTAGAATTATGTTGCAATTGTGAAATACTGTCAAAAAATATATAACAGTGCAGACTATGTACATTGTTGGAAAGTTTTATATGTACTATGAGTTTTATATATACTATAACATTCACCAATAGTTACGACAAAGTCGTCATTGATAAATATAAAATGCTTCTCTTCATTATAGCATTCAAAACATTTGTGGCACAATATTTCTTCATGTGTTACGACAAATAATATATCACCGCAGTAACCACATTTAATATTCTGAAATAAATATTAGTTTTTGTAAATTAGTGTACTTACTAAAACATTTATAACATACAAAGAATGATGAAATTTAAAAAAATGAAAATATTCTAAGAAAATGTTTTATAAATTAATACATACTACCGAAATATTGGACTGGTTACTCATTTTCACTTAAGTTTACTTTTCTTATTCACTTCACTAATACGTATATAATAAAAAGTATTTTTTAGGTTAGTATACGTGTGTGCGTATGTGTGTGGAATGTTACGCCGGAACGCTGCAAAAACCAGCGTGAAATTCGTGCTCTGTAATAAAAACAGGCGTATAGCCTGTGATTGGGCTAGTTCCTTTACGCCATACGCCAATACGCTGTACGCTGGCTCCATGGGACTGCACCTTCAGACTGGCTTCACATGGAACGTAACTTGCGTAAGCGTAACTTGCGCCAACCAATCAAATTTTCTGTAGCGACCACTGATATTCAAATAAGATGTTGTGATTGGTCGGCGCAAGTTACGCTTACGCAAGTTACGCTCCATGTGAAGCCAGCCGCATGGCACAGATTCTCGCGTAAGCGTACTGCGTAACCAATCAGAAACGTTCCGCATTTTCTGTTACGCACATTCATTAAGGATGCATCCCGATGGATAAAGAAATAGCGGAACGGAACAGTAACGGAAAAGAGACATGGTGGGAGATCAACCAATCAGAGTAATTCCGTTTTAATTCCGTTGCGTAAAGAATATTTATCGTCGACTCCATCATTACCCACATAGAAAGAGAACTTCTAATGGACGTCCAGTAGACATCTGTCATGGATATTTGGAAATCCAGTAGAGAGGTTTATTAGACATCCACTAGCCGGCGACCAGATATCCATAGTTCCGTCTTGACGACATCCACTGGACTTCTATTAAACATCTTTAAAAACATCCATTAGACGTAATGTAGATTATAAATAAAGTATTCGTGGATCCTCGGTGGACGACTAACCGACGTTACGTGGATCATTAATAGAGGGTTCATGGAAGATGAATGGGGTCCATAGAGGATGAATATAACTCAGACAGTATATGGAATCTTTTGGATGTCTTAAAGAATACCAAATCTCCTACTTATTTTAGTTTATAACATATACTATGAACATACTACTGTATTATACTCGTAGAATGTTACCAGAAGGTTCTAAAGCTCAAAACATTCATTTCTCAAAACATTCATTTCTCAAAACATTCATTTCGATTAGTCTAAAGATGTACATTAAGCTTCTTTATATATTTAAACAAAAACGAATTTTACTTACGAGAAAGCGTATAGATCTTGCGACTCCTAGCGGCGTGAGCGGAACTTATATAAGCTTGCGAGCACAAGAAAGAGCGCTTTCGTGCAACGTAACGATTTTTTACGGAAAGTTTTTAAATGATGTTTTTAATTATATTGCTACACAATGACATTGCTACGTAAAATTATAAATTTTAATTTAAAAATTTTTAATGTATTTTCTAAAAGTGTCCTAAATTAATCCTTGAAATTTCTAGTGGCAGCTCAGCAGATGTCTAATGGATGTCTTCAGGAAATTTCGAATCTTTATGATGGATATCCAGTAGATATCCAGTAGATGCTAATTAGAGGATATTATTTTATGTGAATGATCTATTAAAAACGTAGTATATGTAAATCTGTTATACATCCATAATAGATGTCTAATGGACGTCTATAATGGAATTGTAACGTGGAGACAAATACCGCATGGAGCTATGGAGTTTGAATGGATCTCCAGTATCACGTCTATCTGACTTCCACCATGAAGATAGACGTTCCATGGAGCTATGGAGATTTGATGGCATTGGATCCCAATTTCTATGTGGGTAGACCAAAGAGGAAAAAGACACAGGAGGGAATGTATCGGTAGTGGGGGTATGGGCAATCGCTGACGGAAATACGTCATGCAACCATCTTGAGTGTCCACTTTTTTTGACGTTTATCAGCGCCTTCTAGCAGGCAGTGTTGAAACTGTTGATATATTTGTTGTGGATACAATTGTGGCTACGTTCCATTTAACGCTCGTAATGCTCGCGAGCATCGTTGGTCCTTGTTTAATATTTGATGAATAACAAAAATAATATGATTTCACGAGCGTTGCAAGCGTTAAATGGAACTTATACTGTGAAATATAATATGATTCAATTATAGCGCGCGTGAGCGGCCATCTTGAGTGTCCACTTTTTTCGCTCATGTATATAGATACTTCCGTCAGCTTCGTGAACACCTAAATGCTCTCTCCTGTGTCTTTTTCCTCTTTGGGGTAGACACGTGTCTCAACCGTTTTATTTTTTATTTTCCAACTTATTGTTAGATTGTATATTCTGAAATACTTAATATATACATTATCATTTAATATCAATGTAAATAATTATTTATTTTCACAATTATTTCAACCAAAGTAGAAATTCTTACTTACCTTTTGCATGATGTGGTAATCCTCTTCTTCGGATGCATGATGTGTAGTGAGGTATGATTATTCCGAAATAGCATGTGATTTATAAAGTATATAAATATGTAGATGAGACTCCATATGTCTAAATAAAGCGTTATTTTAATAAATTCCTTAAAAGGCAGAAAATTTTTAGGATGAATCTCCAATGCTCACTTTGCTTGTTGGCTAATTAGTATAAAAGTTTCTGATTGGTAGTCCAAAAAAACTCCAGGTTACTGTTTTGGCGACTCGGCGATGTGACTAGATCCGTCCAACAATCCGATTGGCCATCGCGAATCACCAAACAAGTACCGAGATCACCATCTCAGAAAAGTCGACGGTCTAATTCCGGACGTTGAATAAGTTAGTGTTTTATTGTAAGCTCAAGTGTAATGTAAAATAAATTCTTTTATGCTTTAATATTTATGTCGCATTGATTAATACCTCGAACACGCTACATAAATTGGTGACCGCGTCGTTCAGCGAGAAGATACAAAATTACAGCCGCGGTTAAGTGCCGCGCATCGTATATAACCAACGGACATATAGGTTAAAAAGACTATGCCAATTAGCCATTCACCAATAAGAGGTTCATCAGGACCATCCGATAAACAACAAGAGATGGACGAGGGGCAGCAGACGGGAGAGACCGAAAAAGCAACTTCCAGCGATAGGAGACAAGATCAAACGGCCAGTTCCTTGGAGATCCAGGCAAACGAATTTAGAAATATGAAACTTCAAACATTTTGGCGGAATCGCCCGAAATTGTGGTTCGCATCCCAGGAATGTGAATTTACGGCCTATCGAGTGCGTTCGGATGACATTAAATATAGTGCCGTGGTCCGTCACTTAGATGAGCAAACGATGCTCGCTGTGGCTGACGTGCTAGAACAGCCGCCGGAAAAGAATAAATATGACAAGTTAAAAAGTATGCTAATAGAAAGATTCTCTGATTCCTTAGAAAAGCAGCTCCGCACCCTATTGGATAGCATGGAATTAGGTGACAAAAAACCGTCAACCCTCCTCAGAGAAATGCGAACCTTGGCGGGTTCCAATGTCACGGACAGCATGCTACGCACTCTTTGGATGCAACGACTACCGAGAAGATTGCAGGAGCTACTTAGCCATGCTGAATGATTTAGACATCGATAAGCTAGCAGCTTGCGCAGACAAAGCACACGAAAGAGGAGGGACGCAAAACATTGTAGCGGCAGCAAGCACATCACAAAATGATACTGTAAGATATTAGGCTGCCCAACGGATGGCGCCACGCGTGCCGGAGCCGGATGCTCCGGTTGAAATTAGAAAAGAGCGCGCGGGAGCAATTGCTCCGATCGGCAGGCGAGATTAGGCGAATATTGGCGAGCGATGTTTACGCATTCCAGGATATGCCGAATATCGAGCGTAACCGTCGATCGTCACTCGCCTTTGTGAAGTCGTGCGATACAGTCAAATTGTACATCGCGAGTCGCTTGAACATTGATTGGTAATATCGAGGTATTATTCCGTTTGTGTCGCGAGACATAGTGTATTGTACTGTTGTAATAAACTACTGTTGTTGAAAGTGGTATTCATAAATACGAGGTGATTATTCAGTGTTCCTTTCCTCCCGAATATCCCGCACGTATTAGTCGTGCACGCGCTACGCGACCTTGGTCGGATACCTGCTCCGGACGGTCGAAATCGGAGTACAGGAAGTGAACGGGATAAATAAAAAGACGATAAATAAAATCATCATCATCCTGATAACTCGTATGTATTTGAAATCGTGGAGATTCAAACAGGAACTTTACAATACTTTACAAGTTCTCAGCGTGCAGGTTAGTGAGCTCACGAAGGCAGTGGCAGCCATGAATAAAAATTAACGGCGGTCACGATCCAGAGAGAGACGATCAAGATTTTCCTCACCAAACCGAAGCAAATCAAGAGAAAGTGCAGAATTTTGCTACTACCATCGAAGATTTAAGGAGAAGGCATGGAAGTGCCAAAAGCCATGCGCCGCGACGTACCCGTTAGCAATTCAGGAAAACAGCAACGACCGTCAGCAATAGGAGCCTCCTCTGACGGCCGCAGTCAACAACGTAGGCTCCACATCATCGATAGAAAAAGCCAACTACGCTTTCTCATCGACACTGGAGCGGACATCTCATTATTACCAAAAAAGCAGGTCGCACAATGCGGAAAACCGTCGTCAATACAATTATACGCAGCAAATAGCGCCCCTATCAAAACATTTGGAGAAAGAGTGTTCACGGTAGATTTCGGACTGCGCCGGACCACCACATGGACATTTTGCGTCGCAGACGTAACGTCACCCATCATCGGCGCAGATTTCTTGTATCACTTCAACATTTCCGTCAATCTGCGGAAAAAGTGTATTAAAGACAACACAACGGGATTGGAATCGGCAGGACAACTCTCCGCAAAAGCACACACTACCATTTCCACGGTAAGACCAGACCTACCATTTCATAAATTATTAACTGAGTTTTCAGCGTTGACAAAACCAGCACAACCACCAATGCTAAAGCTGCAAGGAGTATATCATCATATTCAAATAAAGGGACCACCAGTGGCACAACAATTCCGACGGCTACCACCTGAAAAATTAAAGATTGCCAAAGCTGAATTTACTTACCTCATCAAAGCAGGCATCTGTAGACCGTCTAGTAGCCCGTGGGCTTCACCGTTGCATATGGTCGCGAAAAAAATGCCAGGAGTTTGGCGCCCATGCGGAGACTATCGAGGATTGAACGCCGTAACGACTCCCGACTGTTACCCGTTGCCGCACATACAAGATTTCACACATGGACTACAAGGAAAAACCATTTTTTCAAAACTGGATCTAGAAAAAGCATACTACCATATACCCGTCGTACCAGAGGATGTTCCTAAAACCGCTGTCACAACCCCATTTGGATTATTCGAGTTTTTGGCAATGCCATTCGGCTTGAGGAACGCAGCACAATCATTTCAACGATTAATAAATTCCATTATCCAGAATCTCGACTACGTCTATTGCTATGTGGATAACATACTAGTGGCCTCCGAATCACAGGAGCAGCATCTACAGCATTTACGCGAAGTATTCAAAAGACTGCAGGCGGCAGGACTGACTGATCAATGTCTCGAAATGCGCCTTAGGAGCTGAGCAAATCGAGTTCCTCGGATATTTGATCTCAAGTCGAGGCATCCAGCCATTACCAAATAAGGTAAAGACTATTCTGGAATTTCCAAAACCAAAGACAGTTGTGAAACTTTGCAGGTTCTTAGCGATGCTTAACTACTATCGGAGATGTATTAAAAATGCCGCAAGTGAGCAAGCCATACTTAACGAGTACCTGAAGAACTCTAAAAAGAACGACAAGAGACCAATCCAGTGGACAAAAAAAGCGGATGAAGCATTCGAAAAATGTCTACACAGTTTGGCGAACACAGTTACATTGGCACACCCACAAGAAGGAGCACCATTGTTTCTCACCACAGACGCATCGAGCACTGCCATTGGAGCTACTCTGGAACAAATAGTAAAAAATGAAAGACAACCTTTGTTTTTTTCTCAAAAAAATTGAATTCAGCACAACGCAACTATAGCACGTATGATCGCGAGTTACTTGCCATCTACGAGGCAATCAAGCATTCCAGAGATTTCATCCTGGGAAGAGAACTGACCACTCGAACGGACCACAAGCCGTTGACCTTCGCGTTTAAACAGAAAGCCGAAAAAGCGTCTCCAAGACAAGCTAGGCAATTAGACTTCATAAGTCAATTTACAACAGACATCATCCATTTAAGCGGCTCAGAAAACGTGGCAGCGGACATACTTTCTCGGATATCGACAGTGGATTGCCCGATCATCGTCAGTACGGAAGAACTTGCTAAATCCCAACAAAACGACGAGGAACTACGAGCCATCGTAAATGGAAACACATCTCTTAAATTAAGACCATTTGCTCTCACCGGTTCACAACACCCGCTGTATTGCGAATGCTCTGAGGAAGCCATTAGACCGTACATACCTAAAACATTAAGAAAAAGAATCTTCGATTCAGTCCATGGGTTGGCTCATCCAAGCGGAAAAACAATAAGGCAACAGATCCGGCCAAAGTTCGTGTGGCCAGGAATGAACAAGGATATAACGCAATGGGCTAGATCTTGTTTGGCATGCCAAAGAGCTAAAATACATAGACACATGAAATTAAGACCGGACAAAATTGCCATTCCGGATGAAAGGTTTCAACAAATTCATCTAGATATAATCGGACCATTGCCTATGTCAAACTCTTTCAGATATTGCCTCACCATGGTGGACCGGTATACAAGATGACCAGAAGCTACACCACTGCGAGACATTTCTGCAGAGACGATTGCCAAAGCCTTCTATACCACGTGGATCGCAAGGTTCGGTACGCCAACCACGATAACAACAGATCAAGATACGCAATTCGAAGCGGGACTTTTCAAAGCTCTCACACATCTACTAGGGGAACGGATCAGGACGTCACCATACCACCCACAATCAAATGGAATGCTAGAACGCTGGCACCGAACGCTAAAGGCAGCACTCACTTGTCATTTACAAGGAGACAGTGAGTGGAACACCGCATTACCAACAGTATTACTAGGATTAAGGACCGCATACAAGGAGGACGTCAAATGTTCAACCGCAGAACTGGTATACGGTACAACCTTGAGAGTACCAGGAGATTTTTTCGAGGACATTGAACAACCAATTACCCCCGAACTCTTTGTCCAAGATCTTCGCGAACGAATGAGAAGAATTCGCCCTAAACAAACCGCACACCATGGGAGGAAGACAACGTTTATACATAAGAACCTTCAACAATCTACACATGTATTTTTCAGGGATGATACGGTAAGACGCTCACTACAACCTTCATACTTAGGGCCATATGAAATCTTGGCACGGATAAACGAACGACTCTACACCATTCTCATCAACGGAAGAACATCCAATATATCCACAGAAAGACTCAAGCCTGCATATTTGCCTGTTGTAAATCCAGACATCGTTCTAGAGACAGGAGCGGAATCTTCATCTACCCGTCCAATATCAGGAACACATCTGAGGACTCCACCAACCAAACATGTAACATTTGGATGAAAATTAAGAGGGGAGTACTTTGGCGACTCGGCGATGTGACTAGATCCGTCCAACAATCCGATTGGCCATCGCGAATCACCAAACAAGTACCGAGATCACCATCGCAGAAAAGTCGACGGTCTAATTCTGAACGTTGAATAAGTTAAGGTACCTTTTCACGCTGACGCTCGACGCTCGTTTTCAGCGTCAAAAGACGTCACGTGACCAAAAATGACGAATCGGTATCTTTATTTTTGGTCACGTGACATCTTTTGACGCTGAAAACAAGCGTCGAGCGTCAGCGTGAAAAGGTACCTTTAGTGTTTTATTGTAAGCTCAAGTGTAATGTAAAATAAATTCTTTTATGCTTTAATATTTATGTCGCATTGATTAACACCTCGAACACGCTACACTGTAAACGATTATGCGCAATTGGAATGTGCGCAGCTGGAACGTTCCAATATTTTCGCATAATGGTGAAACTGATTTTCAGATATTAAATTTAATTATTACAACGAAATTATTATTTCCTAAATATTGAAACTTTACAGACATGTTTCCCAAATAATTTATAGTTGATTGTTAAAAAAAATTTTTTTTTCCCTTTATTATGTCTGCTAACTAAACGCTAAATTAATTTTTATCGATTATAAATAAAATATTATTTCTCAAATTCTGATAATATTTTCCTAAACTTGCCCAAGTGATTCCCAAACGATTACAACAATAAAAAATAAAAAATTTTTAATTTGTCTGCTAAATAAACGGAGGTAGTATATTTAGACATCTGCGCAGTTTTCTGCGCACTCGACGCTCGACGCTTAGGGCCGTGGCACACAAATTCCATAAGACGTAACAGTAAGATTACGACCAATCGTGTTCAGTTACGGATGATTAAATCAAGCAATGCGATTGGTGGTAATCTTACTGTTACGTTTTATGGAATTTGTGTGCCACGGCCTTTAGGGTGAAATCACACGGTACGGGAATCAGCATGCGGGACAGAGGATGCGTGATTCGAACAGCTAATCAGCGCTCTTCCGCATTTCTCTATCTCACATGATTGGCTGTTCAAATCACGCATCCTCTGTCCCGCACGCTGATTCCCGTACCGTGTGATTTCACCCTCAAGATGGAAGCACATAAAATTGCAGAAGTCATAAGCAGAATACATAAGAAAATTGATTGGTCTATATAAAAAATTGGTCTAGTCCTTACTAGAGTCCTATAATCAGAGAAGCGACATTAGCGAACTCCTTTTGATTGGTCAATTGAGTCACGTGGTTTAGTCGCCATTTTGTGTACCACTGTCGGGCTTCATATACAACAAAATAGCGTGTTCCTTACTATTCAGTGCTACATAAAGAGACAATGCAATTAGAAATTATAAGGTAAAATCTTATTTTATATAATATGTAATATTATTATATTATTATGAGTCTGTTTCTTTAATGTCAATTAACTTTAGCCTATATGATTGTCATGTGACTGTGTGCTCCAAACCCGCTTTGTTGACGTCACCAGCTGTTACAAGCTCATGGACACTCACTCACACACTCACGGATCAGCTCCTAAGGTACACAAGATGGCGAACCAAAGTCATGGTGGGGGTAAATGTCGCTTCTCTGACTATAGGACTCTAGTAAGGACACATTAATGGCATCTACTATACCTATTGTAAGTGTACTACACCTACTACACTCACTACACCTAGGATTTGTTCGTTTTTGCAATATATATAAATCTGTCAAATTAGCGACTTTTCCCAAATAAAAATAACATTGAGGATATCTTATTTGTTCGTTTTTGTAATATATATAAATCTATCAAATTAGCGACTTTTCCCAAATAAAAATAACAATGAGGATATCTTCCTCAAATGATTTCTAATCAATTCCATTCATAAAACATATTAAATACAACCGCTATCTGCATGCATGCAAGTTAGCATCCTAACTTGACGCATAATAAAATTTATTAATAATTGTAAAACTATTATTACCCAAATATTTAAATACGCTTCCTAAACTTCTCCAAATGATTCCCAAATTATATAAAAATAATTAAAATATATTCAATTTGTCTGCTAATTTGACAGCGGTCTCAAAGGCTCTCTACGACCGAGTGTGTGTCTACCGCACGGGCGTACGCGTCTCTTTTACTTTCCATTGGACTCGCGCTTATTGACCATAATTATCAATTTTCAGTAATTAATTACTCAGGACCTAATGGTCGGATAGACTTGAAACAAACGGTATTTTTCGATATTCACGCGCTACCCGACGGTATCCCGCACATGCGATGATTCGTTAGCACCCTGTATATATGCGTATACAAAATGAGACAGAGAGGGGGATGAGGAGGCAAGAAGAGAGATTTATAAAAAATATAATAATATGTAGTAAACTAATTAAATAAAATACACTTTTCACTCTTTTGTATATACGGAAATATGTAGTTTTCAGTTTGGACAATTTATTTTTATAGCTCTAGTTATCTACAATACTGGTTTACAAGTAATAATATATAAAGCTTTTTTATATATATATTAAAAATCATATAACAAAAATATATTCTCCCAAAATATTCATCTACGATATCATTCTTCTATTTTTTTTTAACAAATAATTTTTATGAGGAAATCATTCGTCAATTGATAGTAATTCGTAATATATTTTAATTTAAAGCTTTCTTATCATTTTTAGAATTAGATTTAAGTTAGAATTAAGTTTCTGAGTAGAGTTGTGTGTAGAATCAACGGGATTATCAGAAAATTATATATACATCGGAATTCTTCAAAACATATTTGAAGAATTTTTTAATTTTAGATTAAGAATAACTTCTCTGTAAATATAATGCAGAACTTGAGAGGTAAAATCAATTTATGAAAAGCCTAATAAAAACAAGATTAGAAAATGTAAATAAATTTTTCTCTGAATTATTCTTCGAATTCGTGTCTTTCTTTACCGTAATCTTCCAAGTGTTTAATTTTAATCTTGTAAAATATGCAACGCCTGATAAGGTTTTTCGTTATAACGCATTTCGTAATATAAATAATTTTCTTTTATTACTCGGATATACCTTTCAACATAGCTCGCTTTTTATTTAAGTAGTCTAAATGAAATATAGAAAAGCGACGTTAGAAATAAACAACTATTACTGCGATAAGCACTTTCAATAAGAAATAGTTACAAATAGAAACTCACTCGCTCTGCTTTATTACGAATTGGTAATGATCGAAATAAAGATTTACTTACATTTTCTTAAGTAAATATTATCTTCCGCCAGCTATTTTAAAAGATAATAACTTTATCTTCAAGATAAAGTGTATAACGTGAAGTATAAGATAAGATTTTTAAATCATTTTTAAACAATTCTTTCGTCATATGCAAAGAAATTAGGCTATCACTGTCTCAAATTAGCTCATTAATGAGATTCTTGAAAATTCCTATTTGACTTGATAGGTTTGAGTGCTGCTGAATAAAAGCGTCAATAATTCCGGATCCGTTAAATTTCTTTTATATTTTTGTACCATCTCTTGAATTTTTAGACGTCTTCGAACGTGCGGTGGATGATAGCTAAAACACATATATATGTATGTATATACACATTTATACATTTTATTAATTTACAAATGAAAAAGGGTACGTGACAATTTCAATATAAATGTGACAAAATATAGACAATGCGCATGTGCGTGTGAACTCTCGTTGTTAATTTTATTACCTGTCGTTGTCGAGCCTTTTTCTACGTCCCATGTTAAGAGTCGTTTGTCTAACTAAAGTCCCTAAGACTCTTCTCGATACTACCATACCATCGATTAAGGGCGTCGCTAAGTTGATTCTAGAAATTGGTCCTTGCAACCTGATCCGCATCAATCCGTTAGCGAGAGCTTGAAGAAAGATAACGTGCACATCAGTAGCTTGTAGCATCCTCGATTGTTCCAGCCCGGTGTAGGTGGAAGGAAGCAGGTCGCCTACAATCCAGTAAGAACATTTAATTAAATGTGATGCAAAAGGAAATACCAAGTGCAAGATGCCAACATTGTCGTATGGCAATGAAAATATACAATAAAACGTTCAGATTAATTAATTAATTGATAAAACGCGAGTTTCGATACGTTTTGCTTGACGAGAGAAGAGCAAACGGACCAATCGGAAACTGGATATGATCCTCAAGACTCTCCAACCACACAACCATGATTTTGGTATTAGTTTGAGATGGCAGAGCTTGCTTTGTCGTTCTCCTAGGCCTGATGGGATCTGCACTCGAGGAATTCATCGGACCTGTCCCTGGCAAGCTCGACGGCTGTTTCTCCAGATCGAGTGACATCGCTCGAGAAGTTTGCGTTGTGTTTTGTGATGTTCCACTACTGCGAGTGTCCGTACTTTCACTAATGCTCCGCTCGAACCAGGCTGCAACAAAATATATAAACTGTGCTTATGAAAAGTAAATTTTCATATTCGTTATAAATGATAAAAAATCTAAAAATTTCTTTCAGATAAGAGTAATAGAACACCAAGTAAAAAAAATGTGTTTTCAAAATCTGTACCTTAATTAGTTCAGATTCTCAATTTCCTTCAATATTTACCTTGTCCACTGGTACTGATATCGCTGTTGTAACTGGTCTCGTCTAATGAATCCGAGCTGGCCATGAGATACGACTGCGTAGGAACAACGAATGCAATTTCGGAACTTACGTCCGCCCAATACAACACGTGAGTGTCACCGTTATAGAGCGCTCCGCCGTGATTGCTGTAAGCTGGCTGTGGCACGTTCACTTGCGCCGTTACTCTCCACGAAGTAGATACATGGCCCGTCCAGCCCGCGTGAGCTGATACGGAAACGGGCCAACCGAGAGAGCTTAAGAATTCCAAAAAGTTTGGCGACAAATTCTCCTCGTGCAGCTGTGAACGTAAGATGTAGTATAATTTTATTTGTGTTACCTTCTTCTTTTCTTCTATTTTTTTTTTAAGAAAAATTCACAACAAAATAAATAAAAGCGAAAATATATACTCAAAACTATGAGAGAGCGAAAGAGAGAGGGAGAGGGAGAGGGAGAGGAGAGAGGGAGGGAGGGTGAGAGAGGAGGAGAGAGAGGGAGGGGAGGGGAGAGAGGAGGGGAGGGGAGAGAGGAGGGGGAGCGGGAGGGGGCTGGAGGGAGAAAGAGGAAGACCTAGGAGGATGGGAGAGGGGGGAGGGGAGAGGGAAATAGGGAGGGGGAGGGAGAGATGGAGAGAGGGGGAGGGAGAGGGGGAGGGGGAGAGGGAGGGGGGAGAGAGAGAGAGGGAGAGTGAGAGGGAAAGAGAAGGAGAGAGAGAGAGAGCTAATGTCTTACCACGTTTGACAATATTTCGGAGGCAGACTTTTGACCTGCTTTTACGTAAAAGATATGAACGGTGTCACACATTCGCGGACTGATATTATCCAGAGTTTCCAAGTCCGTACAGAAACCAGGAATGGTTGGATCCAGAGCGATTAGCCCGCTATTTCTGGATTCCTCGTTCTCTTTAGGTTCCATATTTAAGAAACCGAAATGGCTCAGGAATAAACGAGCGGTTTGGAATTCGTGACAAACCTGGGGTGGTACGCATTCATCGGTTTTGTCTTCTGCAACCTTCACATTACCCACATTGTCGTGCTTTGACTCGAGCGTTATCTGACGTTCCAAGAGCTGCGCGAGAATCTGATGTTCATCTCGTACCGCGTTGTTATCGCTCATAACTGCCTCGAGACTCGGTATCGATTCATCCCTGCCATAATAATCCATTACATTTAAATATCCAAGTTCGAATTAGAATTGTTATTATGTAAAGTGCAAATGATTCCAAATTTCAGATACTTATTCGAATCTCATTATACTATTAACTTTGTACAGTCGGACATTTTGAAGATATCACATGTATGATGTATCAGACGTGATATCATTTAATTTCGGAAATTTCATATGTAATTTTTACCTCAATTTATTTTCAAATTATATTCAAACACTTATAGCCAAGCATAGCTAAACTAAATATAATTAGAGAGTAAAGACTTGGATCTTTAAAATCTGCTGCAGGTGCTGACTTACACTTTACAATGAGGAATACGATCCACATTATCTGGGAAGAATCTCGGTTTATAATCTGTTCGTGGCGCGGCTTCAGCTAATGGCAACGGTCGTCCGGGATTGCTGTTTATACTCCTGATGCTGGATCGATGACGCGGTAAATGACGGAGCTGCATCGTCCACGCGTGTCTGCCGAATGGTCCGCGGATTAAGACCGTTACAGTCGGCTGAGGATCCTGATCGTTCCCCAGTGGTTCTTCCAACAGCGCCAACACAATCGCGTTCTCGGATACAAAGTAACGAAATCTTTCGACGGCTGCTTGTCGTGCAACACGACCGCCAGTCCAGCTGTTGCAGTGCCGAAGCAGAGATACTTCATCCAACAATGACGAAAGCGATTGTGCTCCGCAGGCGCTTGGGAAATAACCTACCTACGAGTAGGAAAGCGGGTTTAGAAATTCGGCAAAATTAAGCTATTCCGGATTAAAAATTCTCAATAAATATCCAAATCTTGAAGAGAAGAAAGTCTTGAGAAATTTTTAATGTAAACCTGGAGAGATAAGAGATACTCTAACAAAAGAAATTAGAAATTTAAATTTCTAACGTTAAAAACGCGCACGCGCAGACTTATGTGCTTTTCTTTTATATTTTGTATACTTTGGCAAGACAAACCTGTTCCAACAGAATAATGAGAAGAGCGTCGGCAGCGTCTCTTACGCGCATAGAAGCGGGCTTTAGCTCCTTTTCGTCTTTCATTTTGATCGGTTCTCCCGGCTTCCCGACGCTCTTAGTGCCGGATACTCCAAGTTCAACGACTTCCAATACAGTGGTCAAGCAATCCTTATCCTTCAACAGCGGGGAAAGAAAGGAACGAATGTATATGAAATTGCAATTAAAATCATGCAATTTTGTAAATTATTATAAAAAGTCGCAAACCTGTAGCAATTGCGGATGAGCAGTTAGCCAGGTCGTCAGGCAACTAAACGCCGCAACGATGGATGAATGGAGATCCTTGGAATGCGCCGGAGGTGGACGCCAACACTGATACGAAATGTAGTCGCACAACCATTTTACCGCTCTCTTGCATTCCAATGCATCTGCAAAATACACAGCGTTTCACACAACGCACTTTGCTCCAAAAGCATTCAACATTAGAACTGACAATTTTTATCTGACAGATATCGAACCTGTGAGCCTCCTTGCTGCATGCAGAATTATTTGAAACGAGACAAAGATAAGTATCTATATATTTTTGCATGTAACATGTGTGTAACGAAATTTAAATTTTGCCAAGATACACTATTATTAATCTGTACTGATTTTCTTACCTGTTTCGCGAATGCGTGTGCGTGCCAATCCCGACAGCATCTCGAGTGCTGCTAAAGAGATATTCAAGTCAGTCTTCCACGACGAAATCAAACGATGACATACCAAGTACGTTGCTCGTACGAAAAGAGCATGGGCAGAATCTGTAAGAACATTCCTCTCATTTAGTCCCCCAAGTCTACAAGATATAATGCCACAGGTCTACGTATACAAATCTTTCGTACAAATAAATATACATATATAGATGCCAAGTGAAGAGAGAATAAATACGTTTTTTCTCAAGAATTTTGAACGTAACGATAAAAACATAAACGACCAAGCAGAAATGAAATTTGTATTCTTGTAAACGACGGCAATTTTTATGAAATGTGTGTAGCAAGATAAACAATGTTTGTATTTACCGAACGCAATGCATTCCTCTTGAAGGGTTGCAATGTCAGAGGCATCGCCAATTGATCGTTGATCACTGGATATACTTATTTGACTGGCCGAATCGCTGATGACTATATTAAGCGATGATAAGACGGTACAATGACGAAACGCACAACGAAACACAATTCGTAATAACAATTTAAAAAATTCATATATATATATATACAAGGTTGGGAAAGTTACATCATAAAAGTAACTCGTTACCGTTACCGTTCTTTCTTCTAAAAAGTAACTCGTTATCGTTACTCGTTACTAGTTTCAAAAAGTAACTCGTTACAGTTACCGTTACTCAATAAGTAACGAATCGTTACAATTTCCGTTACTTTTATAATTATAAAAATATATAATAAATTTATTAAATATTACAAGGTTTATTTTAACATAAAACTATTAAATTTCATTGGAAATCTTTATTAATTTTTAGAAGAAGTTGTTGCTCAATGGTATCATCATTTTAAATAACCTCGTTGTGGCGTTAATTAATACTAATCCTCCAACACTAAATGCGTTCCACGGGTGCACTGCTAGGAAGTGGTGTATTATATTTAATAAAAAGTTTTTTATCTTTGGATAGTCATTTAGCATCGATTTATCGATATTACAATTTTTAGATGTAATATCGATATGCTAAATAACTATCCAAAGATCAAGAAACTTTTTATTAAATATAATACATCACTTCCTAGCAGTGCATCCATGGAACGCATGTTTTAACGTTGAACGTATGCATGTGCTGCGCAATACATGTATATACATACATACGTGTTTGTATGTCTGTGTATGCGACTAAAGATCACGTCAGAATATGGCAAATTATAGTAAATAAATAATTATTAAATTCTGGTGATGGCCAGAATCGCCATCAATAATAATCGAATCAATAATAAGAGGGCGCAGCGGGCCAATTAAAGAAGATACCGTAAATTCGAAAAAAGTAACGATAAAAGTAACTGTAAAATTCGTTACCCGTTACCAAAAAATGTAACGAAGTTACTTTTTCCGTTACAAACAAAATTTGTAACGCCGTTACCGTTACAGTTATTAAAAAAAAGTAACTGTAACGGTAACGGCGTTACAAGTAACGCGTTACTTCCCAACCCTGTGTATATATATATATATATATATATATATATATATATATATATATATATATATATATATATATATATATGTATGTATATATATATATATATATATATATATATATATATATACATACATATATATATATATATATATATATATACATATATATATATATATATATATATATATATGTATATATATATATATATATATATATATATATATATATATATATATGTGTAAAGCTGATATGATGTGAGGATGACATTAAGCATTGCAATTCGAATATTTGCGTTCTCCGATTTCATCCCATCTATTCATAAGCTGTCGATAAATATTAACAAAAGGTCGCTATATTAAATAAAATAGCAGTATATCGGAACATTGCTATCTTATTGCCATCAGAGAAAAATATTAGTCATGATCATAGGCGCGTTATCCATATGTCATAAAACAATTCCAACATATAATAATGTTTTACTTTATCTCGTAGAAATTCGCAAATTAATTGATATTGAATTAACGCTTTAAAATTATTACTTAAAAAAAGCTTTTTTTTATCATATTACTTGTTTCATTACTGTATACTTTTCATGAACAATCTCAAAAAGAAATACCAAATTTTTTCTTAATTTTCTTACATAAAATAGCAATAAAGCAATGCTTTATACTGCTTCGCCGTGTGATGTATAAAAAAATGGTGTCTATGATTACAAGATCCCATTAAGAAAAGACTTGTAAAATTTGGACAGAGATAGGAGTTACTACTAAATAATTCATGACAGTGCATTTAGCCGAACACAAGCGTTTCATAATATCATTTAATATCAAGTATCTGAAGAATGTACCTGAAGATAATAAATTAGTTGCCGGGTCACTGGCTACTGTGTCGAGTTGCGTGACTTGTTCCACTTCTTCTGCTGCTGCAGAATCTTGTACGCTCAGTAACAAAGCTCCTGGTAAGAATTACACGTCAACATTTATTTTTAGTTCAGATCATATTTTGTAACTAGTAATAAGCTCAATTTTCTACTTAATTTTCTCAAGGGAATGTCAATTTCTTTTTTCGGAATTTAATTTAACCCTCAACATACAGCCGAAGTCCGATGGACCCCAGAGTCAACTTTCAGAGCGAGTTTCTCTGGCTGCGAGCCACTTAACGCTACAAATGCTTCGAAGTATTTTTCTTCCCTTTCATTTTAATAAAGATAGGAGAAGAACGCTTTGAAGCATTTAAAACGTCAAGTGGACCACAGCCTCTATACCATTGAAAATGGGACTTGGTGCTCTATGTGTCGATAATTTGAAGTCCTCTAAACGTTTAGACTATTAGCACAGCGTGTGACGTATTAGTGTGGGTCTGCCAGCCGAAAGAATCAAACGTGATTTTTCTCTGGGATCCAGCGGACCTCTTGTGTATTTAATGTATTGCAAGTGTGGATTTTTCAATTTTGTTTTTCTCCTTTTGTTACATTATTGTATCGTTTCGAATAATATTCGTCGTAAGTATAATATTTTGGGTGCTTGGAAAAATGGTGCCTATGATTACAAGATCTTATTAAAAAAAGACTTGTAAAATTTGGAGATAGGAGTTACTACTAAATAATTCATGACATTTAGCCGAACACAAGCGTTTCATAATATTATTTAATATCAAGTATTTGAAGAACGTACCTGAAGATAATAACTTTAGTTACCGGGTCTCTGGCTACTATGTTTTTTCGTATCGTTTTTCAGACATATTTCGTATGTTTTTAAATGACATATAACACTGTCCGACAGCATTTTTGTAACATGAATATCAATAGTCATTTCCAACGTAGTTTTGTCTCTTGAACACGAATCCGTTATCCAAATTTGAATACTCTCAAAATTGTCATTTTTGGCCACTTTGATGCCATTTTTCTCAAAAGTGTGACGTGACAGCCAAATTTGGATAACGGATTTGTGTTCAGCGGGCCAAAATACGTTGAAAATGACTATTCACACGTATGTTACAAAAAAAGTCAAATTTTGTCGGACAGCGTAATTTATGCAGCCGAGGCATCCGAGAAACTCTGCTCGAATACAATAATAACGAGCAAGTTTTCGTTGTATTTTTATGTACTATTTCGAATAAAAATAAGTTTATAAAAAAAAGAAATTATATTAAAAATTATGTCATTAAAAAACCTCCTTTATTATTTATTATTTATTAAAATGTATTTTATAACACCATACTGCTTTTTTTCTCACAATTCGTCACCTTCAATCTTCAAAATAAAAACCTTTTTTGCAACGCGTCAAACTATTTTTTTCTTAAAAGTATCATGTCTCGAGAATATGTATATAAAATTTCACTTTAAAATATTCAAAATTAAAAACATTATGAATTTTTAAGTAAAATTAGTCGATTTTCACGGTACTTTTTACTCAAGAATTTTTTTTACACTTAAACATATATTTTTCATCTTTGTAATAATTTCAGATTATCACTTACATCTTCAAGATTAACTATGAATTTTTTCAAATTTTAATCATTAATTATATGAATTTGACAAACATTTAATTCACAGGGGATCCGATGGACCCCATATGTACATACATATGTTGTGTAACTGTAGCGAGGTGTGTATGTTGAGGGTTAATAGGAAATTAACTTTAAAAATGAAAGAAATAATTTCATTGAGATTGAAATTGAGATCATCATCATCATAAATAAAGAATTCAATTAAAGATAAACGTTGCAAAAACGAAAGTTAAATGAGAAGCAAACTTAATTTCAATAGCGACAATACAACAAGGCTTATAAACTTACCCAACAGCATATGCGTATTCTGAGGATCAGTTTCCACTTGTAAAGCGTTTATGAGTAGATTCATGAGTCTCGATTTTAACTGTACAAATGTTACAGAATTTTTCTCGGAGAAATTTGTACCCGGGAATATCGGAAGCTCCTTAATGGCAAGGTTCTATAATGAAATATTCACATACAGACTTGTACATGCTCGTATCTGCTCGTGTTGAATTGCGAAATTACGATTATGACTGATTAAATATTAACGAATTTTATTAAAGCAATAAGGGAAAAAGCAAGAAAAACAGAGGACATTTTCATTTTCGCGTATTCACCTGGAAATGCAGAGGCAGCGTTAACATTGATATTAGTAAATGTATCGAGGCCCTTCTCAAATCTGGCTTCGATACAATGTTGGATTTCAGCTTCAAGTCCTTCTCCGGTAAGACCACTTCCAGAGCGGATAACACGGCAGGTACCAAGACTTGTATACCATTCAAATCGAGGCGGAACAGATCAGCCGAATTCAACAGAATACTCGCTAATGTTTCACCACATTCGCGAGACTGAAAAGAAATTAAATGTACGCGCAAATTACTTTCTTCAGATATCTCTCAAGATCTGTCTATACCAAGTATAAGAACATGAGCTGCAATCGATACCTCATCGACTTTGAGGCCGTGATACATCGCCTGGTAAAATCTAGCTAAGTATACGGGTAAGATCTCCTCGCCTGTTTTCTTGGCGCAGAAAATTCTGCATAGGGCACCCAATGCCTCCGCTCTGCCAGACTCATAGCGATCTATGCAGAGTGTCGGCGGTACGTCACTCACGGTTTCCTGCAGGGAACTCGGCCCGTCCACAAGTACCGAAGACGGACGTTTCGAAGCACCTGATGGTTCTGTGTTCACGAAATGATATCATTACATGTATCATCATGTATAAGATACTCCTTTGTCTCGTATATCGTGCATACAGCGACACTTACGCGGTAAATTCTGTGACCAACCTTCAGTACCAATAAACGCAGCTTCAAACAACCACTCTCCAAAAAGATGCAGTATACTATTACACTTGGGTCGTCCTGGAGCTAAAGGAGGTCTGACATCCTGGCCAAGCGAGGTCATAGCTATAAATCACACGATCGTGCGATCAAACGGAGATATACATATTTACACACACATGTATATCTCTACTATATGATTATAAACTCATAAAAATGACATTACATGCAGTACTCGAAGCGGATGATGGCCCGGAATTGGATATTAACATCGGCGGTGTACTAGATATACGGCTTGTCGTCAGTCCAATTAACGATGCTTTCGGAATTCCTACAAAAATTTGTTTATGCATTTCTACTCGAGACTTTGTAACAAAGTACAAGTTCACTTTAACAATTAATAATTATTGTACGTCTTATTAGAGGAAACTTGAATGGTGTGAAATATAGTATATGATACAAAATGAGTGCTGTACAGTATTCGTGACTTTAGATTTTAGCAGAGAAGGGACAATTGACTGACTGAACAATAGTATCAACGAATATCAGCGAGAAAAAGTATTGCACTGAGATACCCTTAGTGACTGCGGAAGGAGTGACACTGAAACTTTTGGCAAGTCTGCGTTGTGTTGGGGGTGTGGGAGAAGGCTGAGGCTGATCCCTACCACTCGACACCCTGTCCCACCCGCTGCCAGTGCCGCTCGTTCCCGACGTGACGTTGGACACGCAACATTCCTCCCAGCAGCATGCTTGTGAAACTCCTAAAACATTCGCGACACGAAGGTGCAACCGCCACCACAAGTACAAGTGGACAAGGACAGGTGAACAAGCCAGGTATGCGAGTGTCACAAGTGAAAAAACAAATTTCAGGAAATTTGAAATATGTACACTGCCCGTCAATGATTCGCTGGGTCGTGCAGGAGTCCTATTTTACCAATCTGATTTATTTCGCAAGGTCGATAAAATTGATCATGATAAACGTGCACGCACTTCAAGAATTAAAGTGCCTCAATAACCAAATGTTTGCACGATGATTGCATAATTGAATATTAATGTGTCACTTCCGATATGCACCTTAATTTTCGAAATGCGTGCACGTTTATCATGATCAATTTTATTGACTTTGCGAAATAAATCAGATTGGTAAAATAGGGCTCCTGCACGACCCAGCGAATCATTGACGGGCAGTGTACGTATTCAATATCGCCTTGGTTCTGAGAGATAATCTACAAGTTACAGCACGTAATCTTCGAGGCTGCGATGACGAATTTAACGTTTGGATTCCATTCGGATCGACAGCTTCTCTCGACTTACCCAAGAAGGCATCGACTTGACTCGCTATGCCTTTTATAGCTTTCAGAAATATCTGTGGCAAACTTTGCAAACACGGATGCTGGCATGGATCTATGACATTAGGACTGGCGATAGCGTACTGTAGAAACGCTTGCGTCTGCGAGACGACGGCGGGTCTGCACAGGTCGACGGGGTCGCCGATAGTACGCAACAGTCTATACCATGCTTGTGCCACCGCTTCGTCCGACATAGTAGATGGTACTAGTTGCGTATCTTCCTCGCCTACATTGACATGGAGTTTTGTTTGTCACAATGGTGCAGTATGTTCAGTATGTTCTCTCTACTGCAAGTTCTATCAAAGACACATACTTATTTTCAATTCGGGAAACATTGGTCCATACATGATATGCAGCAGCCTGGCTGTAAGAGCGAGACACACGCGATTCCACTGCTCCACCAAAGCCAATCTGTGACGCCATCGCAGGCAGGACTCTCGTAACGTTCGCCATAATGGAGGTGAAGGAAAACTGCGTTCGCAGGAAACCAGCCAGACCTGACGAAAAAAAAGAAAAGAAAAAATACATACATATATCGTTTTACAAGTTAACAATGTCCATGTGATTAATTGACTAGTATTTCTGCACCTCTAGCAATACCCCAAGCACCCGCTCACACAATTGTTCTCCCGCATCCTCTCTAGTTGCCGGTGGTGCTAACAGCGCGTCGTTAATACCGATGAGGAATAATAAGAGACTCTCCCAAGTTTCTCTCTCTAGAGTCGCCGGACCTCTCGCAATTTGCTGCAAAGTTCTAAGTACCCGATGACACAGAACAGCTTGCCGATTTATCGTGTCTGTACCTAGAAACATTTATTGAAAGGTAACGCTGGTATTGTGTAATGGATGTTGTACCGATACAAGACTCATTCTGCAAATGTGTTCACAGAAAACATATCATGGATTACCTAGATCCTGATAGAGAAAAGGCCAGACTTTGGGAAAGAAAGTAAATCTTGTCAAAAGACATGGATAAGAGATTTGACAGCAATTAAAGAAAACCAAGTCTTGTCTCACCTTCTCCTTTCCTTGGCACAAATAGATTGTAAAAATGACTTATAATCTTTCTGGCATAAAAGTTGGGGTCGTCCACGATCGGCCAGGGCACAGAGATCTTGGGCGTCGAGTAGAGAGCGGACAGCCACTCGCAGTATATGTTGACGCAATCCCTGACGGTGTCGTGCTCGGCGAGCGGCAATGACAGACCAAAGCATATCACCTCCATGCACCACTGAACCTCCCTGTCAGTGGAGAGCGGACTAGGCTCTCCCGCCTGGGTGATGCCGAGATTTGCCGCGAGTTGACGGACTATGGACAGCGCGACCTCTTTCCCTGCGCCAGGCGGGAACTTGTCCAGCACACTCTGGCTTTCCTCCGAGCCTTGTTGGATCAGAGTGCTCAGCGAGGCCCATTCTGAATACATCCCTCCTTGGGAATCCTAAAAACAACATACAAGGTTAAACTTATCTCATCCTTGCGACAATAATGAGACGTAGAGAGATGAGATCAAATAATCAAGAACGCACGAATTGTGCTATGTGACTTTGAATAAATGTATATCGAGACGTATATTCCCATATATCCAACAACATTAAAAATCAACTAAAAATCAACATAGCTAATATGATGAGAAATTTGTTAGAAATGCTGTAAGCACCTTGAGATTAACTCTGTTGAATACGCCTAAATTCATAGATTACTATACGCCTAGACGTCCTATATTTAAGAAGCTTTGGACGAGACTGAAGACAGCAGTTAAACGTTGAATTACGACTTCACTCAGACATCTTTCAGTTGAGACGTGCGTCGATCAGTCTTTCTGACATTCTGTACATACGTTTGACAGCTGACTCTGACAGTGAACAGTGACAAGTAACAGTCAAACACACATAAACTGTATACATAAATACGTATGTATGTATGTATGTATGCACAACTGTTCCTTGCACTTTCTGCACTTGAAGAGCTAACCTATAGCTAGGTCTACATTGGTCGTATCGCAACATCGTAAGCGTCGTAATCGTGAGGCTGTAACTAATCACAGTCAAGAATTCTTATAAAACTGGAATGTGATTGGTCACGACTTCACGATTACGACGCTCACGATGTTGCGATACGACCAATGTAGACCTAGCTTATTATGAGTACACACGATTAAGGGCCACCGCACAACTCTTCCGTAAAGCCCATTCTACAATTGCGTAAGCATTGGCTGTAAGAATTTGACCAATCATAGACCACGTTTATACGGCACCTTAAGGCCGGTTCCACAATCAGTCGTATGCCGCTGTCGGATGTCGTATCGTAAGGTTGCAACCAATCATAGACAAGCCTCATAAGAATGTTTTGATTGTAATTGGTTGCGGCCTTACGATACGACATCCGACAGCGACATACGACTAAATGTGGAACCGGCCTAATCGGCTTTAATAACATCCGTAGTTGTCAGGTAGACCAATCACAGCTATCCCATTCTTCTGAAAAATGGTTATGATTTGGCCACCTGACAACTACGGATGTCATAAAACTCGATTAACGGTGCCGTGTAAACGTAGTCATAGTCGATTATTCTTCAATCATAAAAAGAATATTCGACTACGATTGGTCATTTTCTTACAGCTTTACATTTACAACTACATTTACGCAATTGTAGAATGGCCTTAAAGCCCATTCTACAATTGCGTAAGCGTTGTTGTAAACGTGAGGTTGTAAGAAAGTGATCAATCGTAATCAAATATTCTTCTTATGATTGAAGAATAATCGACTATGATTGGTCAAATTCTTACAGCCTTACGTTTACAACGCATACGCAATTGTAGAATGGCCTTAATGGCTATTCTACAATTGCGTAAATGTAGTTGTAAATGTAAGGTTGTAAGAAAATGATCAATTATAGTCGAATATTCTTCTTACGATCGAAGAATAATCGACTATGATTGATCAAATTCTTATAGCCTTACGTTTACAACTACATTTACGCAATTGTAGAATGGCCTTAACGCGTTACATTAGGCCGGCTTCACACCTTGACAGAAAAGCAGAAGCAGAAAAGCAAAAGTCCAATCAGAACTCTCACTCATAGTAGACAGTATGTATTGATATATACCACTACACTACTGCTTACTATAAGTGAGAGTTCTGATTGGACTTCTGCTTTTCTGCTTCTGCTTTTCTGCCAAGGTGTGAAGCCGGCCTCACGTTAAGAATCAATCTTAAGCCCATTCTACAATTGCGTAAGCGTCGTTGTAAACGTGAAGCTGTAAGAAAATGACCAATTATAGTCGAATATTCTTCTTACGATTGAAGAATAATCGACTATGATTGATCAGATTCTTACAGCCTCACGTTTACAACAATGCTTACGCAATTATAGAATGGGCTTTATACGTGGTCTACAATAGCGGTAAGAGTAGTGAATTAAGGCGGTAAGACATTTGAGTAAGCCGTCGTTTCCGGCTAATAAGGCGTACAGTAAGGGTGCAGTCCCATTAAGCACGGATCGGACACGGATCGGAATGACGGATCGGATTTCTCACTAGAATTCAGCGATCCCGGTTCCGTTCCGTAAAAACTTCCTCTACGAGTAGCAAAAACGGAACGGAATGTCGCATCGGTCACAAGTTAATGTGCTTAATTTGTTGATATTTCGTTATTTTGATGCGACTAAAGTAATAATATACATAATTTGTGCAATTATTTTGCTAATAACATAGTTATAAGTACTCCGAAGTACTGAATTGTAAGAGTGAAATATATTTTGTAACCAAGATTTCCGTTCCGTTTTTGCTACATGGGACTTGTAGAGGAAATTTTTACGGAACGGAACAGGAACGGATCGCTCAATTCTAATGAGAAATCCGATCCGTCATTCCGATCCGTGTTCGATCCGTGCTTAATGGGACTGCACCCTTAGGCTGGCGTCCCATGGCATGTATTTCCCGCGTAACGCGTAACCGCGTAACCAATCACGTAACGTTTTATGTTATTAATTTCTCGAGTAACGCTTCTGATTACGCGGTTACGCGTTACGCGGGAAATACATGCCATGGGACGCCAGCCTTATTCTCGATCGGCTGTTTCCGTACTATTTCTGTTGGTTCTTCCAATAGGAATATTGAATTCAAGGTGCAGTTTTATACCATCTCGTTAATCATGCTTTATGATTATGTTCATTTTCTGATCCGAACATTACTTCAACTTTATCGGCATTTTATGTTTTCGGCATTTATATATAATACAAGAGCGTTTGTATTTGCAGTTACGCAGTCGAAACGTTATTGCAAAACGAGTCAGCGAAGAAAAGAAATTTTCTAAAATGTCAAAAAATAAACATTATGCCACAGTTGAAAAAAAATTTTCTTAGAAATAAAAGATTTACTTAGAAATAAAAGATTTTAAACATGTAATTGAAGTAAAAAAAAGTGATTCTTCAACGCTTCGGGATAAAGAAATTGCATGGGATGAAATCTGTAAGCGGTACAACGATTCGACAATGATTTTCCAAGAGGTAAATATAAAAGAAAGGTTATATTTTGAATTGTAAAACATATTGTAATTATTAATATACAAATATTCGCGATTTATTTTTAATTTTATATATACTATATTTAATACTGATTAAGTAAATGTTATTCTTTTACAGCGTACAGTTGCACAACTGAAAAAACTATGGACAAACATGAAACAGAATCAAAGAGAATTATTGACAAAAGAAAAACAGGCTCCTCTAGCTACTGGTGGTGGTCCACCACCTCCAGAGACAAGTATTGATCCTGACGTAGCCGCAATTGCACCGCATCTTTTGGAAACAGCTCCTATCCTTTTTAGTTCAAATATGACAGACAATGAAATAAAAGGTAAATAGTTTTAGAAATATATTTATAAGCAATTTGTCTCACTATTTAATGTAATTAATATTCTTATGTATGATAAAAGTACTTGACAAAAAAATGTTACAAGTTCTTATTATACTTAATTTTATTTAATTCAAATATATTTTATTTATGTTTTAGAGATGGAAAAACAGACTTTGAAGATAATAATTCGATCATTGTCATATCTGAAAATAATGACGATGAGGCAACAAATGAAAATAAAATACAAGATGGTACGTGAAATTGAAATAGATTAAAAATGAAATATATTTATATCATATACCTTTATTATTATTATCCTTATATACAAAATGGAAAAATCTTATTTATTAAAACAATTTATATTAATTTTGTGTTACTGCCTATTTTGTCTTTTACAAGATTATGTATATATCCGTAATAAATATATTTGCATGTTTAAAGAGTAAACTTGTTTACAGTTAAGAATTTAAATTGATTATTATTCATTTTCAGTTGACGTAACAATTGAAGATACAACACAAAATAAAGAAAATCAAAATATCGATTTTTCCATTCAAGGTAATTATAAATGTGTGATTCTTACTGATCTCTTATTGATCTCTTTGCTGATCAACTAATGTAATACTGTTATATTTACAGCGGGTGCTTGAAGAGAAAAAAGAGTTTAGATACTGTTGGTAAACGAAATACAAAAATGACCAAAGTAGAGACAAATATTACTGAAACTTCTTTTAACAATGAAAGTACTGTAAAGATCGAAAGAACAAATCATAGAACAAGAGAAAGAAGTGGCAGAAATACAGAAAACTCACGAGAAAAGAATGGCTGTATCGAAAGAAGATTTTCATAATAAAATACATGCTCTAGAAATTAGAGCAGCTACTGCAAAGGCTGAACTAGCTGAGTTACAGCTACGAAAAGAAAAAGAGAAATATGCTTCTTCAAGAGCATAGACTAAAGTTCCTTAAAATCAGAAAAGTTCAAAGTATTTTATTTTATAAGTATTTTATTGTATGAGTTGTTAAAAATGAGTGATATTATTTTTTTAGAAGTGTTAATCACTACAAATGATAAACAATTATTTTTGTTTATAAATGTTAGTCACTATAAAAAATGATAAAAGATTATTTTTGTTTATAAGTGTTAGTCACTACAAATAATAAGATTTTTTTATTTAAAAGTACTGGTTACTAAAAATGACAGATTATTTTTGTTTATAAGTGTTAGACCCTAAAAATGATGACAGATTATTTTTTTAAATAAGTAAGTCACTAGAAATAATAAGAGATTATTTTTTTATAAGTGTAAAAGATGAAGATTATTTTTTTACAAGTATTATTATATAATAAGGTAAAAAGTGATATTAAAGTAAATAGATTAATGGTTTATGTTTCTTTTTAAAAGATATCAAAACAGTATTATAAAAGTTTATTGAAAAAAATTACATTGATATTGTATCAATAAAATTTAAAATAGAACAAAAAATGATTTTGGTTGACTGCTTTTTATATTCATTACATCATGTATAATAATGTGATTTCACATATAAAGCAAACAGGAATATCTTAAGTCCTCTATGACCACGACTTGAACAAGATCGTCTTATTCAACAACATATATGTCAAATAAGATAATCTTAAACGACTATGAATTCGATAGAAATAGCATAGCCTTAAGTTACTACTTATATCAAATGAGACATGTTTATGAATTATATCTTCTTCTTCTTCTTCCTCTGGTTTGATGGCACTCGTTCCCCTCCTCGGGTACGATACGGCCATGAATTTCAAAGTATAGATGGTGATGCACATGCACATGCAGCAGTCAGAAAGCGGGCTCACACAGCGAGCAGCAAGCAAACGTCAGACCGACAGCCCAAAGCACACAAGGCGCAGGCGCGCCGACCCACGAATGGGAGAGAGCAGACACAGGAGCAAAAGCAAAAGCAGAATGGAGCAAGCATGGAAGAGTGGATTTTTTTTTTTCCCCTATATGAGATTATTGGAGGCTTTAAAGAAGGCCAGGAGCAGACGACATAATTTAGGGGAAGAACATCGCAAAATAGGAAAAATGTCAATAGGATGATTAGGATATTTCTGTTTGAGATATTTGATAATAGGGGCGGCTTGCCTTCTGGTAAGAGAGCAAAAGAAGATAAGGTGATTAGCATCCTGGTAAGGATCGCCACAAGGACATGCACTAGAGGCAATATAGCCTTTGCGCTGTAGACTCTGATTCAAATTATAATGATCGCTACGCAATCTGTTAACAGTGACAATCTCCCCACGTTTAAGGGGAAGTTTGGAGAACCAGGGGTTAGCACTATCGTCGTAGTACCGTGTGTAATAATTAATGCCTTTATGCTGGAAGGAGTTAGCCATGTATTCCTGCGTGAGAGTTTTAAGATTGGTTTTAGCGTCGGCGAGGAGATCTGTATAAGGGATGAGAAACCTGCCGGAAAATCCGCTAGTCGAGGCCTCCTTAGCAAGGCTATCCGCGACCTCGTTACCCCTGATGCCCTTATGAGAGGGAATCCATATAATGTCTATTGAGTAGCCCGCGCGATAAATTTCGAGAATTTTAGATTTGATAAGCGGAATAATGTAATTACGATGGTATATATTATGCGAGCAGATGGAATCTAGGACGCTCTCCGCATCCGTAAAAATGATCGAGGAGGGGATGCTGGTGTGAAGAGCAAAAAGAAGAGTCTGATAGATGGCCCACGCTTCGGCTGAAAAAACTGAGGTCTCTGGGGGGAGCTTGAGCTTGGCCTGCAAGGCAAGCTCAGAGGAATATATACCCGCCCCGACAGCGGAAGAAGAGGAAAATTTGGATCCGTCGATATAAAACGTGATTGCAGAGGGAGAAAGCAATTGAGCGGCACAATTAAATGCACTGTTGATGACATCGGGAGGGGAGTCCAACGATACCGGAAGGGTAAGGGAAGAAAAATTAGGTAGCAGGACGAATGACTGGAAGTCATGAAGAAAAGCAGGGGGGCAAACAGATCTGTATAAGATGTTAGAAATGTATTTACGACTTATGAATAATTTAAAGAGATGAATAGATTTAACGACAAAAATTCTTCTAGCTCTAACAGAAGTTGAGGAAGACAATAAAGTGAGGCTATCTATGACCGGATTAGAGTTGAGAGAGAGATTTTTGTATAGATATTTAATAGAAAGCGCCTGTAGTCTAAAGTGAAAGGGAGGTTCGCGAGCTTCATGCAGTAAAACATTGATGGGTGTGGATTGACGATATCCCATGGCTTTCCGGATAGCTGAGTATTGTAATCTCTGAATGATATCAAAAAGATTCTTATTATTATGAGTCGAGAATACCTGACAACCATATTCCAGAGCGCTTCTAAAAATAGAAAGGAGAGATTGTGGATGGGCGCCCCACCACACTGATGCGAGAGAGGATATAATAGATATGATCTTACGGCCCTTAGAAATAAGAGATTTGAAATGATCACGACCCGAGAGTTTGTGATCGAGTATGACACCGAGGAATCTAACTGTACGGGACATGTGAATGGGTTGATCGTATAAGGAGAGGGGAGTGAAAGGGGGAGGCGGTTTTCTTTTTCGAGTGAATAAAACTGATTGGGACTTAGAAGGGGAGAGTTCAAGCCCTCTAGATGCCAAAAAAACGCAGCGATGGACCCCAGCGAGGATTGAAGGTGTGAAATGACTGTCTGGAGATCTGCCCCGGAACAGTAAATAACGAGATCGTCAGCATATTGCAACAAGTTCATCTCGGGCCCCACATACTTAGTAATATTACGGAGATAAATATTAAAGAGAAGGGGACTAGTGATAGAGCCCTGAAGAGTACCTTTATTAGAAGTGTAAGGAGGGGTGAGAGAACCCTCCTTAATAAAAAAATTGTACCTAGTAATGATCATATTCTCATAAAATTTTCTCATATGAGCGGGAATCCCGATCTCTTCCAGATCTCGAATCAGTATGCTTGGAATTACATTGTCGAACGCACCGTTAATATCTAGGAAAATGCCCACCGCGTAGTGATTTTTAATAAAAGCAGAATGAATGAAATTAGTGAGAATAACCAAGTTATCTATACAAGATTTATAGCTACGAAAGCCAAATTGTGTATCTGGAATAATAAAGTTAGATTCCGTGAACCACCTGAGTCTATTGTAAAGGCATTTCTCCATGATTTTCAAAACACAGGACGTCAATGAAATAGGTCTAGCGCCTTTATTATTAGGTTTAGGTATAAATATGACCAGCGAGTGCCTCCAAGGCTCCGGGAAGACGCCGGACTGAAAAACGCGGTTAAATATGCCGACAAGAAACTCGAGAAAAGCGTCTGGAAAACAGACGATAATGTTGTAATCAATTTGATCCAGACCTGGGGAAGATTAGAGTTTAACGGCTTTGAGAGCCATCTTGAGTTCATTAATATTGAGAGGATCATCAAGCCAATGTTGCGTATTTAAGTTTTTATTGTCTCTAAATATCATGGATGACAGAGAAAACTCCGGGGAGGGGGAACAGGAAGGAGGGCACATCCTGGTTATAGCTAAATCGCAATGCTTTTGAAAGAGAGAAGAGTCAACAGTGGAGCCGGTGAGATTTTTTTTCTTGAAGGAACGTATGAGATTCCAAAGTTCCGAGGTGGGAGTTTTATGATTAAAATTAGAACAGAATACACGCCAGCCCAAGGATTTTTGTTTGTTCAAGATTTTCCGAGATTGAGCGGCAGTTCTTTTATATAATATGAAATTATTCGAAGTCATATTGTTTTTAAAAGTTTTAAAAGCAGAAGTACGAGCCTTTTTAGCCTCATCGCAAGCCTCGTTCCACCAAGGGACGGAGTTGCGACAACGCTTGGAGTTCCTTGAAGTTGGAATTAAAGGTCGCGAAGTAACAGAAGAGATATGCGATTTGATGATATTAATAAATTTCTCATAATCAGCAGACAAGTCTGCAGAAACGCAGTCACGGAGAGACTCGGAATCAGATCTGAGAACACGGGAAAGGAGAGAGAGTTCATTCTTGGAAAGTTTGATTTTGTGATTAAAATATGAGGATGGGCTAACCTTATCTAAAATAGTAACCGATAAAGGGAAGTGATCGCTGCCTCTAAGATCGGATAAAATGAAGGATTCACTGATCGGAGCGACGGCAGGGGACACAAAAGCGAAATCCACCGTTGAGAAAGTACCGTGAGACGAGTGAAGCAGGGTGGGAGAGTCGTCATTGAGCAAATGCGTGCCTCTGTTCTCAATTACTCGTGCCATATGATTTCCCGGCGCGTCGCTGCTAACGGCGCCCCACATGGGGTGATGAGCATTAAAGTCGTCTAAAATAATTAAATGTTTATATTTTAGATGAAGCGATAAAATATCGAAAACATAGAAGGGGGTGGATGAGTTAGGATGTCTATAGACAGAAACGATTAATAGAGTGTAGGAGTTAAAAAGGATTTCAATACCCAGAATTTCTATAGAAGGATGATGGAAAAGCAGATAAATCTACAAGTGAGGTTTTGAGGCTAAGTCTTGACATAATACAGATGCCTTGAAGGATGAGTGACATCTAATCTAACGGAATGAAAATCATTAATACTAAAATTTTTATATGGATGTAATAAGGTTTCCTGTAGGCAGACAACATCATAGTCCTGCGAAAGGTGTATTATATCGGGAAGTTTGCCAGAAACGCCCCGACAATTCCAATGCAAGACTCTGAAACAATCGGAATTACTATAATGATTGAATGTGATGCGGGGGAAGTGAATGATAAGAATCATCTGAGGGAGAAGGAAGGACTCCAGGATTAGGCTGAATATCGGAAGGAAATTGATTAGGCTCTGAGAGAACGAGGCCATTAAACTGAATGAATATAGATATGAATTCTTTGAACAAGTTAAATAACGCATCTTTATGCAGAATAGAGGAAGCGAGGGAATTCGCAGGCAAAAGGTTGGGGGATGACGGATCGGAGTCAGTCCTGAAAGCAAAGGGATTTCCGATAGTGAGGGATGGGGAAGGAATAGGAGATCCGAAGGGGGAGCGGCCATTGGGATGTATCAAGGCATCCTTATGCTGCTCCGAAAATTGAGTGCCACGCCGAGAACGAGAAGCACCGTAGCCAGTATGAGAGGGAACGGAAGAGGACGGAGCTCCGGTTTTGGACGAGAGATAAGAGGGTTGAGGATGAAGCGATAAAGAACGGGGAGGAAATTGATTTTTATTTTTAAGAGAACCCACGTAGGAAGATTTCAAATTAGAAATAGAGCCCGAGCAAGGAAAGAGATGTACGAGGGGAAAATTGATTATCCGCTGCGTGAGATGCAGAGGGAAAATTATTATTATTCGGGAGGTGAGGGGGGTCCGATACTTTAAGGAAAGGAAAATTATCAAAATCAAGAGTCGGGTTATTAATGTAAAAAGAGCGTAATTTTTCCCTGGCCTCGAATAATGGAATATTCTGTGAGGAGGCGAGTGACTGTATTTTCTGCTGTTCACGAAGGAGAGGACAGTTGGGAAAGGTCGCAAGATGATCTTGACCACAGTTGATGCACCTAGGGGAGGCGTCCTTAGAAGGACAGATGAAATCGTCAGGGTGCTTGTCCGCACCACAGTGAAGGCAGCGAGGCTTGCCTCTACAGGATTTGACAACGTGGCCAACTCTGAAACAGGCATAACAAATTTTAGTCCTAGGAACGAAAGGTGTGACTAAATGATTAACTCTAAAAATCTGAATGGACCTGGGGAGAGATTGCCCCGCGAATTTAATACACACGGTACGGGAGGGAACATACTTAAACTCATTACCCTCCCGCACCCTGCGGTTCAAACGGTGTAACTCAATAATCCTAATAGGAGATTCGAAAAATTCGAGTTCTTCAACGAGATCAATGTCCTGCGGGATATCTCTAATAATCCCCATTCTAAAGGCTTTGTATGAAGGGATAAAAGCCTTGAGATTATGCGCTGACAAGCCAGGGTCAACAATGAGATCATTAGCCGCGGAAGCAGTTTTAAGTATTACTAGTATCTTGCCTCTGCCGATCTTTTTAATTTCAACTATGTCGGCGGAGGCAGCGCGAAGAACGTCTTTACTAATGGTAAGGTAATGAGGAGAGGCATGGAGCCATCTACCGATTGCACATGTACTACAAAAGGCGCTTTATCCGTTTTCTGGTACGAAATTTTGGCGCCTGCTTTTTTAAGAGGCGGGGTGTTGACTTTGGAGGCATCCCGAGTTGGGGAACGGGAAGCCGACCGGCCACGTTTACGATTATGAGGGTTTGGGGGAGCAGCGGGGGCGGAGGTAGATGGATCACCGAGACCAAGGCTCACGGCCAGCATATCAGCGCTGCTGCAGGCATGAGAAGACGGGATGCACACGTTTGCTGTTGATTGGGAAGCCTTCCCAGACCCAGCAGAAGCAGGGGCGGGGGGAGCGGAGGAGATTGTCACGTTTCGCGAATCATTAACGTTGTTATTATTGTTACCTTGAGCGGATTGTTTTGAAGAATCCATGTTGACGTCCATGTCCATTCGCCCGAGAAGGTCATGATCGGAAATCAGGAAGGAAACGACTAGGTCGCTGTGGCACTGGTCGATAAAATTCGAGAACTTTTCCAGAGGGACGGAAGGTCTACCGGAAGGAGAGGCATCGCAGTAATCGGGATGAAAGGATGGTTTCCCTCCCTTTACTTTGTCTTTGAGTTCACTGCAAGAGGCCGAAGCTTCTTGCATACCTAAGCACAACTGTATGCGGTCACTAAGTGTGCATGAGGTGAAAGAATCGTTTTACTGAAGAGAAAAGAAAAAAAAAAAAACGTTCGTCCGTTAAGAACGAGATATTAGGAGGCCCGCAAAAGAGCGAAAGCACCGAAAGTTATTTCGCAACGCGAGCAACGATTATTACTAACACGCACTGAGTGGCTGATAATCACGCGCTCACACAATACGGCAGCAGAGACGCACTCGAATACAACCGCTCTCTAGGACAGACGCGAAGCGAGTCCCCTATGAATTATATCAAGACGTTCTAAAATAAGATTATCTTCGATAAGTTATATCTTGAGGTAATACTCAAGTCTTGTCTTATTTTCGAACTATGAATCTAGAGGGCATCTTAAGACCCTACTTAAGGCGGTCTTAAATATAAGAACGGACTATGAATACCGGCTTTAGACGATACAGGTTGTAGGGCCGTATTCATAGTCGAATCTCAAGTCTGCTCTTAAGATGATCTTGGTCAAGGCAGTCTTATTCAATCAAGATCGTCTTAAGATTGGTAGATTTCATAGTCGTGAAATAAGGCGATCTTCACGAAGAAGATTTCGTTCAAGGAGGTCTTATTTGATTTGAGGCCGCCTTGGCGAAGATCGTACTTAAGACTATGCTTATTCTCGATCGGCTGTTTCCGTACTATTTCTGTTGGTTCCTCCAATAGGAATATTGAATTCAAGGTGCAGTTTTATACCATCTTTATCGGCATTTTATATTTTCGGCATTTATATATAATACAAGAGCGTTTGTATTTTGCAGTTACGCAGTCGAAACGTTATTGCAAAACAAGTCAGCAAAGAAAAGAAATTTTCTAAAATGTCAAAAAATAAACATTACGCCACAGTTGAAAAAAAAATTTTCTTAGAAATATTAAAAGATTTTAAACATGTAATTGAAGTAAAAAAAAGTGATTCTTCAACGCTTCGGGATAAAGAAATTGCATGGGATGAAATCTGTAAGCGGTACAACGATTCGACAATGATTTTCCAAGAGGTAAATATAAAAGAAAGGTTATATTTTGAATTATAAGACATATTGTAATTATTAATATACAATTATTCGCGATTTATTTTTAATTTTATATATACTATATTTAATACTGATTAAGTAATGTAAATGTTATTCTTTTACAGAACGTACAGTTGCACAACTGAAAAAACTATGGACAAACATGAAACAGAATCAAAGATTATTGACAAAAGAAAAACAGGCTCCTCTAGCTACTGGTGGTGGTCCACCATCTCCAGAGACAAGTATTGATCCTGACGTAGCCGCAATTGCACCGCATCTTTTGGAAACAACTCCTATCCTTTTTAGTTCAAATATGACAGACAATGAAATAAAAGGTAAATAGTTTTAGAAATATATTTATAAGCAATTTGTCTCACTATTTAACGTAATTAATATTCTTATGTATGATAAAAGTATTTGACAAAAAAATGTTACAAGTTCTTATTATACTTAATTTTATTTAATTCAAATATATTTTATTTATGTTTCAGAGATGGAAAAACAGACTTTGAAGATAATAATTCCATTGTCATATCTGAAAATAATGACGACGAGGCAACAAATGAAAATAAAATACAAGATGGTACGTGAAATTGAAATAGATTAAAAATGAAATATATTTATATCATATACCTTTATTATTATTATCCTTATATACAAATATGGAAAAATCTTATTTATTAAAACAATTTATATTAATTTTGTGTTACTGCCTATTTTGTCTTTTACAAGATTATGTAATTATATATCCGTAATAAATATATTTGCATGTTTAAAGAGTAAACTTGTTTACAGTTAAGAATTTAAATTGATTATTATTCATTTTCAGTTGACATTAACAATTGAAGATACAATACAAGATAAAGAAAATCAAAATATCGATTTTTCCATTCAAGGTAATTATAGATGTGTGATTCTTATTGATCTCTTATTGATCTCTTTGCTGATCAACTAATGTAATACTGTTATATTTACAGCGGGTGTTTTGAAGAGAAAAAAGAGTTTGGATACTGTTGGTAAACGAAATACAAAAATGACCAAAGTAGAGACAAATATTACTGAAACTTCTTTAAACAATGAAAGTACTGTAAAGATCGAAAGAATAAAACAAATCATAGAACAAGAGAAAGAAGTGGCAGAAATACAGAAAACTCACGAGAAAAGAATGGCTGTATTGAAAGAAGATTTTTATAATAAAATACATGCTCTAGAAATTAGAGCAGCTACTGCAAAGGCTGAACTAGTTGAGTTACAGCTACGAAAAGAAAAAGAGAAATATGCTTCTTCAAGAGCATAGACTAAAGTTCCTTCAAATCAGAAAAGTTCAAAGTATTTTATTTTATAAGTATTTTATTGTATGAGTTGTTAAAAATGAGTGATATTATTTTTTTAGAAGTGTTATTCACTACAAATGATAAACAATTATTTTTGTTTATAAATGTTAGTCACTATAAAAAATGATAAAAGATTATTTTTGTTTATAAGTGTTGGTCACTACAAATGATAAGATTTTTTTATTTAAAAGTACTAGTTACTAAAAATGACAGATTATTTTTGTTTATAAGTGTTAGACTCTAAAAATGATGACAGATTATTTTTTTAAATAAGTGAGTCACTAGAAATAATAAGAGATTATTTTTTTATAAGTGTAAAAGATGAAAATTATTTTTTTACAAGTATTATTATATAATAAAGTAAAAAGTGATATTAAAGTAAATAGATTAATGGTTTATGTTTCTTTTTAAAAGATATCAAAACAGTATGTTATAAAAGTTTATTGAAAAAAAATTACATTGATATTGTATCAATAAAGTTTAAAATAGAACAAAAAATTATTTTGGTTGACTGCTTTTTATATTCATTACATCATGTATAATAAATATTATCTGAATAGTCTTTCTATGAGTGCTGCTCGTATAACAAAACCTTCGCCTGGTTCCCAATGTGGTTCATTAACTGGCACTTCCATTTCATTATCTTCCTCAATGATTTCCTCTTCTGGTAATACATCATTAAAAATTAATGAAAGATTATGTAGCACAGCACAAGCAACTACAATTGTGGTTGAACATATTAATTTGTTGCTTAATCCTCTAGCCAAACACGGAAATCTACGCTTCCATATTCCAAATATCCTTTTGACTATTATTCGTGTTCTCCTATGAAGTATATTATAACTGTAATAAAAAATATATTATTATTTGTTGGGTTTTTATGGACAATGGATGAATATAATATAAAATTAAATATATAATACTAACGTGATTTCTTCATCTGTCTGTGGATTCTGAAGAGGAGTTAAAAGGAATGGTAGACAGGGATATCCAGCATCTCCTACAAGCATTCCATCTAGTTCGCCTTGCCTATATCGCATATATATGCGAGAATTTTGGAAGATTCGGCTGTCGTGCTCACTACCTGGCCATTCCGGAACAATATCTAGAATTTCTGTGCGTGGCCCAACAATAATCTGTAAAGAGAAAAAGTAAAATAAGAATTAAGAGATAGTTATTGCTTGATCCTTTTGTATGAAATAATTTAAGAAAATATATGTGTATATACCTGAACATTTAAAGAAAAGTATCCTTTCCTATTTCTAAAAATTTCATCTACATTTTAAAGTCTTGTATGGACTAGACGAATATGTGTGCTATCTATTGCGCCATCAATACTAGGAAGGCCTATGCCTCCATGACCACGTCCAAGTTCTCTAAATAGTCTTTTATTCTCAGAACGTGATTCTTCTGACAATGGTATTTTTGTATCGGTTAATGTAGCTAGCTAATAAAATGGACACTCTAAACACAATTCGTGAAATTGTTGGTTGTGAGATCGTTATTATATCTCCTAAAACAAGCTGAAAAAATACATACTTATTAAATTGTTTGATAATTTATTGTTTTATATATATATATATATATATATATACATATAATATATACATGCCTGAAAACTTGCTGTTGAATAAAACCGTAAACATATTAATAACTGTAAAATAGGAGATATTGGTAAGCCTCGATTATTTATTTTGGCAAGTCCTTCTTTTACTAAAGGCAAAAAGCCAAACATTACTGAATTTTTGCAAAACCGAAATCTTCTTTTAAATTCCCATTCACTATACACTTCAAAAGGATTTTGATAATCACGGAGATATCGCTTAGGAGCACGCATCGGCATGTCTTCTATTTCTTCCTCATCACTCGAAAAATTTAACATCTCCAGATTTCTCGGATTTTCCAAATTCATTGTCAAAATAAAATTGTTGGTTAGGATTAGGTTAGACTACAGCATAAATGTCCCAAAAACGGTTGCTTAAGACGTCCTCGGACTCGTCTTGACGAAGATCGCCTTATTTTCGACGTGTGCGTGAATTTTACATCATATAAAATGATCTTAATCGACTATGAATTCACAATAAATAAGGTAGCCTTAAGCGCATGCTTAGATGCGTTTATGAATCACATCAAGACGTTTCCAAATAAGATCATCTTGAATAAGGTACGCCTTGAGAGTTTGCTCAAGTCTTTGCTTATTTTTCGACTATGAATCTAGAGGGCATCTTAAGACCGTACTTGAGGTGGTCTTAAATATAAGAACGGACTATGAATACGGCCCATAAACTTGGAGTAAATTTTAAGGTTATAAGCGAGATGAAAAGTGGATTTTATTAAAATTTTTACTTATGTACAAAATGAATTAATTTGGTAAACTTAGGGTGCATCCCGATGGATAGAGAAATAGCGGAACGGAACAGTAACGGAAAAGAGACATGGTGGGAGATCAACCAATCAGAGTAATTCCGTTGCGTATTTTAGTGACTTGGTTCCCCATGGCAAACATTTTAACGGAACGGAACAAAAACGGAATCATTTTGATTGGTTAGCTCTCTAAATTATGAAAGGCTAACCAATCAGAATGATTCCGTTTTTGCTGCGTTCCGTTAAAATGTTTGCCATGGGGAACGCAGTCACTAAAATACGCAACGGAATTAAAACGGAATTACTCTGATTGGTTGATCTCCCACCATGTCTCTTTTTCGTTACTGTTCCGTTCCGCTATTTCTCTATCCATCGGGATGCACCCTAAGATCGAGCGTCAGGGTGCAGTCCCATGGAGCGTATCGCGCCTATCGCGGATTGCGCGTATCGAGAATCTGACCAATCACGGATGTTCCGCTGTTTTCGATACGCCGCCGTTCCGCCGAATCCATTATTGTAGCGTAATACGCGTAATACACGTCGAATTGCATCGAATATAAACAGTAAAGTCGCAGCTTGGCCGGAGACAAAAAAAAAGACACCGAATTTGGAAGTTTCTGTTTTAAATAATGATCAACAACGAAGATAGAAGTCCTGTAAGCAGTATCTATTTAACATTTTTTAATATTATTATATATATAATATTTGTAATTGATTGTATTTACATTGTGCTTTTTAATAATATTTTGTGGTTAGTTTAAAATTTGATGAAACATGTTTCTTTAGTTTGCATTGATTATTTTGGTTTAATATAAATAGAAATGTATTTTGTTATGAATAACAAATTATTATGTTTATTATTCTTTATATTTCTTACAGCTAATAAAATGTGGATATTGTGGATGGATATTGTGTCCAAGACGGAAGGCATACGATAATGATCGCGTACTATCTCCTGATGCCAAGAACCTGATGGTTATATGCAATCTTGTTTCAGGTGGAATCAGCTTCTCGAATTGATTAGTAATCGATGGTCTGATCAATTGTAATAATTTCTCAAAAAGTGCCGGTTCCATTCGGAAATAATTAACAAAATTTTCATGATCTTGTTGCTCCAGTTCATTAACGAGATTATTGCTTGCTCCTTGTGCTAACCTTCGTTCAATAGTAAATATTGGTCTGACCCAATATTTCCGTTTTCCTTTATTAATAAGTTTTTCTCACTTTTTTTGAGTATAGAATATAGCGCATACATTTTAATAATTTTACGATATATTTCTTGCCTGATAAAAATACTATAATTGTGTTTTAGCCGCTTTGTTAATAATAAAAGCAAAAGCAATATTGTTTTTTATTTCATTCTACACCTGTTAAAACAATTGCGAATTTTTTAATTTAATTATGTTAAACAAATTAATATTTAATAAAATTTACTTACACACTATGGATATTTTTTGCCTGTTCTCTTTCTTTTTATGATCTCACAGTATGTAGTTCGCACAGGTTTTACAAATAATTAAGTACTTTTAATTATTCGAAGCTTACGCGATTCTCTTTATGAGCGATTCTGTTTATTATAGAGAAGTGACTGTGCAGAAGTCAGTTTCGTTCCTATGGTCCCATGAAGCGGAATAAGCGTAAGCGGATCGGCGGTTCGCCAATCACAAGACTGTTTAGTTGAAGGAAACAATGAAAATCGTTACGTGATTGATCATCCGCTTGATCCGCTTACGCGATTTCCGCGCCATTGGACCATAGGAACGAAACTCCCGCGTATCGAAAACAACGGAACGTCCGCGATTGGTCAGATTCTCAATACGCGCGATACGCTCCATGGGACTGCACCCTCAGCGTGAAAAGGTAACTTACGGAAGAGTTTGTGCGGTGGCCCTAAATGTACCTTTTCACAAAGAGGAAAAAGACACAGGAAGGAGCATTTAGGTGTTCACGAAGCTGATGAAAGTATCTATATATATGAGCGAAAAAAGTGGACACTCAAGATGGCCGCTCACGCGCGCCATAATTGAATCATATTATATTTCACAGGATAAGTTCCATTTAACGCTCGCAACGCTCGTGAAATCATGTCATTTTTGTTATTCATCAAATATTAAACAAGGACCAACGATGCTCGCGAACATTGCGAGCGTTAAATGGAACGTAGCCACAATTGTATCCACAACAAATATATCAACAGTTTCAACACTGCCTGCTAGAAGGCGCTGATAAACGTCAAAAAAAGTGGACACTCAAGATGACTGCACGTATTTCCGTCAGCGATTGCCCATACCCCCACTACCGATACATTCCCTCCAGTGTCTTTTTTCTCTTTGCTTTTTCACGCTGACGCTCGACGTCCATTTTCAGCGTCAAAAGACGTCACGTGACCAAAAATGACGAATCGGTATATTTATTTTTGATCACGTGACGTCTTTTGACGCTGAAAACGAGCGTCGAGCCTCAGCGTAAAAAGGTACCTTTATGACGTCTTTTGACGCTGAAAATGAGCGTTGAGCATCAGCATGAAAAGGTACCTTTAGATAGGTTTCGGCTAACTTCATAATCTAAAAATATTTAATTAAAATTAATCGAATGACTCACAAATCTTTTTAATTACACTTCAAAACTCTTCATACAAAATACAAACGATTCCACAAAAAAATTTTTTTATATTTATTTATGTCAGCTAACTAAACAGTGTAAAAATGATTAATTATTTACAATTATATCGATTAGTCACAAACGTTTTTAGTTACACTTCAAACTCCTTCATACGAAATATAAACAATTCTATAAGTAAATTTTTTAAGGAAATGCTGAGTGTCGGCTAACTCAATGCGAATAGAATTCGGTCCGAGATCTCGGCCCGAGAAACGTGTAGCCAATAAAATTGCCACTTTTCCGTAAAAGCTGCAAATTGAGGATGCCGTCCCATGGGCCTCGGAAAACGGAATCGGAACGGAATCGGAAGGCTGCATAGTGGGGGCTAACCAATCAGAATCGTTCCGTTCAGATTTTCAGTAGTCGGGCTCCCCATGGAGAATTTTTACGGAAACGGAATGCGCGTGAAGTTGAATGGACAATGCTCGTATGATTCTTCACGTACAATTGTGTTGCTGTAAATTTTTATGAATAAAGAGGAATAATGTCATCTGTAAGTATTCTAATTAGCGAATTTGGTTGGACTGCATATAAAAACCCATGTACACTATTCTAATTTAAAAGTAAAATGCAAGTACCTCAAAATGGCCATTATCTGCACATTTATGTGAATAAGGCTGCATTCGTTTTACTCGCTTTCGTGCTAAAAGCGACATTCTATCTTCCTTTGACACATAATGAGCAACAAAGATAAAATGACGTTTTTAGCACGAAAGCGAACAAGATGAATACAACTACGTTGTGTTAAATTATACTGTTGATGTAATGATAGCATTTATTTATTATTACAGGCAGCAAAATGTGGCTACTGTGGATGGGTGAATATAGAGTCATTGATTGTAACAAAAATTTCGTTTACATAGCAAAAAAATACTATATAGAATTATTCATACTTATAATAATTTTTCCATTTTCATCCATGTTTAAAATATGAGATGTATCATTAAAGATACCAACACATGAGTGTTGAAAAATAGCATCTATTTTCAACACCCATCCACAGTAGTCACATTTTGTTGCCTATAATAATAAATAAATGCTATCATTACATCAATATTATAACTTAACACAACTTAGCTGTATTCGTCTTGTTCGCTTTTGTGCTATAAACGTCATTCTATCTTTGTTGCTCATTATATGTCAAAGGAAGATAGAATGTCGTTTTTAGTACGAAAGCGAGTAAAACGAATGCAGCCTTATTCACATAAACGTGCAGATAATGGACATTTTGAGGTACTTGCATTTTACTTTTAGATTAGAATAGTGTACATGGGTTTTCATATGCAGTCCAACCAAATTCGCTAATAATTAGAATACTTACAGATGACATTATTCCTCTTTTTTCATGAAAGTGTACAGCAACACAATTGTACGTGAAGAATCATACGAGCATTGTCCGTTCAACTTCGCGCGCATTCCGTTTCCGTAAAAATTCTCCATGGGGAGCCCGACTACTGAAAATCTGAACGGAACGATTCTGATTGGTTAACCCCCACTATGCCGCCTTTCTTTGTTGCATCCCGATGGATAGAGAAACAGCGGAACGGAACAGTAACGGAAAAGAAACTAAATAGAAGGCTAACCAATCAGAGTGATTCCGTTCCGCTTCTTCGCAGCCAGGTTCCCCAAGGCAAACATTTTAACGGAACAAAACAAAAACGGAATCACTCTGATTGGTTAACTCTCCAAATTATGGAAGGCTAACCAGTCAGAATGATTCCGTTTTTGTTCTGTTCTGTCAAATGTTTGCCATGGGGAAGGGTGCATCCCGATGGATAGAGAAATAGCGGAACGGAACAGTAACGGAAAAGAGACATGGTGGGAGATCAACCAATCAGAGTAATTCCGTTTTAATTCCGTTCCGTATTTTAGTGACTGGGTTCCCCATGGCAAACATTTTAACGGAACGGAACAAAAACGGAATCATTCTGATTGGTTAGCTCTTTAAATTATGAAAGGCTAACCAATCAGAATGATTCCATTTTTGCTGCGTTCCGTTAAAATGTTTGCCATGGGGAACCCAGTCACTAAAATACGGAACGGAATTAAAACGGAATTACTCTGATTGGTTGATCTCCCACCATGTCTCTTTTCCGTTACTGTTCCGTTCCGCTATTTCTCTATCCATCGGGATGCACCCGAACCCGGCTACAAAAAAGAGGAACGGAATCACTCTGATTGGTTAGCCTTCTATCTAGTTTCCTTTCCGTTACTGTTCCGTTCCGCTATTTCTTTATCCGTCGGGATGCGCCCTAATGCAGCGTCTATAATGAGTAGTGTAAAGTCGTAGTTCTAAGGTCGTTAGCAAATTGACCAACCACAGTCAAGTTTTCTTATGTATTCTTGACTGTCATTGGTCGATTTGCTGTACGACTTTAGAACTACGACTTTACACTACTCATTGTAGACGCTGCATAAGGCGGGTTTCACACCTTAGCAGAAAAGCAGAAACAGAAGCAGAAAAGCAGAAGCCCAATCAGAACTCTTAGGCCGGCTTCACATCTTGGCAGAAAAGCAGAAGCAGAAAAGCAGAAGCCCAATCAAAACTCTCACTCATAGTAAGCAGTAGTGTAGTGGTATATACCAATACATACTGTCTACTATGAGTGAGAGTTCTGATTGGGCTTCTGCTTTTCTACTTCTGTTTTTTCAGCTAAGGTGTGAAGCCGGCCTAAGAGTTATGATTGGGCTTCTGCTTTTCTGCTTCTGCTTTTCTGCTAAGGTGTGAAGCCCGCCTTATGCAACAGAGGCTGTGTTTCAAAATTACTGTCAGTACTGAAAAACTAGCCTTGTGTCCACGATGCTAGAACTCGGTCCGAGATCTCGATCCGAGAAATTCATAGCCAATCAAAGTGCAGCTTTTACTGAAAAGTGACAATTTTATTGGCTACACGTTTCTCGGAACTAGAACTCGGACAGAGTTCTTGGATCGTGGACACAGGCCTTAAGGTACCTTTTCACGCTGACGCTCGATGCTCGTTTTCAGCGTCAAAAGATGTCACGTGACCAAAAATAAATATACCGATTCGTCATTTTTGATCACGTGACGTCTTTTGATGCTGAAAATGAGCATCGAGCGTCAGCGTGAAAAAGTACCTTTAATTTATGTGACATGTACTATAGATTTTCAGTACTGTCAGCAATTTTAAAACACAGCCCGTTAAGCCCCCCCCCCCCCCCCCCCGCAGTAGCTCCATCTGCTAGTGAGAGCAGCAAGCTGTCGGATGCTTCTCTCATTTCTCCGCTGTATATTTGACACTCTGTATTCCTCTCTTTCCCTCTGCTGTGCCGCGCGCGCGCATGCATGCATACATACGTGCACACACCTTTTCTATACGTATCTACGTATGTATCTAAATCTCGAAACGAAAAACATCGGCAGATGGCTCGAGATCTATGTTGATGATTAATAATCCCCACGAGTCTGAGAAATTGATGGTAGCCGAGTGGTGGAAAAAGGAGCGGAGCAGCGACGGGTGACGGCGACGGCGACGGCGACGGCGACGGCAACAACGAGGAGAGCGACAGTAGTGGAGGCATCAGCAGTAAGTGTCGAGGGATTATCGGAGTAGCGACGTGCGGTTCGGCGCCATCGGCGCCCGATCGGGATCGTTTCGATCGTTAATCGAACTTGTCGTCTTGGCGTCGCGCAAGAAAGAAGGAGAGAGAGAGAGAGAGAGAGCGTTAGAGAGTGTTAGAGACTGCGCGAGAGCGGGAAGAGAGAAAGAGAGAGAGATATCTCTCGTGCGCGTCGGAGTGGCTCGGAATATGGCGTTTGTTTCGATACACGTTATCGCTCCGCCGCGGGACACCGCCGCCCGCTGCAGCTGAATCGGAGGTCCTCCCGGGTACCGCGAGCACGAGGACGAGAGGGGGAGAGGCGGTCTCTCCTCTCTCTCTCTCTCTCGTGTGCGCGCGCGCGCGCACCCCCCTCCTGTCGATGCTCCGGAGGAGGCAACCCCGGCAGCCCCGGCATCCTCGTCGTGAGCGCGCGCGGCGCGCAGCCGCTCGTCACCGACGGACACGCGGATAAGATATATCGCGTCATTGATCCTGCGATGCCGAAGAGGATCCGTGAGGATCAGACGAGCGCACAATGACGTCCCGCAGTTACACCAAATCTTACAGCCGCAAGGTCAGCAGTGTAACGCCCGGCAGTATTCAGTTCGACAAGCTCTTCCGCGAGAATAGCAACCGGCCGTCCGCCGCCAAGTCCGCGGGTACCGTTGGCAAATGGGGCATTACGTCCTTCACGTCTATCAGGAGCACCAACATCAACGGTATGCCCTCTCCTCCACTGTTTACTTGACTTCATGCTCAACGCTACCACTGACCACGATCAAGCCCGTCGTTCGCGCGGTGGGCCAATATTGTCATAGCTCTTGCACTTTTGCGCCTTTACAACAGGCTCGATTGACGTTGACCGCGGGACTGTCCAGTTTTATAATTCAGCACCCAAAAATTTATATGCTGAAAATGTACGCCTGCCATGTTTACCATTGAAAGAGAGGCGAATTTATCCGTATATGCCAAGTTTTTCCATCTCGGAACAGTCGTAGCGTTGAGCTATTAACGCACAATCTTGATAGTAACATGAACGTAATAGATTTTGCAAAATTTGAATTGTCCTTTTCTTGTATAAAATCCTAAAAATCCTAAAGAATCAATCTGTATCGCAGAATAACGACATAAGCTACATATATCTGTAACGTAAAAATGATCAAAATTGACAGAATCTATTTTTAAAAGCTGGCAACTAATATAACTTGAATGTTAAATAGCAATGCGTTACCACGTGCTATCCTACCACATACATATCCTCATTGTTCTCAGTTTGATATATAAAAATTTGGAAATTTAGTAGGACAATTGTAGTACAAGTACAATATTATACATTTGTATAAACCACTTGGACTTTGTACAGTATTGTTTCGGCGCCAATATATTTTATTTTGTCATATGTTAATATGTAAATGAGTAGATATTTATATGTAAACCATATCTTACGGCTTTTCATTCTTGATCAAAATATTTCTTTATCCAGAAGTGACAATGGAATATATTCTGAGATGCATTTAGAATACTGTTAAAATTATTTAACAATCTTTGTTGACCATAAAAAAATATATGATATAATATAAAAGATATTAAGTTGTCAGCATTGCAAAATTGTTCCATTTCCAGGGAGGAGAGATGACATACATACTTTCGGCGCGAAGAGAATGAAACTTGATTATGGGAATCAGAATCGCGTGAATCCCGGGAAGGATCCGTTCTCCTTCGAGACCGATCCAGACAACAAGTCGGACGCGTCCCCGGCGGTTGTCAAACCGAAAAAATTCTTCAAAAGTCGAAATGTCCCGCCTGTGGTGGAAGAATCTCGCCAGGATGTGGCAATTTACAGACAAGTACCTGATTCGCAATACGGAAGGGCTCGTGCCCCGAAACAAGCCCCGCAGCAGCAGCAGCAACAGGCTGTAACAAGAACTCCAATTAAGAAAGTAATAGAAAGTTTAGATAGCACTGATACGCCCGATATCCCCAATCGGGAGGAGAGCAAACCGCCAATTGTCCTGAGAATATGCAAAGGTACAGCACGATTGGTTTGCGGGGACGTGCATCAGGACACTCAGGAGACAGCTGAGCCCGACACCTATAGGATTTCCACTCCCCTCGCTAGTCCCTCGAAGGTGGACATCGAACGTAAGACCTTCACGGCGGAGACGTCGTTCAAGTCCGATCACAGATCCCTACGTACGCATCAGCCCACCGTCGTCTCCGCCGTATCGATCCCATTGGAGAATTCGGACATGCGAAGAACGACACGTAGTCGCGCCAAGAATCTGCACTTGGACCCAACGGCGACGACCTCCGTTGTCGCGCCGTCGACGACCCCGGTGGTCACTCCCAACTCGCACGGTTCCGGCCTCTCGCTGACACTGAGAAAATCAGTAACGGACTCTAATAATACACTCATCTCTCATTACGACATCGTAAAGACTGACTGCAGTTCAACGTATTCCTCCAAACCGACGATCGAGCCGTTGATTGGACGCGATCAGCCACTGCCAACCACAACTCAAGAGCTGATCGATATACTATCGAGTGATTCTGACACAAGGCCATCAGCACCACCACTACCACCATCACCACTACCACCACCACCACCACCACCACCACCACCACCATCATCATCATCATCATCATCATCATCATCATCATCATCATCATCATCATCATCATCCTCATCATCATCATCATTATCATCATCACCACCACCACCACCACCACCACCACCACCACCACCACCACCACTCCCACCACCATTACCATTACCACCACCATCATCATCATCATCATCTCCACCATCACCATCATTACCACCACCATCACCACCGCCACCGCCACCACTGCCACTACCACCACCATCATCATCATCAACAGCAGCAGCATCAGCATCAGCATCATCATCATCATCATCATCATCATCATCATCATCATCATCATCATCATTATCACCATCATTACCACCACCACCACCATTACCACCAGCACCACCATCATCACCACCATTCCCATCATTATCATTACCACCATCGCCACCATCGCTAGCATCGTCACCACCGTCATCACACGTAGCACCACCGCCACTGGCTGCTAGTATCGATGACAATAGTAATGACAATACGGAGAATGTGGAAGAAACAACGCTGGAGAGTGTTGCAAACCAAGTAGAACAACATTGCTCCATAGATGTCTCAACGAACCAAGTTGTGGCCGAACCCGTCGTAATCGCGCAACTCGAGCCCGAATCGGAGCAAGCGGAGCCTGATGGCGAATCGGAACCGGAGCTACCGTTGATCCGTGCAACAACTGATACAGTTGCCACCGTCGAGATCGCGGCCAAGACTCTGGTTGATCAGGATTGGTTTTCGGGCAGTGACGACAGTGAAGGTGCTAGTGGGAACGCTGAGAGTGAGGTACTGCTGCACGTGACTAGCACAATCTCAGAGTCGCAGATCTCTGACCCACCGTCGACGAGTGTTTCATCGATCAAGCCTGTCGTTAAGAAAGGTAGTATCTTCAAGAGCCGCTCAACTGGCGCGACCAACGGGAACAAGAGACGGGCGTTGTACAAGCATAAGTGGTGCGACAGCGACAAGGAATCGACCGTTACGGATACGCCCAACACTGGCAACAGCACGCCGACTACTGCATCCAGCTCCAGCAGCGCAGGACCGGTGGCGTACGAGGAAGAGTTTGAGCCTTCGCAGCTGACGAGAGTCGTCACTTATCCTGCGGCCGATGCGGATTTCGAGGATGAAGCCGATGCGATCACGAGCATTCGCTGTGGCAGAAAAATTAAAGGGGTGAGTATATTACGTATACAATATATATTTTATTGGAATATTGATTGTTTCTTTAGAGAATCTATTATCAAATACAGAAATTTTATTGATGAAAGATTCTCATAAACCCTTTTTCTTACAAATTAATGGATAAGATTATTTCTAATTTCAGTTGTATAAAACGCTAAATTATAAATGTATGATGCATTATACAATCACTTTATATATATATGTGTGTGTACGTGCATGCGTGCGTGCGTGCGTGCGTGCGTGCGTGCGTGCATGTGTATATACAATGTATATACATGTACAAGGTGATTTATTTTGAATCAACACATACTTATTTAGTTTTTATTTTGACTTGCAGTTCTATACTGTAGTAAAGAATGTGAAAAAAGCTCATCAGATACAAGAAAGTGGAGAATTCCAAGAGTTTAATGACGACGTGGAGTATATCTTAGACACTTTGAGAGAAAATAATCCGAATGCTACTCGTTGCCTTTCAGCCATACGATTAGCAAGTAAATGTATGGCTCCTGCATTTCGTATGCACGTGCGTGCTCATGGTACTGTTGCCAAGTTTTTTAAAGCTCTTCATGATGCAACTAAAGATCAGGTATAGATATTCTCACATATGACAAAGTTATATCCACTTCTACGTATCCATATACATTACACATTGCATAAATACTTATTAATAATTCTTATTAATTTAATTTTCTAACGCGCGCGCATGTGTATTTGTGTGTGTGTGTGTGTGTGTATGTGTGTGTATTATATATTGATATTATTATAACTATTTTTGTAGAGCCTTGGTCTATGCACAGCTACAGTAATGTTTGTATTAAGTCAAGATCGTTTGGCTATGGATCTTGATCGCGATTGTTTGGAATTAATGTTAAGTCTATTAGAATCTGATGCCAGCCATAAGGATGCTCTTGACGATTGTGGTCTCAGTCATGCTGAACTATTAAAAAACAAGGAAAAAGTGCGTCAGTTATGTGCTGATATACAAGCTCAAGGACATGCTAAGCATCTAAATCTAGATAATATCACTGTAAGTAATTTTTCTGTATGCATTCTGTACATTTGTATACTTATTCTCGTATATGTACACAATTGTACACAATTTATATTTATGTATCTTTGTTTCTATCCGTCCGAATAATGGAAGGCCCCGAATAATAATAATAATAATAATATGTCGCTTTCAATAGGTTGGTCAGCTCGCTATGGAGACACTCTTGAGTCTTACGTCAAAGCGCGCTGGAGAATGGTTTAAGGAAGAATTACGAGAATTAGGTGGCTTGGAACATATTGTAAAGACAGTTCGAGAATGTCACCGTCATATTAACGGCCAGAATGTTTTAAGATCTGGCTGGACAGATCCTTTATTAGACAAATTACGTAAAGTTGACAGATGTTTACGCGTCTTAGAAAATGTAAATGCTTCCCCTTCTTTTTTTCCTTTTTTCCAATATTGCACTTGTCATGTTATAAAGAAGAATGGCTAAATGGTGTTGTTTTTAGGTAACTCATATGAACGAAGAGAATCAGGTGTATTTATTAAAGTACGAGGAAGGAGTATTAGTAAGCACGTTAGCTAGTTTATATCATCTATGTGGACAAGAGATTCCCATTTATCCAACAACAGATCCAAGCGATAAAAGTTCCACCGGTGCTGTTGTTAGAGAATGTCTTTTTGCAATTATTAAAGTTCTCATCAATCTTACTCATCGGTTTAATGGACAATGTAAGATTTTTTTTAACATTATCAATACATTTATTGGCGAAAGCAAATTAGATGTGGTTGTCTACAATCTTTCCGTTCTCATTCATTTTCATTTTTTACATTTTTATTGTTAATTTATATAATCTCGCAAGGTAGAGTTATTCAAAGTTATTCACTATAAAATAATTATGTATTCTTTTTACACAGCCTTCGGTAGCAAATCAGTTGGCGCACAAGTTGGCGTTTTGGATTGTAGCCTATTTCTTTTATTACGCGTGCCTGAGTCACTTCCAGAAGAAAAGCGATTTGACATGATGATGTTGGCATTAATTCTATTGATAAATTTGGTAGAGCAGTGCGATGATAACAAGCAACTTCTTATTGATTCAAAGGCACCTCCGTCATCAGAAAATATTTTCGATGGTAGGAATTCTTTACCTCTTTGATCGAACGCACGCGGATTATAAAAATACAAGACCGTTATTTTCTATCTGTATAATTTCAGTGGAGGAAAACGGCGTGGCATCATTGATCGATTTGTTTTACAAACAAGAGGAACTTGCGCGTGCCGAGGAACAGAAAACGGACGCGATTCTGGACGGAAAGAAAGATTCTGAGCAAACGGAAACGGTATCGACCACCACTAAATCTCAGGAAGAATTTATTGAAGAGACTGTCACGAAATGTATGTATTACGTTTACTTCTGCGCATATATATATTGTTTAAGAAACCCCCTGTATATATATATATATATATATATATATATATATATATGTATATATATATAAATGGTTCAGAACTTTTCAACTCAATTTTTCATAAGGAATAACGCTATGTACTTAGTGGGCGGTCTTTAAGAAACAACCTGTATATATATTCCCAATGTTGCTCAAATGCTTTAAAATATATTAATAATAGTGCATAATATACAATTTGCAATCTTGCAAAAACAACAAGTGTTTTAACACCCGCGAAATTGCTTTATAGTATACTGTATGCCCTAATCACAATCAGATATACTTATTTAAAAGAAGAATTATATATATTGTTACTTACATATATTTACATATAACATTAGAAACTATCGACATGAGTCTTTACAGAGTCTTATCGAGAAGAAAAAATCCAATATATGCTCACATAGTCTTTACCCGAGATCATGTCATACAATCTGTACGTTTTATTAAAAACGTGCAGATGCACTTGTAACTTGTAATTGTTATTTCACAGTGTTACAAAAAGCTGGACGACATATGGAGCATACGTTAATTGGAGCATATGTAGTACTGTTACTTGGATACTTAATAATGGATAACAAGGTAAAAATTAATTAAATAAGCATGATTAATTAGCGATACAAGTGAAAAGTAATACGCTTATTTCCTTTGTCATACATCGTCTCGTCTAATAATGCATTTAAGGAATAAGCGCGGTTCTTATTCGCTTAACGAATCTTCTTTCTATTGTTCACAGGAGTACGAGTCGCTGGTACGAAGTAGACTACCGGACAAGAACTTCGCCACTATGGTATCTGTACTTCAAAAATTCTTCAACTTCATGAATCTGACGGCATCGGTAATTATTCGTAGTAGAGTATTCGTCATTATTCCGAGGGAAACAAAATTTTGCTGCAACTTTTATTCGTGCACGTTTGTTTGACAGAACGAAGTGAGTAGTTGCGGAATCGCCGCTACCGAGAAAGTAATCAAGTTCCTAAAGATGTCGGATGCCAGAATCGAGGAGGAGAAGAATGAGTTACCATTGCCAGCGTTAGAGGACACCAATACGATGCTCGACTTAACTTCATCTTGATCGATATGTTATGCACACACCTGACGGCATTTCTTTCATCTGGCATACACCAAGAGCCAAAGTTGTATTTTTTTGTCCGACAGAAAAGAAATTCTTTTTATTACAATATGGATGAACTTGGTTCATATTCGTATATTTTGATACATATTTATTCACTTACATAATTTATTGTTGTAGGTTTCATTATTATTCGTGATCCGATTTATTTCCTTATTTGCAATGCGGAAACTAGCTTGTATTCTAGTTTTAAGAGAATAAATTAGGATAACTTGGAATTATGTATAGGGATCACATGTTGTAATTATAATTGCAGGGCACTCTTATCGCAATTACATCATTATTGAGTACACGATATCACTGATAATTCGAATTAATGAAAACAGCAACGTTCTTTTAAAGCTTGAAAGAGACTGTCAAGAAGAATAAATGATGCGATACGCTTCTTGCCAGCCTATATCTGATTTTCTTTCTGTACGCGAGATCTTGACATCGTACAATCAATTTTTTAAATGATGAAAAATATCCAATGCGTTTTAAAATCTGATAAGTGAGATCGAACAGCATTAGTCACGTTGTATGTACACTGTGACCGGCTAAAGTTCAACATGGCATTCTCTCCTTTTTCTTTTTTTTTTTTAATGTGTGTTTAAGGTTCTTTTAATATTCTAAAATTATATTATGATATAAGCCTTGTAAATGTAAATTTATAAATTATAATTGTATCTTATATTCACAGTTTCGAATTATTGGATCCCATTTAGCACTAAATACAAACGTAAGACGGATTACATGGTTGATGCGATGCGTGGCGAGACGAGGCGAGGCGAGATAAGGGGGCGAATACGAGAGATATTCACGCATTCTATAAAAATAGTAAAATTTAAAGGGAGCAGGACGCGCACGTAATACGTTGTTATATTTGTAGTAAAATCGCCGTGGAGCACATATATATGAAGAATCTATGTAGAATAAAATACCTTTTTTAAATATATATAATATATAATATATATTAAATATGTTATATAAATATTTGTCCCATTTATGTCAGGATTAGTTGCGTTAAGCAATGAAACGTTACTCTTATTAATTTTTTATTTTAGCTCGTTTTTTTTATGTGCTCATTACAGATTTTTCTTCTTTGAAAGTTCTTTAAAATTTCGCGTGTGAATATGCGAAAATGGCATTAATATTGCAAGATTTTGCAATCGTGTGACACACTCTCTCCCCCTTTATCGCCCCCCCCCCCTTCTTCTGCTCTCATTTTGGAGAACTTTCGATTGTCGAGAATGCGTTATCGCATGCATAAACGAGAGAGAAAGACTGTGTTCAGCAAAAAAAGCTATTTTGCAACTATTGTAAAAATGTGGCTCTGATTGGCGTATGCTCTTAATCTTGGCTAAATTTAAGAATATACATACACCAATCAGATTCATAAATTTTACACACAACTGCAAGGCAGAGCTTTCTTTGAATGTCTCTAAAGCCTTGTGTCCACTAGAGTCCTATAATCAGAGAAGCGACATTAGCGAACTCCTTTTGATTGGTCAATTGAGTCACGTGGTTTAGTCGCCATTTTGTGTACCACTGTCGGGCTTCATATACAACAAAATAGCGTGCTCCGTACTATTCAGTGCTACATAAAGAGACAAAGTAATTAGAAATTATAAGGTAAAATCTTATTTTATATAATATGTAATATTATTATATTATTATGAGTCTGTTTCTCCAATGTCAGTTAACTTTAACCTATATGATTGTTATGTGACTGTATGCTCCAAACCCGCTTTGTTGACGGCACCAGCTGTTACAAGCTCATGGACACTCACTCACACACTCACGGATCAGCTCCTAAGGTACACAAGATGGCGAACCAAAGTCATGGTGGGTAAATGTCGCTTCTCTGACTATAGGACTCTAGTATCTACGATCCGAGAACTGTGTCCGAGTTCTAGTTCCGAGAAATTTATAGCCAATCAAAGTGCAGCTTTTACGGAAAAGTGACAATTTTATTGGCTACACGTTTCTCGGAATTAGAACTCGGACACAGTTCTCGGATCGCGTGGACACAAGGCTTAATGGCCGTTACTTTGTCGCCACCGTCGCCATCAGAGTTAATTTTCTGCATGATGTATACGTGGTTGTAGTTCTAACTGATATATCATTATATAACATAATTTTATATTACAAAATCTCGTGGAAATGAATATAATTTGGAATCTGTCTATTTTGGCACGGCCGCCATACGCCACGTGGCAAATCAAGCCTCTAGACGCAAAGAAAAGGGGTATATATATAATATATATATATGTATATATATATGTATATATGATGTTTTTTTTTTCTTTTTACGCGGCCTCCGCGTGGCGCGTTCGGCACGCTTCGTTTGGAGCTCCCCGTCAAATGTATTTCAGCTTCCTTTCCACCGGTGTTAAGAGCATTATTTTGCGATAAGGACATTAAAATATGAAATTTCATTGTTCGATCATGATACGATAAATAAAAATATTTCGTTGTCTTTCATACCGCTACATATACAATTGTATGCTTTATAAATATTAAATTCCTTATTACATGCATTAATTGCGATTAATTTTTTCATTCCGCTTGCACAGAAATATGTAAAAAAAAAAAACGGATAGAAAATTAAGAAATAAGAGAAAAAAAGGAAGATATTCGTAAAGTTGGTATATTTGTCGCTTGGCACAAGACTGCTGTCTAATGCAGCTTGCAAGAGTAATAATAATAATGACAACATATAATATATTTATGAGGTAATTGTTTATTTTTACTTATAGGTGTAGACATAAATCAATTTAAAGCGCTACTGACCACAGCGATCCACGATCTGGAATCGATGAGTGATCTGCATGTAAACGCTGCGGTTTTGAGCCGCTTGATTTATCGAATGAAGAGCAAATTTCGAAATGACAAAGGCTTAAGGTACATGATCAAGTTGAACAAGGCGTTACTCAACTATCACAACATGTCTCTGAAGAAGGAGTACACGACTTTACGATTTAATCTCCGAATGGAAGACGGGATGTACGTTTTACCGAGTAGACAAAGTCTGGAGTATGTGCTTGCAAAAACACAAGGCTTTGGAAAGCTCGTGGCTAGAATAGAGGAAATCTCCAAGTGCACCTCGCACTTGTTGAAAGCTAGAATCAACGTGGGCCACGCATGGAACGTTGCTCTAATCGCTTTTGCCACTACAAGCAGAATTTGGTATTGTCTTTCAAAATGTTGCATTTCGTTAAAAGTCCATATTATAGTCTCTTTCATTCCAACACAATAATATACGTTTCTTTGCATTTGCAGGTTTCAGGCGAGGAATGTGATGAGCAAATGTTGCAAATGGTACGACGAGTTGTATCAATGTGCGAAACAGTTTCGATATATTGGGATAAAATCTTGGCTTCCAACGAATCAAAGCTTACCACGCGACTTAAAATCGTGGCTCTGTTTAGACTGGCTAGATATAGACACGATTGAGTATGTTTGTAATTACTTGATGAATTTCATTAGCACGAGAATGAATTGTCACAATTGTGTTTTACGTTATGATGCTTTAGCAACCATAAATTACAAACCTGGCAGAGGATATTTGGAGAATCTTCGACCAAAGTACGTAATGATACTGAAACAACCCTTATTATACCTAATGAAGAGACTGATGGTTCAAGATTGATACAAGACAAAGTTGCTTCAACAAATTATGTATTAGAAGATAGACCTGTATTAAATACTGATATAAATGATATTGGAGGTATGTACCGATTAGAGCAAAGTTGTAAAAAGATATCCTTCTCTATGTATATATGTATAATATACGTATATACATATACATGCATAAAATATCTATTATGTATTATGTATATGCATAAACATAAACAAGATTTGAGGAAATAAATTAATTTTTATCAAGTTTAGATAGTATCTCACTATTTCAAGCAAAGAAAGTTACATCTTTTATGAGAAAAAATATTTTATTTATAGCATAGATAAATATAACTGATAAAAATAATCGTTATTATATAATTGCTTTTAAAAATACATGTAGAATGAAAAAGATAAAGTAACTGGGAAATCATTTCACGTTTTCATATAAAATATATGCCATAATTTTACATGTAAATAGTAATGAACTAATATTTATTAAAGAATTATAATCTAATTCTTTTTGTAATTATAGAGTTGTAAAATTTTGACAATTTCTTTTATTTCATTCCGTTATTAATTGTACCAAAGTGTATTAAAGCTATGTTAAAGTAGACTTACTTGGTACCTCAACTCTTTATTTTTTCTGTCATTACATAAATAATTAAAGACAATTAAATGCTTAGTTCTAAATTTGATAAAAATTAAAAGCAGATAATATAGCTAACGTGTGCATGCACGTATGTGTGTGTGTTTGTGTGCGCGCGCGCGCGCGTGCAGACGAACAAACAAAAAAAAGAAATTTTCTTTTATGTGTTAATATATTCTACTTAATTTTTGTAGAAGTGATAGATCGAGAGGTTTTTAAGAGAAGCCTTCCATCAAATGATAGGTCCGCAACGATGAAACGTAAACAGACGGACATCAACGAAAGTAAAAGCCTAAGAGAACCAAAAAGAAAAAGAAAAAAAAACATATCAGGTAAAAAAATCTAATCATGTGATTACAATAGCAATAATTAATTGAACAGTTCTAATATAGTTACGTGCAAGTCAAAGAAATTCAACTATCTAATTTTAACATACTTTACATAACGTAAAATCATATTAAATTATTATATATATATATATATATAATATTATATATATATATATATATATATATTTAAATTATGTGATGTGTACAACTTGACAAAAAGAAAAAATCTAAAGGAATATAATTTATATATTTTTCCAATAAAGAGATTTTTTATTCCATACGTGCATATTACGTGTCCATATCGTCACTTAATTCCTTTATCGAAGCCAACTAAACTAGAATACGCTCTCGAGTTATAAATTTGAACGTAAAAGAGACCTGTTGTGTTGCATAAAGAATCATCCAAATCATCTGTTGCTGGATAACATCTTTAATTTTAGTTATGGGCATCGACAAGCGTATTATCGAAAAGAAAAGGATGGGGAGGGGAAGGAAGGAAAAACGGAAGAGAAGTAGCAGGAGAAATTAAAGGCGACATGTAACTTGAGTCGGTATGCGTGAATTAAATAACATTGAGCAGTAATTGGCTTATATCGTGGGATTTTCCATAATTGTGTGATACACGTATACACGGTGGGATGATTAAGCGCCGTAGACCGGGTAAAGATGGCTCGCGTATCCGCTCCGCGGTCTCATCCAGAATTTCAGGCCGAAGAAGTCAGAATGTCTCTTCCGCATGTTGTTAAAGCAGCAAGCGCGGAACTGCCGAGTGCCGCATATATCGGCGCATTCTCGTCCGCACTGGTCACAGGGAACAGTCTCACCAAAGCTCCATAGTGCGCATACTACAATAAAACAGATGAAATTATTGAAAGATAAGCCTTAAAAATAAAAATCTTACATTATCTTATCATTAAATTATATGATTTTCGTTTTAGCATATCGTCAATCTATCAAATATAATGATTTTTATATGTTCTCCTTTTTCATTATATTCTTTTATTATTATTATTATTATTCTTTTCTTTTATATGTTCCTCTCTTTCAAAGTTCGAGTCAATACACAAATCATACATCATGGAAAATAATTAATATTGCACATTGTCAAAACCGACATGCTTCCAAAGACAATCAAATATTGCACAACTCTTTAAAAAATTTCAAAATTTTCGTAATAAAAAAAGAAAATGGAAGGTATAATGTAGTTCAATAATTAGAACACAATTTTTATCACACGGATGGATCAGAGAGAAACTTGTAAAGCGCGGAAAGAAGTTTAATACAAGTACAAGTATACTATAACGCGATGCATTTATGGATGTGATAGCGAGGCCGTCGATGTCCGGTAATGAATGTCAATCAAGTAATTACAACTTGCGATCATATTATGCAGACCAATGCATATCTTTAGAGAACTTTTTTAACTTTCGAAATTTTGATGCTGAACTAGCATAGTGATTATTTTAATAGACAATTTCTTAATTTAACAGCTCGATATTATAAAAACACAAAATAATGCTGAGTTGGAGATTATAATATAAAAAGAATCTCATATACACTCTTATATACACATGTATACATATATACATATAATACATTATTATAATTTTTATCATCTTTCTAAAAAACGATATTTAAATGTTTCAAAAAGTATGTGGGTCATATATCTATTTTGCAATTTTACACTTAAAAAAATAATTATTTAAAATATTTATTTTTTTATGAATATCACACTTAATTATGAAGGGGAGGATTAAAATATGCCGAGGAAAAACTTGAAAATCCTAACTTATTTTATTTATAAATTATTTTAACCCATAATACAGAACACGATTTAATTTAGTAATTAGTTGAGAATTATCGCTTGGTTTCTAACTAAAGATAAGTAATAATTTCGAAATATTAATGAGAGCATATTTATGGACTCACTTTTTCGATGTTTGTCAATTTTTTTCTCTGAAAATGTATATAAAGTGCCGATATTACTTAATAATTAAAGTTTTCTTGAATTATAAGTACTTTTTGAAGTAATGTACATATATGGCACTTTTATTTTAAAATTAATTGATTGTTATCACACAAAGCGTGTCATGTCTCACTTATAATATATTCTAACATGTTTTCATGTAAAAGATATAAGACACAATTTCGATCTCGTTTGTTCACCGCGTTAAGTAGATCAATTTTACAAAATCCCCCTTAATTATTAACCCCTCTATTATATATTATATAGAATATCGTGAATTACGAAGGAATTGAACAATTAAAAAACTATTTTTAGCATAAACTGCAATAGCTCGCTGTTTCTGAGAGATGAACGTGAAATCCAGCGATACCACTTGGTGCTACGTGGACGGTTGATCCGATTATCCCGTAAACACAAAAGAAGCTATAATATAGACACCGCAATTATTAACTTCACTTAGCTTCCCTTTGAAATCTCAGCTATTTGTAATTAGCGCACTTTATTGCGACAAGTATTGTGCGCGATATTATATGGCATCGTGTACCTATTAAAAACAGCGCGAGCAGTAGTGCGTATTGCTACAGGAATTTTATATTGCTTCTCTCAAAATCTTTTACAAAATGAAAAGTGAGAAATAAAGAAAATTTCTCTGGTGTATGATTTTTTTTTCAAAATTTCAAATAACATTTAAGTACGTACGCGCAACAAATAAATAAAATAAAAAGTATATAATCCCAAGCACTGGCACTGATGTTATGTTCATCCTATTTAACGCATCTTTAGTATCAAAAACGAGAGAAATGTGTCATATTATAAGTGTACTGCAGTTATATACTGTAGTACAGTTTATAAAAACAAGGATTAGAAAATTTCCTACAAATAAAATCAACATAAACAGAGCTGGAAGATTCCGTAACAAGTGTGTCAGAGTTTTTCAACATTCGAATAAAATTGAAATAAAAATAAATAATTAAATTAATATTTCCTATTATTATTATTGATTTATTCGAATAAAAATATTCCTTAATATAACAATTTAGATAATTAACGCAGAAAGAGGAAGTTGTATTGGAAAAGACATAATACAATGGATAATATAGTTTAGGATACATATGTATAATAAATAATGTATAATAAATAAGATTTCATTACCTGCGAAAAAAAGTAGCATCCACGGGTGATTCATTTTTATCAAGTATTCGCGATTAAAGGCGAATTCGCGATGACAAGCTCGGCACGGTGATAAGCCTGATGACTTGAATTGCGAATGTGTGAATGCTGCACTTCAAAGAATAAAAAGATGTGAAATTAGTGACAACTTGACACGCAAAGAATTTTGAAAATGACGCTATTAATTGTTGGTAAAATCTCAGTAAAATCTCATTGTCAGTAACACACGTATCTTGAATAATATATAGCTCTGATATGCGCAAAGTAATACGATAGTAATGAAATACGAGCGAATGCTTTCCAAGTTAAATTTCATTAAGTCGTAACTTTAATTAGAACACACACACACATTAGCACCTTTAATAAATGCACAGTTTGACGATATTATCATAACGCGATTGTTTCGTCTCTCTCTCTCTCTCTCTCTCTCTATATATATATATATATATACAACATAAGTTTATATTATAAGTATGTATAAAAATAAAAAATGGAATTGATTGCTACATAATCTTAGGCATTAGAAAAATTGACAAATTTTCGATCGACATATACGAATGTATGTACAACGAATTACCAAATTGGAAAAATTACAAATAAGAAAATCGAAAATAATTTTGACAGTTGTACGTATAATAAAATTATATTAAAATTTAACGTTCCACGAGAATGGAGATATCATCACAAATTGGTACAAATTATTAAGAGAGAAAGAGAGAGAGTTTCGCTGCGGGTGGTTACTTACCCTTTACAGGTGAATGTCGGGAAGCGAATGATAATCTTGAGGGGTACTGCTACTTCTAGGTATCATCCCCACTATCCAAGATTATCTCTCCCACCCCCAATGCACGCAAACGCTTTGTCGTTTTGATCTAGGAATATCCGCTATACGCAGAACGTCAAATCACGATTGTTAATCAGTAAAATCGGAGCATTGAACCCATCAAATGCGAGCTATATGTATATATATATATATATATATATATATATATATATATATATATATATATTATATATATATAATATATTTACACTTTTGGGAAAGTGAAAAAACGAACTAAACAAATCGATTTAAGATTAAGTATTTTTATTCATTGTTTTCTTTTTTCTTCAGAATTAGAAGAATCAATCAGATCGAGTTTCAAAATTTACGTACATATACCTGTTTATTTCCCCGGAGGACAATTTGCAGTTAAACCAGGCTACTTTAATCCTACGTAAATATTAATCTAAGAATGGTAATCGAAAGGATATCGACAAGCAACATCGCGTAGTGCCTCCCTTGTGAAACATTTGTGCGATAAGGTAGTAATTGCGCTGAAACATACGGAAGGAATATATGCATTTAATAACGACTCGTCTACTCGATGAGTTGAAAGAAAGAGAAAAAAGGCTTGCTTGAAAGTCCGAGAGTCGAGGCATATTTAAATCTGTTACGCCCGACTCTCAGCACAATTTATACCAACAAAAAATTTTGTCAAGTTTGTTATCATTACATTAATATTTCGAATTTAATTATCGACAATATACTTGGAAAACTATACAATACTTTATCGCCGCGCAATCTCGCGAACACAAAGCAGATTTTCTATTTTACTCTTCTTCTCTTTAGTCTTTAGTCTTTTAAAAGTTTAAGTTGCAAAGTTGAGTTAACGGGTTGGGGGGGGGGGGAGGCAAAGACGCTCGTGCAGTTAAAGTGTAGGATCTATCACATTGGAACGATTCGAACTAGGGTAGTAGACAATCCGCTCCCGACGCTTGTACTCCGTTTCGGGAATCGACATCTCGCACTCGACAACGGCGGGATCTAGCGTGTCCTCGACGACGATATCCAGCGACGTTCGTGGGTTATCCTTGTACCAGTCCTCCGCCGAGGATCCCCGATCGTTGCTCTCGATTCCCTCGACGTAGAGCTTCAAAGACGGCCGTGGTCGCGCGCCCGTCACCACGCACGTTAAATTCACGTGAGTCTTGTTGAAGGGGTAAGTGCGCACCGTCATATCGCTTTCCGGCACTTGAGGACAAGAAGCGATTCATCAGTGAAACAGGGCGAATCAGTTAAACAGGGTTGGTTCGATTACAATTCTAAAGTGAACTCATGGGACATAAACCCTGCCCTCTGACAATGAGGTGAACTTGCCGTAAACGATCATCCTCGTCGAATTGCTCGCTTCGTCCTGGAACGTGCTGATCGCGCACGTGTATTCCCCCGTCATGTCTATCGTAACGGTCTTTAATCGTATTACCGAACGCGACGACGGATCCCTAAGGTTTTCAGCTGGATATTCCGCGAGTCCTTGGATGATTCCAATATCTTGTGGCGGTACTGGTGACACACAAATCACAACACATCAAATTTAGATGTTTGGAAAAATACGCGGTAATACTTTTAGGAAGAAGAGTCATCGTCGAGTCCAATTTACATATAATATATGTATAATCACTTTAATGTATGTACATACACTTCTGTAGCAGAGTTTTATAAGGATGGCGACGTTGCACAATCTTTTCCAATAAAAGACATTAATCAAGATCAAAATCTCCGCCTTGTTATACATGTGTAGATATTTAAAAAAATGTCAAGTTACTACTCATACAGCACATAGTCGACTAAAAGATGACAGATTTTTGGTACAGACATCTTTTAGTCTGAGCATATAGACGACGAAAAGATGACTAAAAGACAACGAATGTCCCAGTAAAAGTCATCTTACAGCCTTTAGCCATAAGACGTCTAAAAGATATGAATTTTAGACATTTTTTAGTCATCCTTTAAAATAATATTTTGGATATATTTTCGTTAATATATTTAGAAATATATAGAAATATAAAGAAATGATCATATTGCAGTATTTATCACGAATATCTATAATTCTAATCTATAATATATTAACAGTAGGTTATCAGTATGTTTCCAGTATGTATGGTAATTGCATACAATATTATGTTACTTTTATATGCACACATACATTTATTTGATTAGGTTATATTGATTTGTGTACTGTGTTATTTTGAAAAAAAATATATTTAAATTAAGAGCATTCTATTTCCACATAAATTAGATGCCTTGTTGAGATTACATTCAACGCACATACGCGAAGAAACATTGTGCTTTGATTAGTTAGAGGATGAATTTTAAGCTTATTTATATAGTTTCAGAAACGGACTTTACTTACGAGAAAACAAATAATCCTTGCGACTCCTAGCGGCGTGAACCGAACTTATGCGAGTTTGTGGCTATCTAACCTAACCAAGAAAGAGCGCTTTCTTGCAACGCGACGATTTTTTATGAAATGATTTTATAAAAATTTTAAAATAATATTATTTATTTTGTTACACACATTGCTACACATATTCATTAATGACTAATTTTTGCATAATTATATTATTATATGCTGTTAGAGATATCTTTTAGACATGTTTTGTCTTGCCGAAAGGAGGACTAAAAAGATGACCAAAAAGACATCTTTTCGTCAACTAAAATTAATTTTGATTTTTTGAAGACATCCTTTAGACGGCTTCTAAAAGATGACTTTTCGTATGATCAGAAAGATATCTTTTAGACGTCTTTTAGTCTTGCCGAAAAGATGACTTAAGAAAGATATCTTTTCGTTATCTTTTAGTTTTATGTGCTGTATGGGTAGAGATATGCGAACTATTCGAATTCGAATTTCTATGATTCGAATCTGAACTATTCGAAAATTTCGAATCTAAATAATATATGAATCATATATATTGTTAAAATCACATTAAAAAACTCTACGCTAATTAGCTGTTGCAATTCGCAATTGGCAACTTGTGATTATTGTACAAGTCCCCTTACAATTATGAGAGCCAATCAGGACGCACATGCATGAGCAAGACTAATTTAATCCAGACTTTAGCCGCCTAAAACAGTGTAGTACATTTACATTACATTTACATTACATTTTGTCAATTCATTACAAACTTTTTTAATTTTATTTATAAAAATATATAATTTAAAATATAATATACTATATGATTTATGAATAAGTTTTTTATTTTTAACTATGGTTGTATCAAATTATAAAAGTTCAATTATATGCGTATAAAAATTAAAATAATGTTAAGAATAAATAAAACGTATCTAAATAAATAAAACGTATTGAAAATAAAATAAACCTATTACTTTTATTTTTAATTATCATGTAATTTTAATTACAATAGATAGTTTCAATGATTCGATTCAATTTTGTCCGATTCGCTTCGATTCGGGCGGATTCGATTCGATTCGGATTCGAAGTAGAAAATAAAATTCGATTCGATTCGATTCAACATAAGAAATCTTTGATTCGCTACAAGTTACTATTATTATTAAATAATTATTTTCCAACTTTTCTTATTTGTGTAATATATCGTGAAATTTTTAAATATGTACGCAAATATGGATAAATTTTAATGTAATTTTTGGCCTCGAGTCGCGCCCTGTGGCTCGAAAGAAAGGCCGCTCTTTAAAAAAAATCTTAAAAAAAGAAAAGAAGACGCGCGAAAAATTACAGACTATTAAATTAACTATATAAACGGCGATACGTACGTTTTCGAGTCGCGTCGCGTCGCGTCAGAATCAATAATCGTATGTCGACCGGTCGAAATGAAATGAAACCGATTGAAAAAAAAACACAGTTAACCGACTTGATCTTGCTGTTGGAATTATAATTTCCTGAATCATGCACCGTGACATCATGCGACACGATACATTGCGTAGTTAAAAAATCAAAGTATCCTGACGTAAGCGACGTGTACGCGGGGGAAGGGAGTATTTCGAGTACTCGAAGACTCGTACTTTTTCTCTCGTTGCTCATTACACCGTGCAGTCTGATATTGATTGTAATAGTAAGTAAGTTGGAGCTGCGACATTTTCCCTTCCCACGGTCGATCCGCGCGTCGCGTCGTTTCAATGCGCGTTCGCGTTTCGCGAGCGACAGCTCTCCCCTCTGGCGATGTCCGACAGGTAAATTTAATAACGCGCAGATATATAGGCCGTGAGTTATAATGGGATCGCGTGGGGGCGGAAAGGCGGTGTAAAGAAAATGTGTAAATTACTCGGTGGAATCCACTGATAGATCTGATACGCTTGGTGAAACCATTTGATTACGAGTCCGTTCTCGTCTTCGTCAAGCTCGTAGGCGCAGACCAAGTCGACCGGTCCGGTGCCGTTGCGCACGGCGAGCGGCACATCCAAAGACCTTATCGAGGTACCACGGGCCCCTGTGAAAACATTTTTCGGCGATATAAATAGTTACACATACGACGATACGTACGTTTTCGAGTCGCGTCGCGTCGCGTCAGAATCAATAATCGTATGTCGACTGGTCGAAATGAAATGAAACCGATTGAAAAAAAAAACGCAGTTAACCGACTTGATCTTGCTGTTGGAATTACAATTTCCTGAATCATGCACCGTGACATGCGACACGGTACATTGCGTTATGAGCGAAATGATGATGCCTGGCAAATGGTTTGAACGTTTCAATGCCGAAAATTAAGTAGAAACGAGACTTTCGGGAAAATGCAAGTTATTTAAGAAGCTAATGTGTTATATTATATACAACTTGAAATAATTTTACGAGTTGTGTATAATTCTCCCTGGAAAATGTCGTATTCTTTCACGCCGCGTATTGATCTCCGTGTCGCGCGATCGAGGAACGCGCCTGCGAACAATGTGGAATTTACGCGTTCTCGCAGCACTTGTCACTTGTTCAAACGAGAGCGTGAATCCCGCGGGCGTGCGTGCGCGTCGCGACGGCTGGTGCACCGCGTCTCACTCACCCGAGTAACATTGAAATATTAGAACAACGATCATCGAGGGCGAGATCGTGCTTGCTATCGATGGCATTGTTCCCAAGGTCCCTTTTCACACTGCTGCACAATTAAATACGGCTCGTCTAACTCATATGTTACACCATAGCCGATAGGATTCTGCGCAGCGTCATGTCGAATCGCGCCTCCCTCGACGCGACGTCGGTGTCGCTGTCCTATTATTATTATCGCCCATTATCGCCACGTTTAGCCGCCCTGACCGGCTGCATCTCGCTCGTACGGGTCAATGACGAATCCGGATTTGGCTGCGAGTGATCCTTTACGGTACCTTTCTCTCGGAAAAATGCCCAAACTGATCGACCCTATATTGATATAAAAAGCAGAGAAAATTCATAAAATTACCAAGTAGTCTGTGCTGCGATCAATCAAGTTCAACAAGTGATCGGGCCGGTTTCCACGAGATTACGTACAATCATATATGTATAATCTCTGTGATTATACACTGTTGATATGTAAACATATCAACAAATATTGTTAAACATCTTCATCTGTTTAACAAAGTTTAAAAGACGAAAAGGAGGTTGTAGAGTTTCTCGTTAAAGAAACCTGTAAAGTTTAAAGTTGCCTTTTGCAAATATAAAATTTAGTTTTCACCCCTTTATCGTCTCTTAAGGTGATGCTGGAGCCGTCCGCGGTACTGAATTTTTATAAAAAGATTTCTTCCTATTACTTCCATAGGTTTGGAAGATTTCATAAATTTTTATTAAAAATTTTTTTTTTGTTTTCAGCATAAATACTACCCAGCAGACACATTAATTATTCATACTTTCTATTATACTACGTATACTTCCATTTTGTAAAAGGATTTCCAAATCTATGAAAGTAATACGAAGAAATTTTTTTACAAAAATTCAGTATCACCCATACAGCACAGACCATTGCAACTACATTGCAGCAACGTTGCTACGTTGCAAATTGCAATGGGCGCGTTCAGCGGACACAACGGTTACACAATAGTTAAGTAATTCGTCAATGTAATTGGTCTAGATTTCGGGATCTAACAGTAACAACCAATCATTACTAACTGCTCACTGATCACTGTGTCCGTTAAACGCGCCCAATGTAACATTGCAGAGACATTGCAGAGACATTGCAGAGATATAGATCCACAACATACCAGCACATGCTAACATGACATTAATATTGCGGAAACATTGCAAATTCGAAATTCTATTTTAATTACGATTTAGGCTGGCTTCACATCTTAGAAGAAAAGCAGAAGCAGAAAAGCAGAAGCCCAATCAGAACTCTCAGGCCGGCTTCACACCTTGGCAGAAAAGCAGAAGCAGAAAAGCAGAAGCCCAATCAGAACTCTCACTCATAGTAAGCAGTAGTGTAGTGGTATATATCAATACATACTGTCTACTATGAGTGAGAGTTCTGATTGGACTTCTGCTTTTCTGCTTCTGCTTTTCTGCTTCTGCTTTTCTGCCAAGGTGTGAAGCCGGCCTCACTCATAGTAAGCAGTAGTGTAGTGGTATATACCAATATATACTGTCTACTATGAGTGAGAGTTCTGATTGGACTTCTGCTTTTGCTTTTCTGCCAAGGTGTGAAGCCGGCCTTAAGCCTTGTGTCCACGATCCGAGAACTGTGTCCGAGTTCTAGTTCCGAGAAACGTGTAGCCAATAAAATTGTCACTTTTCCGTAAAAGCTGCACTTTGATTGGCTATAAATTTCTCGGAACTAGAACTCGGACACAGTTCTCGGATCGTGGACACGAGGCTTTACAGGCTTTAATTACAGCATGGAGGAAAGAATAACAAGAGGGAGCATATGTTCCCCTCGCCTGGCTAGAAAGACGTAAGGGGGGAACGGTAAACGCCATATTGGGGAGGACACCGAAGCGGGACGATTTGAAATAACGGAAAACGAAAGAAAAAGTGAAAAGCTTATATATATGAATAAAATACATATACGTATATATTAATTTGCAAAATAAAGTTTTATTTCCTTTAGCATATATATATTTATTGTCCTTTAAATAAAATCAATTTGTTAAAATAATGTCGATCGCTCTTATCAAGATCTGTTGCACTTTTACACATGTATTGCAAGCGAACGTTCACATATTTAGTTGCAATTATTCGAATTAAATGAACGATATGATTATCAATTCCAGTTTGATCTAATGCATGTTCGTGCAGTTGGAAAAGTATTCTATTATCTTCAGTAAAATAAGGTAAAATTTTAGTAAGAAAGAAATTGACATTATATTTCGGATGTAATAAAGTAGAATCGCTTTCTGTAAGAGCCATACGTATAAGTTTTTCGCAAACCTCGCATATAGATGTAACATCTTTCGAAGGATATAGTAAACTTTTTTTATTTTTTCTTGAAATTAAATCATGATGATAAAAACTCATCGCTGGTTCTGTCAATGCATTAACACATTCTTCACATTTAATTTTTTTGCTTACAAATCGTACTATAAAGCCTGCAATATATGATATAATACTACGAGAAAACCTCGAAATTATTTGTGAGTTTTTATCACAATATAACGCAATGTCATATATATCTAAGTCTTTCCAAATCTCATCATTGGAATTAGCTTGTAAGTCTGTATTATCACAGTTCGATTCATTAGTTTGTAAGTCTTTATTATTATCACAGTCTGATTTATCAGTTGCTATTGTCGGTTTTCCATTATTAGCAGATTTATTTATTGTTGCAATCGAATTTAATGACGAGGTAAAACTTAATATATTAATATTTGATAAAGGAATACAATTTCTGGATGAGTCTTCTTGTAATTCTAAATGAAGCAAAATTTTTTTCATTGCACTTTGAAATTGCTTTGCACTAGGATTGTTATTACATCCAAATTGTTGTCTTATAACACTAAAAAAAAGTTCCAAATGATCTTGACTAAATTTATAAGTACAAACATATTTTGTAACAAAAGACTTGGTTCTTGGTTAAGCATATCACATACTCCGATTAAACTATTAATTGAAATACAAAAACCTAAAAACCTATCCTACGTTTCTACGAGTATGAATAAGCAAATTTCCATTTGGACGTTCTTTTAATTGGCTAATATATTTAAAACCTTCATTTAGTTTTGCATACATAATATCTTTATTATTACAATTAATTGGTGCCTTATAATCATACTGTTTTATATTTCGACTATTAAAAATATCGAACAAATCATTCATTAAACGAATGAAATAAATTGTTGGTTCACATCCCTCAAATTGTGATAATTTTAAATTGTTGCAAAATTGAAAGGAGTCTGCTACTGAATTGCTGAACGTTTGTGCAGCCAGAAGCACTTTCATTTTTTGTTTGTAAAAGTTTACATGTGCGGACCGTAGTTTGTTAGCAGCATGTAAACCTTCTTCTTCTTGTAATTTTTGCAGCTCTTTAATGTATTTCCATGATACTATATTGTTGTTTGGATTCGTTATGGTGCATTTCTCCCCAAATACATTTCGAACAATTTTTAATAAATGACTCACATCTAAGAAAATAAAGATTTTGTCTAATGTGTTCGGCAGATGGAACCATGTCTGTAAATAATTTAAATCAAAATTTGCTCATAATAAACGTGCCATTGCAAAATTAGCTGAAAGACCATCAAAAGTAACAGCAACTACTTTTATGTTATATTCATGCACTGTAGAAATACAATGTAATAAAAGATTTTTCTTTTCTTCAGCACTTATACCATTAATTAAGTAGTAGGCAATAGGAATTTTCCAGTTTTGGTTTAAACATATCAATAAAAATACTAGTGCTTCTTTAGCATGAATCATGCAGTTTGAATTAGAATTAAATCCTAAATCGACGTAACCATAACATTTCGAACCATTATTATCAATCTGTTTTCTAATAGCTATTTCATCAAATGTTATACAAGCATATAATGGAAAATCGACTAAAGCAGCTTTTTCTTTTATGCAATTTAAAGTTTCAACATTGATATCTGGAGAACCATCAATAGATTTATACCATGCACTTAGCGTGAATGAGGAAGACACTTAAGAAATATATTTCTTACATATTTATATGCACGAGGAGAGTAATAATGTAGGGTTAGTGCAAAAGACTGCAATTCTGGAGAGTATTTTCTAGAGATAGGAATATTAGAATGCTTATTAAGCTGTCTGTGAAATAATTCAAAATTTGCTTTACCGAGTTTATGTAACGTTTCATACTGCCCCTCATTAATAAATCTTCTTTGTTTTATTTTATTCAAAACGCTATTAAGTGTTTCAGTTTTTTTTCTTTTAACTTAAGTTTTTTACGTAAATTATATATTTCTTTTCTCAATATATTAATTTTCTTCTTGTACTTGTCTCTAATTGCACATTTTGTTGGAGATTTCCATAACATTGTTGGTGAAATACTCGTTTGTCTGTCCTCAGTTGATTTTTTCACGTCATATAAGAAAGGAGATGTATTAATTGCCTTGTCACATATTGAATCTGCAACATAAAAATTATTATTTACACAATACAAAGAAAAAATCTAAATCTAAAAATATTTAAATCATAAAAATTCAGGTTACATAATTTTAATTACAAATAATTTTAAGTTACATAAACTTACTTTTTCTTTTTAAAGTATTTAAAGCTACTATTTTTTTATTTTTCCTTTGCACTTCTTTCTGTAAAAGCTGCACCTGTTTACGCAAAATTTTAATTTTATTATACGAAACATTATTTTTTGTTTTTTCGGGGAATGACAAATTTCAGATGAAATATCTGTGTTTTCATCCGCTGATCTCATTAATGGAAAAGTTGGTTCTTTGTCGCTCATTAAATCTATTAGATAAATACAAGTATAAAACAATGTTATAATTATTTTAAATATTACTTTAAATAATGTTATTTGTTAAACTTACGAAGAAGAGAAACTTTATTATATTCTTTATTATTTTCTGTATTGACATTTGTAGTAGAAAATTGTATCGGTGCTGAAATAAATATATTTTTAATTTCTTATAAAGTTCTTTATAAAGTATTTCTTAAGTTTAAATTATTACTTTCGAAAATATTACATCATTAATTTCTAAAATAAATTTGTTAAACTTTTATTACTACACTTTTAAGACTCTCTAATGTATACATATCTGTCATTATATTTACTTTTTAGATAAGTTACGTAATTTTAAAAAATTTTTATCTATTATTTACATGTAATCAACGTATGCTGATTATCAATATAATATATATTTTTCAAAGGTGATCTATCGGTTATATTTATTACATGTGCCTGTTTCTGGTCATTTTCAGATATCTATAAACATTTATTTATTGTAATTGTCTTACATTTTTTTAAGCATATCATTTTTATAACGTTTCTTTTATCATTTATACACTACATTGTATATTTACATTATATATTTATATACACTATTTTCATATTTTATCCATTTTTTATTTTTCTCTGTTCATCTTCTATTTTTATATATTTTATTTAATATTTTATTAATTTTATATTTAAAATTTACTTACGTAAGGAATGGCATTTTCTCTTAATCTAATGCACGATAGAGATGTACGATCTATATACTTCTCTTCAAAATGTAAAGAACCAAAGTCGACTATTTGAATTAATAAACTTTTCTTGTAATTTCATAATCTCTATCCATTTTGCTCTTTTCTCCGGATTTCTAGGAAATCTATAACAAACAATATGTATAATTATATATACTGTCAATAATGTACAAACAATATAATTATAAAAACTTGACAGAATCTGCAGCATTGTGCATTACACAAGAAACTTTGCAAGTTTTTACAAATTTGACTATTTGAGACAATAACAAATAATAATAGAAAAAGGACAAAAATTCAACATTTTATTTAACTTTTCTCAATATTTACGTAAAATAAATTGTACATACCTATAAAATGTTATTTTTTTAATTTCTGACTTTAAGGCCGGTATTCATAGTCAGTTCTTATTTTAAGACTGTCTTAAGTAACGTCTTAAGATGCTAATACGGCTCTGTGATTGGTTTAGAACCATATAAGACTTTACTTAAGATGATCTTAAATATAAGAATTGACTATGAATACGGGCCTAAGTCTGAAATATTTTCCTTGTTAATATTTAAGGTGCTGTTGCAACCTATTGCACTGCAACACATTGGCATTTTATAACTTTAAAACTTTTTCTACTCTTTATTTTATTCTTTAGGCGTAGTCAACGTGTTTCAGTCTGCATACACGTACACATCACACACCACGTTTTCTCGATATTTCACCAAACTCGAACCTGAACCCTACCCAACAAAATTTTAAGGTAGGGTCTAAATGAGGTTCGGTGGAAACGACAAGAGTTGAGTTAGGCTGAAATCACATGGTACGGAATAGAGCTACGGAATAGAACGTGCGTCATAGAACCAACCAATCAAAGCTATTCTGCAGATTTTCTATTGGCTCTGATTGGTTGGTTCTATGACGCACGTTCTATTCCGCAGTTCTATTCCGTACCATGTGATTTCAGCCTTAGCGTTACTGTAGTGTTGCCAACTTGATAAATGAGTTTATATATAAGTCTTCCAGAAGACGTTTTATTGTCGAGTTTACTTATTACTATTATTATTATTATTATTTATGCACGTTTCTTTGGTACTGTGCAACTAAAATTATGGCCCTCGGATCCATAATATTTTTTAATGTTCTGCTAGATACATAACCTTCAATATGTCAAGCTACTGTTGATATTTTGAAAAAGTGAAAATGTGAAAAGTGAGCAGATTTACTAGGATATTTGTAATTTCATTGGTCAACATCTAGTAAATTTGCTCACTTTTCACATTTTCACTGTTTCAAAAGATACAGAATCGACCCCCTTGTGTCCACGATCCGAGAACTGTGTCCGAGTTCTAGTTCCGAGAAACGTGTAGCCAATAAAATTGTCACTTTTCCGTAAAGCCTTGTGTCCACGATCTGAGAACTGTGTCCGAGTTCTAGGGGTCGATTCTGTATCTTTTAAAAAAGTGAAAATGTCAAAAGTGAATAAATTTACTAGATGTTGGCCAATGAAATTACAAAAATCTTAGTAAACTTGCTCACTTTTCACATTTTCACTCTTTCAAAAGATACAGAATTGACCCCCTAGTTCCGAAAAATTTATAGCTAATCAAAATGCAGCTTTTACGGAAAAGTGACAATTTTATTGGTTACACGTTTCTCGGAACTAGAACTCGGACACAGTTCTCGGATCGTGGACACAAGGCTTAAAAGCTGCACTTTGATTGGCTATAAATTTCTCGGAACTAAAACTCGGACACAGTTCTCGGATCGTGGACACAAGGCTTTAGGCCGGTTCCACAATCAGTCGTATGTCGCTGTCGGATGTCGTATCGTAAGGCCGCAACCAGTTACAATCAAAACATTCTTAGGCTGAAATCACATGGTACGGAATAGAGCTGCGGAATAGAACGTGCGTCATAGAACCAACCAATCAAAGCTATTCTGCAGATTTTCTATTGGCTCTGATTGGTTGGTTCTATGACGCACATTCTATTCCGCAGCTCTATTCCGTATCATGTGATTTCAGCCTTATGAGGCTTGACTATGATTGGTTACGGCCTTACGATACGACATCCGACATCGACATACGACTGATTGTGGAACCGGCCTTAGGAGCAAGCCTGATCACGTGAGCTTGTTGTCGTTTCAACCTAACCGGGTCGAAATAATATACATACATGATTTACGGAAAATGGACGGATCCTCCGGTCTTCTGATTTCCCGATTTATTTGAGATCGTAGAGCGTGCATTGAAACGGATATCGGATTCGGTAAATAAACGATAACAACTTCAACTAAGCTCGATTTAAACGAGGAATCTAAATGTCATCCCTGCCCTCGTTATTCTCGCATCCGCCTCGTTTGTTTATCTCTCTCTCTCTCTCTCCCTCTCCCTTCCCCCTCCATCCCCCTCCCCCTCTCTCTTCTTCACGAGTCATTTTTTCTTACGTTTCTTTTCGCAGGACGCGGGAACGGCGGGAAACGATAAACCTGTATCTCATGCTGTCTCAGCCTAACACGACACCGACGCATCCGACCTAAGGAATCTAACCACAAGGCATTAGTGAGTTTCTTACAACATTTGAATATGTACGACATGATTTAATACGTGCAGCTTGTTAAAGTTTCTAGAGTTTGTCGTTTTCTCATCGTAGCGATATCGAATTGCCGATTCTTTTTTCCTGACGATAATTGACATTGAAATGAACCACGTTTCATCTAATATGTTTAATAATAATTCATCGGATAGACATATCAATAGCAAACTTTCGTTTTAATTTGTAAATTGATGGTTATCTGTATTTGAAGCACGAGTTGCGGGAGATTCATTTTGGCTGGAAATGTAAGATTTTGGCAAGATTCCCGAAAACTGAATTTTATGTGCATTTTTCAGAATTTTTTGTTTTATCTCTACAATAAGAATGATAGTACACAAAAAAACCTTAATTTTTATTTAGATATAAGCGCATGATATTGCACTTCAATAAGACTGTAGTAAAGAAATCTTAATAGTTTCAAAATACACATGTCTGTTTTATTCATACAACTTCAGATTCGTATGCATGTGTGGTTGTGTTTGTAATCTCTTGAAATATCTCGCGTACATATATGTATGACTGAAGAAAGAGCTCGATTCCAAGTTGGATAAAATGTAAAATTGTTATACTTGTCTCTAGAGGAAATCTTTTATTTCACGTGTTACAAGTTAATACTGAAACAATAATTTCAGAGCACATTAGTTTGAAATACGAGAGAATCTCAGTTACTTTCGACAATGAGCGACAGATGGGAAGATAATAGAACATCGTCGAGGAGGCATGATAACAGACGAGGAGGCAGAAGGGAAAGAACAGATAATCAGTTTTATAGACGCTCCAACAGATCCTTTGGGGATACATGGAATAGCGATTCAAGTACAAGGAATTACGATAATGATTCATATAGAAAAAATACTGATAGTACGAATCCTTTGGATGGTATGTCAAATGGACTTGTTATGTACATTGATACCAACAACATTGGCAGACTTATCGGGAGGGGTGGCAGCAAGATTAAAGCTTTAGAAGAAGAAAGCCATGCCAAGATCAATGTAAATAAAATAATGTCCTAAAAGTAATCAATGTAATGTAAAATGTAAACAAAATGTAATCCGTCACATACAATCCTATATATTCAATAGCTTTCTTTTGCCCATCATCTAGATCGACAGACAATATGATGGAAATGGACAGACTGCTGTGACCCTAATTGGTTCAGGTGACGCACAGCAACGAGCTAAGAACTTGATAGAGGAATTGTTTACTGATAAGATTAATACGCAGGAAAATGTAGAATCTGCGCAAAGAATGGAAACTGCTCAACCTGAGCAGAAACAAGAGATTGATTGGGTTAATTTTGATTGGGTCAAGGCTAATGAAGAATATGTATGTTTTTTTTGCGCACAATAATAAATAAAGGCTCGACTATTTTATGATTACACAAATACAACTACATGAGCGTATAACGATAATTTTCTTTCCTTGGCAGGAGGAACGTCAGAAGGAAAGGTGGGCGGTTTTGCCTCCTATTATTAAGAACTTTTACAAAGAGGATCCGGCCATTGCTAATATGTCCGAATCGAGAGTAGCTCATATCAGAAAGACCAATAATAATATAGAAGTTCGACACGTTTTTGAGAACAAAGGAGGCTCCGACCAAGAGATGGAAATACCAAATCCTGTAGAAACTTTCGAGCAAGCTTTCCAGGTAATGTAGCAATTGAGCTTATAAATTTATTTAATACTTTAACACGGATATACTGATGTACATATATTACTTTATTCTTGTTGTAGGCGTATCCAGATGTCCTAAGAGAGATACGAAAACAAAAATTTGAAAAACCAAGCCCTATACAATGTCAGGCATGGCCTATTCTCCTGAGTGGTCGGGATCTCATTGGGATAGCGCAAACTGGAACAGGTTTCAATTTTTTTTACCTTCAAATCTCTATTGTTTATGTCGCCAAGTATAAACGGCGGTACAATTGTGATTTCAGGAAAAACTCTCGCCTTTTTACTGCCCGCTTTGATCCATATCGATGGGCAAGTAACCCCACGCGATGAGCGTCCAGGACCAAATGTTCTTGTTATGGCACCGACGAGAGAACTAGCTCTGCAGATTGAAAAGGAAGTAGGAAAGTATTCTTATCGTGGCATTAAAGCGTAAGTAAGCGTTGTTTGTTTCGAATATCTTTGAATATCTTTGTAAAAATCATGTATTCATAATGAAATGTAATGATTTTTCTCCTTAATTGAAAACTGTTTATTTAAGAGTGTGCGTATACGGTGGTGGAAGTCGTAAAGCACAAATAGACATTGTGACGAAGGGTGTGCAAATAGTAATTGCGACTCCCGGAAGATTAAACGATCTGGTTCAAGCAGAGATATTGGATGTGTCAGCTGTGACGTATCTTATACTTGACGAAGCTGATCGTATGCTGGACATGGGATTTGAACCACAAATTCGTAAGACTCTTTTGGGTGTGCGGCCAGATAGGCAAACTGTTATGACAAGGTATGTATAAATTGTATATATGTATTTTTTTTAAGATTTTTAAGATTTTCTCTGTTGAAATGGGATTCTTTTAAGGAAAAATTACTCATAATTTTTTATCTTATCATGATCTGTATCCTTGTTAATTTCTATTTGTCAAGTTTATTAAATGTGTTACTTTTTTAAACACAAATAGGTAATTTATTTCTATATAGCTTCTCGAGGATATGGTACTATTTGAAAAATCATGTATAGCATTAATATATTATATGTGTATAAATAAAATTAATATAATAGATATTAATATATTTATTCTTTTATCTCAGCGCTACGTGGCCGCAGGGTGTAAGACGCTTAGCCCAATCGTATATGAAAAATCCGATTCAAGTATTTGTCGGATCACTCGATTTAGCAGCTGTTCATTCTGTAACACAGAGGATTTTTATGGTTAATGAGGATGAGAAAATAGATATGGTTAGTAGTATCTCAAAAGTATTAATGTGCTTTCTTACGTTCCTGAAAAATAAGAACTTTGAGACAATATCCTTTCAAAGTATAATTTTCTGTTTACATAAATGATATGCATATGATACAGAATTGACTATATATTATCTTGGAGATGTCATATTGATTGTATTGTCGTTATTAATATATTGCAGATGCACCAGTTTTTCCGGGAAATGGGCCCTCGTGATAAAGTAATAGTATTTTTCGGTAAAAAGTCAAAGGTGGACGATATTTCGAGCGATTTGGCTTTGTCGAACGTCGATTGTCAGAGCATTCACGGCGATAGAGATCAAGCAGATAGAGAACGAGCGTTAGAAGATCTAAAAACTGGAGCTGTTCAGATCCTTCTCGCAACTGACGTGGCTAGTCGAGGAATCGACATTGAAGATATTACGTAAGAAATATGAAACATACATCTGATACATATATACATACATAATTATATATATATATATATATATATATATATATAAAACATTACATCGAGATACAACATTGACATATTTTTGTCCTTATTTTAGACACGTATTGAATTATGACTTCCCGCGGGATATAGAGGAATACGTTCACAGAGTCGGTCGTACTGGACGCGCAGGCCGAACGGGCGAGAGTATTACTTTTATGACGAGACAGGACTGGCATAATGCCAAAGAACTCATTAAAATTCTTGAAGAGGCTAATCAGGTTAATACACAGTACTTGAATATTCTTTCAAATTTTCTACAAGTAGATTTAATTGACCCGTGAGCCGTTTTTATTTCAGGAAGTACCTGAGGAAGTATATAAAATGGCTGAAAGATATGACGTATGGAAGCAGAAAAAAGATGCGGAACAATCATGCGTAAGAGGCTACAGAACTAGTGGTAGACGCTATCGTTCTTGAAATGGTCAATTAATGATGCAATGAAGAATTAGATTACATTTAGTGTGATCACAGTACCAAATTTAATGTGTAATAATTGTGATACTATTCTTCATAAAATTCAGTATTCCTTTTCTTTATTTTATTTTATTTTTTTTTTATTATCAAAGTTAATTATACGATTTAGGATATAGTACAGTTTAAATATCTTATTGAGATATAAATATTAAAATATGATACAATGGGAATAATGATACAGGATACACTGTAATTAACATGTGATTATTTTACTTCCCAAACGTGTCGAAATATAATTTTGTATCAAAATTTATTAAATATGCTAATTAGCATATTTCATTTTATTTTCTACATATATTCTGTTTGCTCGAAAGACAATACTTACGACATTTCAGTTTGATTAATAAAATAAATTTTTTTATTGAATCAGTTTAATTCATATTTATTTCTTTATTCAACACAGATTATTTTAAATATATAACACACATTTCTCGTTTTAGAATAACTCATTGTTAAATATATTATTCATATGTCACGTAAGAAATATGAAAATGAATATCAAAATCTATATTTAATCATAGATAGAAACACTAAACGTGTTCATTTATTTCGAGAGTAGTAGTGATAAATGTACTGTTGTAACAGAAATTTCTCAAAGTAATTACTGTATATCAGAGTATGTAATATCATATATATATATATATATATATATATATATATATATATATATATATGATTTATACTTTTTATTATATTAAATTTATTTATATAAAAGAAAATATCTCGTTAGGTTTATTAAAACTACACAGTAAAATGTAGTAACAATTTAAACAAAAAAAAATGTAAAATTAATTTATAAAATTAAAAAACTTATCAACTTCTATTTTTTCATTCATATTTCATTCATATCAACATCCAAGGATTTTACAAAAATATACAACTATCAAAGTAAAATATAAAATGAGATGTATAGTAAGTGAATGTTTCGCTGGTTAAAATCAATTTAAAAAAAAAAAAAAAAAAAAAACGCAACTATTTAGAAGGAACGAATGTTGGCGTGAAAATATAGTAGATTTAGTTGTAAACCTTGAAGTTTTTCGTTTTCGTATATTTCTCGGCAAAAGTCTTACCACCTGGAGTTGGTATTGAGAAGGCAATATCGTCCAACGACATTACATAACCGTAGAAGAATTTGGCTCTAAAACACGAGAGTGAAGAGAGATAATCGGAGAGTAATATACGACTTTTCTAAAGACACATGTATACATATTAACAATGTTTTACCTCAAGATATCGACAAGTTTGGTAGCTATACCCTGTTTGCGATGACTCATCGCGGTCCAGACAACATTTATGCCGCATTTCGTGGGGGTGCTCTCGGCGGTGCAACAGTTGAGATCGATCAGCTCGGGAATCATACGGAATGCCGTTTCGATATGTTCCGCCACCAGCACTCCGAGAACGTTTTTCTCACGTATATACAAGAGGATCTGCAACATGCATCTTTCCCTTATATCGACAAATTCTTGTTTGTATTAAATTTGATAATATATAGGTATCATAATAGAACTAATGCGTGTAAATAAGATGGCATATAGTCACCTTTTTGTTCTGATAATCCGAGCTATTTATATCCGCCAGTCCCAAATCTCTGTCTACAACAGCCAAAATCTCCAACACTTTTTTCCAATGTTGCTTGGAGTCATGTGGCTCAACCAAGATTATTCTGCTAGAAGTGAAAGGATCCTCCAATATAATACGCTCGTTCTTCCAGCCCTGAAATCAATCGTGTGTCACGACAAAACCATTTAAATATCTGCAGTGTCTGACATGATGTTCACTTCATTTCGTAAACGCAGCATACCTGGAATTTTAGAGTCCGTACGCTATTATGATAATTCAAGTGAGCGTTCTCGTCTTCGGGATCGCCCAATTGGTACACAATATTACATTCCGGACATTGAGTGGCACCAAAATGCTTCTGACCAACATCCAGCTGATATTGACTGTTTGCCATACCACCTTTTGCAGATAGCTGCCACTGCGTATTTCTTTTTGCCGCTTTGGTGGGATTGGCGTTATTTGTTTCTCTAGAGCGGAAGTCGAAGCATGTATTTTATATAAACATAATAAATAGATTCAGAGTAGGACTCTCGACAGTGTCTCTGCACTAGAAATATTTTTTTGAAATTCTTCACAGCACATTGTACATTGAAAAGTATGAATTAATATGAACAAAATCGGAATATTACAAAGAAATTTGTTGAAAATTTTTAAATACTTGATAATCCGGAATAATAATAAAATCAACAAGAGCGCGAGCAAGCAAGTTTTATACAAGTTAAAATTTTACAGATTAACACGAGATACTAGATTTATAATTCAGGGGATTATACATACTGGAAAATATCATCAGGTACAGAATATCCTTTTTTAAACAGCGGAAAATATCTTTTCTCGGTATCCTCTTGGGCGGTTTCCTTTTCGGCGGTGTCATTATTGTTGTTTATGCTGTCGAGCGAAAGATTTCCAAAGCTCCTCAAGGGAGCAACGTCTTTGATGTTCATCGTCGAGGTCATATTGCTGAGCTCGGTAGCCGGAGACATAATCGCATCGTTCGGCAACGTCGTCGGCGATTGTAAGGGAGAAAACGCGTTCGCTATGTGACTCAATGGTCCCATCGTATCGTAGTCGTCGTTCGCCCAGTCGTTCTCAAGAATTTTCAGGAGGTCTGCGACTTTGTCTTGCTGCAACGTAGCCTCAACCTCCGGTTCGTCGACGGTTAGATCAGTGGCGTCCAGAGTAACGTCGTCCGCGACGTTTCTTGGTTCTCGCTCGCACAGGCTTGTGGACGGATTGTGGGCGCTCCTCCGACTCTGATTCTCTTTCAATGCAATTTTACCGTCCGCGACCTTCAATTTAATCTTATTATTCACCGTCACCGTGGCGGCGTGATTCGATCTGATCATCCTGTTGGTCTTGAAAAATCGTTTCGTCTCGTCGACCGTTGGTGAGAAGGCCCTCTCCGCACGCGTCTCCACGTTCGCCTCCATCAGCTGAGTTTCTTGCCCAGGTGGCCTCTTACTCGAAACCCGAGTGCAACTCTGTGCGACGTTCTGCTGCTTCTTCTTCACAGCATCCATATTCGCCTTGGGCCTCGGTTTCTTGATGCCGTGGCACACGCCAGCGTTTATCTTGCCGGATTTCCGCCTCTTTAACGTCAACGAACGTCTACCGTTGCCCTGCGAGAGTAAACTTCGTCTCTTCTTCGCATCGCTGCTTCTGCTGAAATTACCGAAAGGCCGCTCAGACCTCGCCGCCGAGTTGCCGCTGTAAAACGTTGTCGTGCTTAATGAGAAGCCGCTCAGGCTACTATCTGCCTCGTCCCCTCTCGTCTTCTCTTGAAACAAGGACGCTCTCGCTCTCGATACGAAGCCCTCATCAGCCTTGAACAACTTGGTCGGCTTCGACGCCGACTGATCGCGCGCATGCCGCTTCAACGTGTTCTCTTTCTGCTCAGGCGAAAGATCTTCGATCGTTTCGATCGCGCTGAAAGACTTTCGCCTGTGCAGCCTCGGCAATGGAACTGCCTTGCTGATTGAGTTTAACGGCGTCGTTTGCTTGCTCTCGGGAGTCCTGCCTTTCCGGGGTGTTTCTGTGATGTCTTGATTTTGTATCTCCATGGCAAAGTTGCGCTGAGGGGTCTCCGGTACTATATCGTTGCTCTGCTCTGCCATTGTCCACAGCTTGGTACGTTGCGGCGTCACCGGATCTGTCAGTTTGTCCGGCGTGGACGGCAGCGATTTCGGGGAGCGATTGCCACTGAACAACTTACACCTCGGCGAGTATCTGGCGGCTCGAACGACCTTCTTGAGCGAGGTAAAGGGCGACATGCCAGAGTCCTTAGTGGAGAGCCGCAAACGATCCCAAGACACAGACATTGTGTTACGTCGAGACGATTTTTCAGGCGTCGCAAATGGCGAGATGAATTCTCTGCCTGGGGAACTGAGATCACTGACACTTGGACTCTGCGCGGTGAGTGCCAGTGGCGACATAGGTCCTAAATCCGAGTCGTCTCCCGGGGAGTTATCATCTCGAAGACGTTCCGAGTCTTGAGAGGCGCCTTTTTTGCCAAACTTGCCACTGGACTTGCCACTGGACTTGCCGCTGGACTTGCTACTGGACGGCGCAAAGAGACATTTCTGAGCACGTCGCGGAGTGCAAAGCGATTTTTCTTGACTGCTATCCATTCAGTTGGGTACTCACTCAATTGCAATCTGAAACAAATATTCTAATTAAAATAAGCACCGTTAAGATTTCGAAAGTAAGTCCGTAATTGAAATTACGATTATTGACAATCTCGGAAACGTAGATAGTAATGGATTAACCAAAAAAAAATCACCAATTTCAAATACGTCAAATCTGGCAACATATATTTATCCATCTTTTATTTCCAGATCGAATTGTATCGAATACGGGAATATTTACATACGGTTGCGAGAAAAATGTACGTACATACATATATACGTCAGAGTATGATGATGCAAAAACTAACCTGGACGAGACGAATTTGGCTAATTTGGTGACTTCGACAAATTTGACAAGGCGATTCCGTTGAGCACGCCAAGGCGACTGATAATGCTCGACGTTGCGCACCGCAACTCTTCAGAGTTTCTATCCGAAATCAGCGTGTCACGCCATATAGATACAGATTTACACCGTCGCAGAAGCGCCCGAGTCAAGAGAACCGCGGGAAATAGCCAAGAAAATTGAAATGTTTCCTCGTAACGGCTGCGCAATGCGCACTGCGCAGTGCCTCACATCGCCGCCAGTGCACGATTCACGATCGCGCGCGCATGCGTTACGTTTGCTTCCAGCCAGTTTCTGATCGGTTGACAGAACATAACCTATTATCTATGATTACCTATCCCGTGTGCGTGTCGTGCAGGCGATGCAAGTAATCATCATGACGAATGTAAATATAAGAGAAATGACGCTTGGATGATCTGTCATGATCCAACTTTGCGCTTCCCGCCCGCGGCTTACTATGCCATAAATCGTTCCTTCGACGGATCGTGTCCAAAGTACCTGGAGACGACGTGTGACACATCGCGGAGATCGCTGTCAATAGCGAGAAAGGAACAAAGAAAAAATACAGAGTCCTCGAGGAAGAACCGTGCTTTCGTACTTAAGGTTGTTTATTCTCCCTTTCCCGGCGAAATAATGGAGATTATGAAGAAGCGAAACGTTCTATTTATCTACTGTGCTTTTCTTACTCTCCAAAGTGTTTGTAAGTTGGACATCTCTCAATTTAGCAACTGTCACTTTTTTCACGCTACAAATTGATTCGTGTCATGCATCAGCATGAAAGAACATGACTTCAAATCCCTCGTTTAAAGCTGCAAAAGAAATGATTTTATCTGCGCGTTGAGACATCTGCAGTCTCTTCAGCCACAGTTGAGAGTAAACATCCCTTTCGAGAATAAAATTTTACAGACCGAACGATATCTTCGGTTCCTTACAAGACAGATTTAAGGATGTTCTGGCTATACAATCCTAGTCAAAAGTTACTTCAATATGAAATTGATAAAATTCTATGCTTTTAAGGATATGCATTAAACATGTTTATATTATGTAAATGTCTTAAACAATATCATTTAATATGATATTTGACACCACAAATGTATGATATTTGCCATGTTTCGGCAGTTGACATGTACAGTATAACCTTTTTTTTTTGAAACTTTTCATTATATTTTTATCAATAACTTGGTAATGAGATAGTGAATCAGTTTAAATTTTTTTAGGAACATTGCTCAATGTTTGGTTTACTTACAAATAAAGTTTCAGAATATTGGCAATGTTGCTTCTTTATTGTTTTATATAAGGAGAATAATACTGTTTTTCTATAAGAACACATGTAAAATTAGAAGTACTCAAACTCGTGAACCAGTTAGAGATGACTTCAGGTTTTACCACTTGTTCAGATAACAAATGGAAACAATCTATAAAAGTTCTATGGTATTTTCAATGTAACACTGTTAGTGCCACAACATCCTTAATCGCAGCAAAACAAAATGCTTTGTTAATTGTGTGCCACTTGATTATATTATTAAACTAAACAATCCATATATCTCGATACATTGATAATATGTAATAATTTTTAAAACGTTGGTTTTATTGCATTATTTATTTTGCTTTGTTTGTGCGAATCAGTTTGGGCACGTACATATATCACACGTGTATTTCTTCCAATCTCTAATATTAAAATGTTATCAACAGATGGACTTCATAGAAGCTTGAAATATTACGAAACAATTCACAGTACTCATTTTCAACATAGGATTGTAAAGCGTGGTATTCACCATAGTTATCATCCATATAATAAAATAACCGAGTTGGAATTCTATTCGCACGGGCGGTAAGATATCTGATTGATTAAATTATATGTAAAAGATGTTTCTCTATTTCGGTGATATTAATTTAATAGTTGTTTTAATATCTTTTTTATCTACATGCAGCCATTTTCGATTAATTTTAACACCTAGAAGAGAAGTTATACATTCCAATTTTAAGGCGTACGAGGTCAACGCCGATGGAAGGGAGAAAACTGTACATTTAGGTAAATCGACAAGCTCGATTCGCGTAAGCAGAAATATTTTTAGATTGTTATGTTTCATAACGTAATGTTGTCCTGCAGATCATGATAATTTTTACCATGGCCGAGTGTTTGGAGAAATCGAGTCTCATGCTCAGATGCACATCGATGACGGTATTGTGACGGGTAGTATAACTGTCTCGGATGAGACTTTTCATATTGAGGTAAGTATACCTGCAAAAACCGAACAAAATGTGTACAATGATAGTTGAAAATTTATGACGCGACCTTCAATTAACTAACAATGAGCGACAATGAGTTGGAACTGTATAATAAGAATACATATGTATAATATGTATCTCCAAATGCGGATTCAATTTCAGTTGTTAATGTTAGAAAAAGAAGGTTTTTGCAACATAACTTTACATATTAGATAATTGAAAATAGCTCGTAATTTTTGGACCACTTCTGTATTCTGTATTTACACTTACGCAGATTGTCCATTATACTAAACAAGTTACTTTGTATTTCAGCCATCCTGGAGACATCTTTCTCATTTAGATAATCAAACGATGATTATTTATAAATCTTCCGACGTTAAACTCAGTTGGGAACATTACCAAGATGGGGAGGGTCATACGCATGGAACGCCCAAGACCTGCGGTTACGTCAAGGAAGACCTAAGTATGTTTCTATGACATATTTCTTGCGCTTTGTAATAATGATATTACTTTTTGTTACATTACAGACTACACATTGAACGATAATTCTGAGCAAGACGATACTGAAACGGACAACAATAGTAGCAGAGTGAAGAGACAAACAGAGATTTACGAATATACACCGACAAAAACGAGATGCCCGTTACTATTGGTTGCTGATTATCGATTTTATCAAGAAATGGGCGCCAGCAGTACGAAAACTACAATTAATTATCTGGTATACGAGCTTAATGTAGTACTCGTGCACGCGCAGACACGTTGAGAGATCTGTAATATAATAATATTGATTTACAGATAAGTTTGATCGATAGGGTACACAAGATTTACAATGATACTTTATGGCAAGAACATCAGGAGGAAGACGGTTTCAAAGGAATGGGTTTTGTTATCAAAAAGATTGTTGTTCATAATGAGCCGACGCGGGTGAGAGGCGGTGAAACGCATTACAATATGGTTCGCGAGAAATGGGACGTCCGTACATTGCTCGAGGTCATTATGCGCAGCTTGTAAAGATTATTAAAAGCCTTAAAAACTCAAGCTCTTTAACTATTCATTGATTAATTTTAATGTAAATGTTACGTTAAACGTGTAATTAGACGTAGAAATAAAACCGTTGCTTCTCACGCTGTTATTACGTTCATGTAGGTGTTTAGTCGTGAATATAGCCATAAGGATTTCTGTCTGGCTCACTTGTTTACCGATCTCAAGTTCGAGGGTGGTATTCTTGGATTGGCTTATGTAGGATCTCCTCGTAGAAATTCGGTGGGCGGTATCTGTACGCCAGGTACGCTGAACAATTATTCTACAATCTGTCTCGCGCACACATTACTTAAATATTATGCGACAACAAATATGCACATAAAGTTTATCGTTTGCATGGATATCTCATAACTCAATAGTGAATCGATATTCTCTTGCAGAGTATTTCAAAAACGGATATACATTGTATTTGAACTCGGGATTAAGCTCCAGCAGAAATCATTATGGACAGAGAGTAATCACAAGGGAAGCCGATTTGGTTACAGCGCACGAATTCGGTCATAATTGGGGCTCCGAGCATGATCCAGACATCTCGGTAAGTTATGATTCAGTTATCGCTGTATACAAGTTGCTCCAGCTGCAAAACCGTCTTTTCTTTTTCTTTCTTTGTTTTGTTCTTAATTTCCGAGTCTAGATTTTAATTTTCTGACATAATTGCAGGAGTGCAGTCCAAGTGCAAGTCAAGGTGGATCTTACTTAATGTATACTTACAGCGTCAGTGGCTACGATGTGAATAATAAGGTATAGCACGTGCTTTATTCACGCTGTAATTTCTATTGTAAATATAATATATCGGACACTTGAACCGCTACAGAGTTACGTTTCTTTTTTCCATAGAGATTTTCTCCATGCAGCTTGCGATCCATCAGAAAGGTTTTGCAAGCCAAATCTGGACGCTGTTTCTCCGAGCCGGAAGAATCATTCTGCGGTAATTTAAGAGTCGAGGGCGACGAAGAATGCGACGCGGGCCTCTTGGGAACGGAAGACAACGACTCATGTTGCGACAAAAATTGTAAGCTTCGACGGGTTCAAGGAGCAGTTTGCAGGTAAGCTGCACACTTGGAATCTGCGTATCTAGTTCTTCTTTTATTTTTACTTGAATTCTTGGTAAATATTAATGCAGTGTTTAACGGCGCTCGTTTCTTCCGACAGCGACAAGAACTCTCCTTGCTGTCAGGGCTGCGCGTATATGCCTGCGGGCGTAAAATGCCGCGACGCGCAATACGCTACTTGCGAACAGGAATCGCGCTGTACCGGAGCATCTAGCGAATGTCCAAAATCTCCGCCTATGAAGGACGGCACCAGTTGTCTCGAACGTGGTCAATGCCGTCTAGGCAAATGCGTGCCGTACTGCGAGACTCAAAATTTACAGAGCTGCATGTGCGATACTAGTACGTATCTTATTTTAATTTAACTGCACACAAGTATAAAGAGAAATATTTTATTACGTGCATCGTAATCGGTATCATCTTTATGCTTCACGAAAAGAGTGAAATTTTTGTTTTACTACTCCCTTCTACATTCTATTTGCTATTTATTATATCTTATTAATTGTGCAATTTATAAAATTATCGGCTATTTTCGAAATTTTATAATTTATTTCCCGACTTGATCAAAATTGAAGACCTTTATACACTATTCTGTAAAGATATTTTTAAGATTGAGAAAAAACCAAAAACTGAAAACTTTTCGACGGTTAATTCATTATATAATTATATAATGATTACTTATTATATGTATATAATATTAATTTTGATTATATGTTGAAAAAGGTACAGTATAATATTTATTATAATTTATAATAATATTAATATTATTTCGCGGATTGTATTTCTTAATAGTCGCCGACGCGTGCAAGAGATGCTGTAGAATGAGCTTGAACGAAACATGCTTCCCGATAGACCCGCAAGATATTTTACCCGATGGAACACCGTGCATTCAAGGTTTTTGCAACAAAGTAAGATATGCCATAGTACGATAAATTTGATTAAAACAATTTCTACTAGCGTCGCTTATACATACGCTCATTCTTTTAGGGTGTGTGTGAGAAAACAATCCAAGATGTGGTGGAACGATTCTGGGACATTATTGAGGACATAAACATCAATAAAGTTATGCGCTTTCTGAAAGATAATATAGTCGGTGCTGTGATAATCATCACTGCCATCATATGGATACCGGCGAGTTGCGTCATCAGTTACATCGACCACAGACGTGTGAAGGAGAGCGAAAAAAAGTGGCGGTGGAAACATACGGACGAGCTGATTCACCCGGACGAGCCGAGACAAGTGATTTACGTCGGCGGTCAGCGACAAAGAGTGCAGCATGTCATGCATCAGTCATGAATTTATATCGCTTTGATATCTAGTCAGGTTTATACCAAGTGATATATAAGTATATATATCTCTTCGAAATGACAAATTATATTGTAAATATTTTTTCTCTCTATACATATACGTGTATATACATTATGTAGAAGCTATAGCTTCTACATAATTTCTGTAAGATTTTGAATGAATTTTATAGATAAACGAAAAAATACATAAACGAGATACATTCCTAGTAGTTCAAAGAAATTATTGGAAATATTTAGAACGATATTTAGAAATTAGATGTACGAAATTTTTCACTACTGCAATTATGGTTTTTGATACTACGTCAAGTTTTTCCTCATTATCCCCCCCCCCCTCTCTCTCTCTCTCTCTCTCTCTCTCTCTCTCTCTCTCTCTCTCTCTCTCTCTCTCTCTCTCTCTCTCTCTCTCTCTCAAGTTGACACTTGTCACTTAATTAATAAGATTGCACTATATTACATTAATATATTACAGTATTTAAATCGATGAAGAATTAAAAAAAAAAAGATTTACTTTGTAACACCAAATATTGTACATTCTACTTTAGCAATATTTTAGCATACAATTGTGAGGATGAAAATGGATATTAGTTGCGTAACGATTTGTAATATTTAAAAAATAATTCTGTGTAAACATCTAAACTTAAAAAATCGAGAGGAATAAAATATTTAAGAAGGCAAAAGAAAGATTTTTTTAACTGGGGAATTATCCTAATATTGAGAAATTCCCGAGTTTAAATATTTGAATTCGTGAAGCCTACTTCTCTTTGATTTATAAACCTCATTTTTCAAAGATTCAAATATTCCAATCTGCACCACGTATGGCTGCGTTCGGAAACATCACTCGAGTGCCTCCGTTGTATCATGTTATCTTTGTTGTTCACCAAATGTTAAACAAGAATAAAATGATATACGAAGGCACTCGAGTGACGTTTCCAAACGCAGTATGTATTCTTCGCAAACACATGTTGCTTCCGGAAATGCAGTATGTATATATGTTGGCTATCTGTTAAATAGTTAAATAATGACTAGATTCATTGAATAAAATTACCGTTAACCATATTGCATTTCCGAGACACGGGATTATGGCTTTTTTTTATGTTTAACGTGCCGTCAGCCTGACAAGGGTCTTTTTCTTGACTATTAAGGGCCACTTTCACCAAGCTCCGGTTAATCGAACTGTCCTAGTAACTTTGGAGGATGCCAACTGAAGCTGCTGTCGCTTTGACAGTAAAATACCATCGACATAGAGCATGGACTGCGCTATCCATGTGTAAAAATGGTCGACAAAATGAGTGAGATAGGATACAAAGACGGCCAATCTCTATCACTTTCTATTTAACGTAATCACGTATGTTAAAAAGAGAGGAGATTGGCCGTCTTCGCATCCTATCTCACTCAGTTTTGTCGACCACACTATGGCTGTGTTCCGTTTTTACTGGCAGTGCTACAAAAATGACATCATTACAGTACACTGTCACAGCCGTTCCAAAATTACTTCAATGCTGCCAACAGAATTGTGACGTCATATTCGGAACAACATTGCAGTGCACTGCAGGATGTGAGGAAATGTGTGGCTCGTATTCAGGGTTGGGCACGTTTTATACGCGAAGTATTATACAACGTATTATACAAAGAGGAAAAAGACACAGGAGGGAATGTATCGGTAGTGGGGGTATGGGCAATCGCTGACGGAAATACGTCATGCAACCATCTTGAGTGTCCACTTTTTTTAACGTTTATCAGCGCCTTCTAGCAGGCTGTGTTGAAACTGTTGATACATTTGTTGTGGATACAATTGTGGCTACGTTCCATTTAACGCTCGTAATGCTCGCGAGCATCGTTGGTCCTTGTTTAGTATTTGATGAATAACAAAAATAACACGATTTCACGAGCGTTGCAAGCGTTAAATGGAACTTATACTGTGAAATATAATATGATTCAATTATAGCGCGCGTGAGCGGCCATCTTGAGTGTCCACTTTTTTCGCTCATGTATATAGATACTTCCGTCAGCTTCGTGAACACCTAAATGCTCTCTCCTGTGTCTTTTTCCTCTTTGGCCTCACCTCGGAAGCTACAGCAGTCGCAGTAGCAATATGGCTACCATTTATGACGTCATTGATGGAACTAGATGCTGTCCGCAGCACACTGCGTACTAATAACGGAACAAATTTTCAGTACTGCCAGTACTGGCAGTGAATATCGGAACACAGCCTATGTACATATGGATGGTGCAGTCCATGCTCTATGTCGATGTAAAATACAAAGAGGAAAAAGACACAGGAAGGAATGTATCGGTAGTGGGGGTATGGGCAATCGCTGACGGAAATACATCATGCAGCCATCTTGAGTGTCCACTTTTTTTGACGTTTATCAGCGCCTTCTAGCAGGCAGTGTTGAAACTGTTGATATATTTGTTGTGGATACAATTGTGGCTACGTTCCATTTAACGCTCGCAATGTTCGCGAGCATCGTTGGTCCTTGTTTAATATTTGATAAATAACAAAAATGACATGATTTCACGAGCGCTAGCGTTAAATGGAACTTATCCTGTGAAATATAATATAATTCAATTATGGAGCGCGTGAGCGGCCATCTTGAGTGTCCACTTTTTTCGCTCATGTATATAGATACTTCCGTCAGCTTCGTGAACACCTAAATGCTCCCTCCTGTATCTTTTTCCTCTTTGGTAAAATAGTCAAAGCGACAGCAGTTTCAGTTGGCATCCTGCAGAGTTACTAGGACAATTTGATTAACCGGAGCTTGGTGAAAGTAGAGTCCTAGATATCAGAGAGGCGCCAACTCTACCCCTACCTTGCCATCTGTCGCCATCTTGAGCTGTCGAGTACTATACTAAGCGTAGTGCAGTACACTTAGTTTTAATGTGTATATACATGTGTATACACATATGGTGTATATACATACATCCATAAAAAGTGTACAGAAAAAGAGTTCGTCGTAGCTGGAGTTCTAGAGAGATATAATTATTAATATTTAAAGGCTAGAGTCTTAAATAAGACAAGATATTTCTGGAGAGGGGATTACATGCCTGTCATGGCAACCGACCAATCAAGAAGTGGAAACAAGTTGGCGCCTCTCTGATATCTAGGACTCTAGGTGAAAGTGGCCTTAAGGGTGAGTTCCCACCGAAGGCGGCATGCGTCGCGTCATGATGCGCTCACGAGTTTAACGAATCAAAACCTTTAATTTGCGGTAAGGGGAGAGTACATGAACTTCGGCTAATTCCGTTAGTGTTCGATTATGTTCGCCAACAATCTCACAATATATATGTCTAGACCTGTTCTTTTTCGCTGCACTGCTGCACTAGTGCAATAAGTTGAAATGAAACAAACATACTTTCTCTCGTTCTAACTTATAGTCATACTATACGAGCAGAATCGAACATTATCGAGCGTAATCGAATTCGACCGAAGTTCATAGACTATCCCTTCACCGCGAATCTCAAGCCCCCTCTCGCCCTAATCGGTAGCTAATGCTCTGTCTATCTATTCATATGTCTATGGCTAGAACTCGATCCGAGAAATTTGTAGCCAATCAACTGCAGTTTTTACGGAAAAGTGGCAATTTTATTAGCTACACGTTTCTCGGACTGAATTCTAGCATCGTGGACACAAGGCTTTAGGCACACACGGGATTATGGCAGGGATTCGTGCACGAGCCACGGTAGTGAGCGGACGTTCCCTCTCCTCGCGCCTGTGTCTATCCTTCGTGTGCTGCCGCGCATTAGCTGTTGCGTCTTTTCTCGCGGGAGTTTCGGTACTCTCGCGAAGGTTTATCCGTGCGTGTTTGATCGTGCGGATTATTGTGTGTGATTTCACCATTCATATTCTGGTGGCTAAAAAGTTAAGATATGCAGGAGGCGGCCGCCTCCTGCGCATCAAATCTATCGGCACCCAGCACGGATGCCATGAACAGAAAATCAGAGACCGTTCAGGACAACCAAGCTGGCTTCTTCGTGGAATCGTCGCTGTGCCCTTCGCCGTCTAGGGGATCGGCTTCCTCACCTCTACAGCTTTACGGCAGAGAATGTGAGTCGCATGATTGCATAATGCCTTCCAATAATAAAAAGAAAAAAAGTAAGGGTAAGCTCTCGAGAAAGCTGCCCTCGCATGTCAGTGGGCAAAAAACACCCGCCTCTCATTCCTCTTCAATGCGCGAGAACTCAGAATCCGAGGATTCCTCGTCCGAGCCCGTATCCTCGCACGAGTCATTCGTATCACCATCCGGCTCGCGTTCGCGATCGCGCACTCGCACGCGCTCAAGATCCGGGGACTCCCCGGACTTTGCTGGCTTTGTCAAACCTTCTACACCTGCTACAGGGCCCGCGATCATGGATTGCTCGGAATGTCCATATAATGCGGAAGATCCCGTACGCGGGGAGTCTTCGGCAACCGTTAATACCGCGCAATTAGTTTCCGCGGCAATTCCCCTCCCCTCTGGTAAAGACCCCGCGCTAGCTGCCCCTACTCCCCCCTCGCCTGTGTCGGTACATAGTTCGGATCAGGGCAAGTTACCGGTAAGGAAGCGAAAGGCCTCGGACCTCCCGACAGAGAGCGAGGCGGCAAATCGTCATACAAAAAAGAGCGATGTCGACTCGGTCCCTTCGGCGACTTCAATCGCGTCCCCCCTTGCTCCTCCCAATAAAAGAAACAAGCAAGCGGAAAATAGGTACCGCAAAGGCGATCGGCCGCCGTATATTGTACACGTCCAGACGCTAGATAATCGGGACAAGAATACTCCCCCCCCACATCCCCTTGCTATAAGCAAAATCATATATAATACACAAAGTGCGGAAATTAAGGATATCAAAAAGATAGGTAGGCAAAAACTTTCGGTCGAATTTTCGACGCTAGAAGCAGCAAATAATTTTGCAGATAACCCAGTGATAAAGGAAAAAAACATTCTGGCGAACATTCCGTCATTCAGGGTCGCCAGATCCGGAATTATTAAAGATGTTCCCCTCGAATTTGCTCCGGAGGATCTGGCATCCTGCATAGAATCCTCGGCTAAAATTACGTCAATCACGCGTTTAAATCGTAAAGTGCATAGTGACCAAGGCTCTCGGCTAACCCCTTCGCGATCGATCCTACTTAAATTCGAGGGGCAAACACTGCCAGATGCGGTATATATTTATAAGGTTCGACACCCTGTCACTCCGTTCGTTCCGCGCGTTCAAATCTGCTATACGTGTTTTCGTTTCGGGCACATTGGAGCCAACTGCCGCGGGAAAGCCCGTTGTAATCGATGTGGCGGCTTAAAACATCTTAACGAAGAAGAATGTGAGCGTATCTCTCTCCCTCCCTCCTGCATTAACTGCAAGGGGGAACATTTCCCGACACATCCTTCTTGCCCGGAGTTTGTCAAACAAAAGAACATACAAATGCTCGCGTTCGAAGAAAACATTCCCATCCTCGAAGCACGGGCCCGCGTTGTTAAAGGATTCCACCCCCGCTTAATCAATGGTCAGGTGTCTAGCAAGGACTTTCCTTTCCTCGTGACTCAGTCACAAAACCAGGATCACAATTACGTTCGTAGTGCTCCGGTGCGCGGCAAGAGCGGTATAATTCCCACTAATTATAACCCTTACTCCATTTTACAGCAGGATGAAGGAAATGATTCTGGGGAGGTTTCTCCAGGAAATTCTTCTCCCCCATCCTCTTCATATGCATCAATAGCGCGAGGGCACGCACAGAGCCGTCCCGCTCCTCCCCCTCTTCCTGCTCCGGACGGAAGACCTCGCCGTCCTACGCGATATTCTCAGGCCGGTGACAACGGTACGGCAAATGAGAGTAACTCTCGTCCTAGTCCTTCTTCCGCTTTCCCTCCCCCCCCTCCGCTTTGCTCTCATTGCAATCATGCATGCACGCAGGGTAGCTATAATCAATTCAATAATCCCAGAGATTTCACATACTATGATAATTTCTATGATTTCTCTCCCAATCAATCGGAGCATACTCAGGCGCATAATATTCGAAGTAACACACAACGTAATACGGATAGTTCATCCTATCCTCCAAATTATGCACGCTCTAATGTTAATGCCTCAGCCTATCAACGAGGGACACTGGAGGCCCCTGAAGAAGAATCCGCTCAATTCATTAGGAATTTCTGCAGACTGCTTGAAGCAGCTCTCGGCTCCATCCCCCCGTCTCTCGTGGGTTCTCCTCTCGCTGAAGGTTTACGGAACTTTTATACATCTATTTCGTGTTTCAATTACTAAAAGCGTTGCTTGAATTATCTATTCAGTCGTATTCTCTTTAAATTCTCACTCTTAGTTTTTTTTTCTTTTCTTTTTTTTCTCTTTTTTCCTTTCCTTTTTCCTTTTCTTTTTCTTTCCTTTTTTTCTTTTTTGTTTGGAGTTCTTGCTTTTTAGCTTTATTTTATATTTTGTTTTGTTCTTGTTCATAAGTAAAATGGCTAGTTCAGGAGCATTCAACTCGACTCCACTAAGACTAATTTTCTGGAATTGCCGCGGTGCTATTTCCAAAAAATCGGAGGTTGAGGTCATGGCGAAATCCGCTGAAATTGTCATTCTGGCGGAGACTTGTGTTTCTCAGGCGCATGATTACCGTATATGGGGCTGCAACTCCATCCGTCTCCATCATACGGCGAATGGTAAAAGAGGTATGCTGGTTTTTATAAGGAGCGATATATCTTATGCTAGGATAGACTCCTCCTTTGTGGACGACCCTTCTATTGAGATAATTCTGTTTAAAGTTTTCTCCTCCTCTTCGCAAGAAATAGTTATAGCAGGTATTTATAGGCATCCAAATATGGCTACCCCTCCTGAGACATTCGATAGAATTTTTTCTATGCTCAATAATTCCGGCTACTATCTTGTTGTTGGAGACTTTAACGCTCATCATCCATTATGGGGGTCGAGGCGCTCCAACTCAGCAGGTGTATCCTTCTGTAGAGCGATGGATAAATTTGATTGTGTTGTCCTCAATACGGAGACGCCATCCCCCACTTACATACCATCTCCGCCAGGGACTCCCTCGGTCTTAGATCTTGCGATAGCATCGGCCGCCCTTTCCCCTCTCTGCACATTGGAGGTGGAGGATGATCTTAGGGGCAGTGACCATCTTCCAGTCAATATTGTCGTTTTTTTAAAAGTTAATGCTATTCAAGCTTTTTCTCACAAAATCAAAATTCCGGAGAACAGGTTCAAAGAATTTGTTTATTCTCTCATCCACGTAGAGGAGGATATCTGTGAGAAGGTCAGTGAAATGCCCGACTCTGATCCACTAGGCCAATATAAGATTTTCTGTAACTGCATCTTAGGGGTGGCGCGTACATTTGCCATTTCTTCGAAATATCGGGTTTCCTCATCCTTTATATCAAGTGATTCGAATTTCAGATCACGTTGCACTCGACCACCGGCACCTTGGTGGAATGATGAGTGCACAGAAGCCATTAATGATAGAAAGCGGGCAAGTCGTAGATTTCGCCAGGAACCGTCTGTGAATAACTATGAGGCATATCGTGCTGAGCTCCTCTCGAGCAGAAAGGTGCTCAGGGCAGCAAAAAGGAAAGGGTGGCATGAATTCTGTGAAACTTTGGGTCCCTTTACCCCTACGGTTAAAGTTTGGAGGCAAATACGCCGCTTTAAAAATCGGAAGCTGACTTTGTCGCATGAGTCCTCTTTACCTCACGGTAACTGCACGGAATATGATCCTTCTATCAGGGAGGTCATCAGCAGAATTTGCGAAGATTCCTGTTCTCCAACCATTCCTATTGATCCGACATATGATGGAACGGTTTTGACAACTTGGATAGCAGACCCTTTTGAGTGGGAAGAGCTACAGTCTTCTTTAAGGATGGCAAAGATTAATTCCAGCCCCGGATTGGATGCCCTGGATTATCGCATTCTTAAGTCACTTCCTGAATCGCTACTGCGCTTATTGCTGGATGTCATTAATAGGCTTTTTAGAAGAGGCCTTTTTCCTCCGGCCTGGAGGCACTCATTGGTGTATCTCATTCCCAAGCCTAATAATCAGGGGGTCAGACCCATCGCACTCACTTCTTGCGTGTTGAAGCTGGTGGAGAGAATGCTGCTATTAAGATTGCAATGGTTCTTGGAATCAGAGTGTAAGCTCCCTGAATTTCAATTTGGGTTCAGAAGGGCTCGATCGTGTTTGGATAATCTTACCATTCTCACTGCAGATATCACCAGCGGGTTTGTACATGATAAGGTTACCGCAGCTTTATTTGTAGATATAAAAAGCGCGTTTGATAACGTGCAACCCCAATTACTTATTAAAGAATTGCAGCTACTTAATTTGCCTTCGCTAGTTTTGCAGTTTATTAGCAATCTTATTTCAGAACGGGAAGTTCAGTTCGTGCTAAATGGACAAATTACAAACACTCTGCTGTCTCGCAAAGGCACACCTCAAGGCTCTGTGCTCAGCCCCACACTGTTTAATGTTTATTTGGGTAGGATTCGTTCCTCCATACCGGCACAAGTTAACATATTGCAATTTGCAGATGATATTGTCATCTATCAATCTTCTTCTAATTATATGTCAGCGATAGAATCTCTACAGAGAGCTCTTCACTCACTATCAGAGTATCTTTCCTGGAAATCTCCCTCACCAAAACCCAGTTTATGATTTTTAATAGAAGCGGTCGAGTTCAAACGAATTCTCATATAGTCTTTCAAGGACATCAAATTCACCCGGTGGAGGAGGTCCGTTTCCTTGGAGTTATGCTTGACCAACGCCTTCTGGGAAATAGCCATATGAATTTTCTTATTAACAAAGGAAAACGAATTGTGCAAATGCTCTCCTGAGGGGCGTGTGGTGGGGTTCTCATCCTCAGGTGCTACTTAAGATTTATCAGGCAATGGTCCGAGGTTCAATAGAGTACGCATGTCTGGTATTTTCTCTGAGGAGCTCTGCTCTTTTCTCCAAACTGGAAAAAGTTCAGAATTCGGCATTGCGATTGTGTCTAGGAATGCGATGTTCAACCCCTATAAATATTCTTCATTCAGAGGCATGTGAGCCTCCCTTTAAATTTCGCTTTGAATTCTTGGCATCCAGATTTCTCATTTCATCCCTTACAAGCACAAATCATTTGTTGATTGAAAAGTTAGAGAATATGATCTTCTCTGCAAATTCTAATAGAAGCAAAGATTTCTTAGAAAATAAATATCCCTTACTTAGTAAATATAGGCAGCTCAGATATTTTAAGAGGGTGATGCATAGCTCAGTTCTGCCGATAGAATTTATGTTACCATACAAGGCCGCTCACGTCAGACCTAATATTTACTTTGCCGATAAACACTTTATCAAGACAATTGAAGGCCAAAACCCAGCATTTGTGCAGGGTTATTTCGAACATTACTTTCGCGAACTTATTGATCAAGCTACGGTTATTTTCACGGACGGATCCAAATCCGTCAACTCCGATTTCGTGGGAGCGGCGTGCTTCTCGATCTCGCCGAGGATCTCGTTGATGTATCAGCTTCCCAATCTGGCCACGATTTTCACGGCGGAGGCGTGGGCCATATATAACGCGATTTTAATAGCAGCTGATCTTGAGAGCACAAAGATATTGATAGTGTCGGACTCCCGAAGCGTTTTGGAGGCGCTTTTGAATCCTGCTCCAAATCAAAAGAATTATCTTATCCCAAAAATCAAACATAAAATAGAATATTTTAAGAGACAATCGATTGATCTTCGTTTACTCTGGATTCCAGCCCACCGAGGGATTTTAGGCAATGAGAGGGCTGACTCACTTGCGAAAAGAGCAATTCTGGAGGGTTCCTCTCCCCACAATTTCAAACTTCCGCACTCAGACATTCATGCTATGCTTCGCTCGAAAATGGAAACCCGATTTGAGCACTTCTTAGACCAATGGTCACTCATTAAAGGCGTACAATATTTTCGTAAGATTTTTTGTAAACGGAAAAAGCCGTGGTTTGCAAATTTTAAAATGGCAAGGTCGTTTATTACCCCAATCATTAGATTAAGGTCTGATCATTATAACCTGAATGCCAGTCTTTACCGGAAAAACCTTATTGACGATCCTTCCTGCGCTTGTGGATTTCCGATGCAAGACTTTAATCACGTTCTGTTTGAGTGCCCACTGACAGTGCGAAAGGGATTAGCCCTAAGAAAAATAGTGCAGGAGCTTGCTCCAAATAATGATTGTGATGTAACGGAAGCGCTAAGCAAACCTACACAAAAATTATGTAGAATTTTCAAGGCATTTTGCAAAGCATGCGGCTTTCAAATATAACTCGACAGTTGAATAATAAATTACATAGCGTAGCTTATGCTTTACATCTCCCGCCAGAGAGACGCGATGGCACGTGCTGTCATGCGCACTCTCCCCTCCACGCAATCATATTTTCCTTTTGGAGCGCAGTCTCGACTCCGCTCTACCCATTTCCCACGTTCAAGTGTCGGTTAGTCCGCTCACTTGCACGGTTAAATTTACACATATACGCTCATGCACACATAAGTCATCAGATATCACGTTCCGAAAGGAACATAAGAAATTGCTAATTGGCCGTATTGAGTCTCGTCAGAGACCAGGTGCCAGCTCCATTTGTGAGGAAGGGAAGAAGAAGAAGAAGAAGGGATTATGGCAGAAGTAAGCATAACCTCGAACTGGTTCCATCACTGAAATATAGTAATACTGGAACGCGCACTGGCGCGCTAGATGCGATATGACAGAGAGGGGCGATTTTGCGAATAGCCTGTCCTTTTCGTACAGTAACGCTCAAAAGTATTTGCTTAACAATCTATGAAGGTTACGTTTCGATATTCAATGCAAGTTGTCTGCAGGCTTAACTTTTTACTTTGCCTGTACTACAGCGGTCTGCGCATGCCCGGAGAGAGAGAGGTTGATCACAAAATCTATCTTTCCTTACCTCGCTTTCCGTACACGGGCTTAGCACGCCAGTGCCCGTTCCAGTATTACTATATTTCAGTGGGTTCCATCGAGATTGGAACGTGTTGACAGAATATTCACATGTGTAATCATAGGTCTTTTGGGCGTGCTGATTGGCTCTCGGATATAGACTTTGCCTCGAAAGCTTTGTCCAATCCGCGCGTTCGGATCGAGGCCGGTATTCATAGTTCTTATTTTAAGACCACCTTAAGTAATGTCTTAAGATGTTAATACGGCTCTGTGATTGGTTTAGAACCATATACGACTGTACTTAAAGCTAGGTCTACATTGGTCGTATCGCAACATCGTGAGCGTCGTAATCGTAAAGTCGTAACCAATCACAATAAAGCTTTATAAGAATTCTTGACTGTGATTAGTTACAACCTTACGATTACAACGCTCGCAATGTTGCGATACGATCAATGTAGATCTAGCTTAAAGCTAGGTCTACATTGATCGTATCGCAACATCGTGAGCGTCGTAATCGTGAGGCTGTAACTAATCACAATCAAGAATTCTTATAAAACTGGGATGTGATTGGTCACGACTTCACGATTACGACGCTCACGATGTTGCGATACGACCAATGTAGACCTAGCTTTATATTTAAGATCATCTTAAGCTAGGTCTACATTGGTCGCAACATCGTGAGCGTCGTAATCGTGAAGTCGTGACCAATCACATCCCAGTTTTATAAGAATTCTTGATTGTGATTAGTTACAGCCTCACGATTACGACGCTCACGATGTTGCGATACGACCAATGTAGACCTAGCTTAAGAACTGACTATAGCGGGGAGCACAGATTTTTGCATAACGCATAATACATAACGCATAAGGAGATCAACCAATCAAAGTTCTCCATTTCTCTCTCCAGGTAGGAAATAAAGAACTCTGATTGGTTAATTTCCTTATGCGTTATGTATTATGCGTTATGCAAAAGTCTGTGTCGCGGCCTTAAGCCTCGTCTACAATGAGTCGTAGTCGTAAGATCGTAAGCAAATCGACCAACCACAATCTGATTTTCTTATATATTCTTGACTGTCGTTGGTCGATTTGCTGTACAACCTTACTACTACGACTCATTGTAGACGGGCCATTATGAATACCGACCCGAGAGGCCTAGCCTAACCTTCATATTCTTCAATGATACATTGACGTTTACGCGTGCGCACACGAACACGTTTTCGTTCAGTTCTCGGTTAGGTTAGGTTAGGTTACATTTACGGTTACATGCGATTACATCAGCAGCAATCAGTTTTTCCTTTGAGGATAAGATATCAGCCAGTGCAAAGGAACGCCACGCGAGAGAAAAATGCCCGCCGAGAGAGGGACGGTCTTTGGCGGAAGATCGTATCTTCCGGAGACCATAAACTTCGCTAAGGAAGAGGTCGCGATTCTGGAATTATGGGAGAAATGGCAGGTATTTCGAGAATGCATGCAGCTGTCGAAAGACCGGCCGAGATACTCGTTCAACGACGGGCCGCCGTTCGCCACCGGGCTGCCGCACTACGGCCACATTCTTGCCGGCACGATCAAGGACATCGTCACGAGGCACGCGTACCAGAGCGGCTATCACGTGGAGCGCCGATTTGGCTGGGACTGCCACGGTCTGCCCGTGGAGAATGAGATAGACAAGAAGCTCGGCATCCGCGGGCCCGACGACGTCGCCAAGCTCGGCATCGCGGCATACAATCGAGAATGCCGCGGTATCGTCATGAGGTACGCCGAAGAATGGCGGAAGATTGTCGGTCGGATGGGACGGTGGATCGACTTTGACAACGACTACAAGACCATGTACCCGTGGTACATGGAGTCCATCTGGTGGGTGTTCAAGCAGCTGTACAACAAGCACCTTGTCTACGAGGGCATTAAGGTGATGCCCTATTCCACCGCCTGTAACACGCCGCTGTCCAACTTTGAGGCAGGGCAGAATTACAAGGACGTGGTCGACCCGTCGGTCGTCGTGGCCTTTCCCCTGGTGGACGAGCCGGGAGTGTCCCTGCTGGCCTGGACCACCACTCCCTGGACGTTGCCCAGTAACCTGGCACTGTGCGTCAATCCCACCTTCGAATATGTCGAGGTGAAGGATGAGAACAACGGTGACGTTTACATCATGCTCGAGTCTCAGGTGCACACGCTCAAGGACTCTTCTTACATCATAGTCGGCAGAAGGAAGGGCATAGACTTGATGGAAAAGGCGTACGAGCCGCCGTTTCCATACTTTCTGCATCACAGGGAGAGAGGTGCTTTCCGAGTGCTCGGCGACACTTACGTCACGGCGGAGACCGGTACCGGCATCGTTCATCAAGCTCCGTACTTCGGTGAGGAGGATTTCCGGTGTTGCCTCGCGGCCGGCATCATAAGCAAGGATCAGGAGATCGTGTGCCCCGTGGACAGCTGCGGCTGTTTCACACAGCCGGTCACCGACTTCCTCGGCAAGTACGTCAAGGATGCGGATAAGGAGGTAATCCGCTATCTACAGTCCAAGGGGAAGCTGATCGTCAGCGGCACGGCCAAACACAGCTATCCATTCTGCTGGAGGACCGACACACCGCTCATTTACAAGGCCGTGCCTTCTTGGTTCCTCAAGGTGGAGGACATCAAGGACAGGCTGGTGACGGCCAACAGCGAGACGTACTGGGTGCCGGATTTCGTCAAGGAGAAACGATTCGGCAACTGGTTGCGCGACGCGCGCGACTGGGCCATCAGCAGGAATCGCTACTGGGGCAATCCCATACCGCTGTGGATCTCCGAGGACAGGGAGGAAATTGTGTGCGTGGGCAGTATCAGAGAGCTGGAGAAACTGACGGGCACACGAGTGAGCGATCTTCATCGCGAGAACATTGATCATCTGACGATACCGTCGAAACGCCCGGGGCAGTCGCCGTTGCGTCGCGTGCCCGAGGTCTTCGACTGCTGGTTCGAGTCTGGCTCCATGCCGTATGCGCAGATCCACTATCCGTTCCAGAAGAGCGAGGATCTGGACAAATATTTCCCGGCGGACTTTATCGCCGAGGGTATCGACCAGACGCGCGGCTGGTTCTACACGCTTCTGGTGATATCCACCGCGCTGTTTGACAAGCCGCCGTACAAGAACCTCGTGGCCAACGGTCTGGTATTGGCGTCCGATGGCCAGAAGATGTCGAAGCGTAAGAAAAATTATCCCGACCCGATGGAGGTGGTCAATAAATACGGGGCGGACGCGCTGCGCCTCTATCTCATCAATTCACCGGTCGTCCGAGCCGAGAATCTAAGGTTCAAGGAGGAAGGCGTCCGGGACGTCATCAAGGATGTCTTCTTGCCATGGTACAATGCGTTCCGTTTCCTCATTCAGAACATTGAGCAGTACGAGGAGACTAGCCGGGTCACGTTTGTATTCGACGAGAAACTAGATTGCTTCTCCAGCAATATAATGGACAAGTGGATGATATCCTTGACGCAATCACTCTTGGTCTTCCTAAAAAGAGAGATGACCGGATACAGACTGTACACCGTGGTGCCCTATCTAATAAAATACATAGACAATCTCACAAATTGGTACGTAAGAATGAATAGAAAGCGTATCAAAGGCGAGGATGGTCCGCAGGACTGCAAGAATGCATTGACCACTCTGTTCCTGGCAATTTACACCATGGTGCAGACTTACGCGCCATTCACGCCGTTCTTGACGGAATTTATGTTTCAACGATTATTCAAGTGGGTTCGTTTGGACTCTGACGAAACCAACGGAGTTGTCGAGTCTTCTCCGAGTTCCGACGCTGCGAGAACCGACGTCGACAACAATTGGCGAGATAGCGTGCACTACAAATTGATACCACATTCGCGTGATTGTCTGATCAACAAGAATATAGAGATTGCTGTATCGCACATGCAGTCAGTCATCCAGCTAGGTCGCATCGTGCGAGACAGAAAGGTTATACCCACGAAATATCCCTTGCCGGAAATCGTTGTGATTCATCGGGATACTGACGTGCTGAAGGACATTGTTTCGCTCAAATCGTACATACTCGAGGAACTCAACGTCAAGAAGCTGACCGTCACCACCGACAAGCACAAGTACGGGGTGACCTTGAGGGCGGAACCGGACCACAAGACCCTCGGCGCTCGTTTGAAGGGCGAGTTCAAGCAGATAATCCAAACCATTAAAGAGCTGTCTGACGAACAATTGCAAAAGTTTGTCGCCACGAAGGAGATTGTCGTGCAGGGCCACAAGCTCGAGGAGCAGGATCTACGTTTGATGTTCAGTTTCACCGGTCCGGCCGCCGAGCAGTTGTCGAAGCGGTACGAGGCTCATAGCGAGGAAAGCATTCTGATCCTTCTGGATGTCACGGCCGACGAAGCGATGCACAACGAGGGGATAGCGCGGGAGGTGATCAATCGAGTGCAAAAGCTGCGGAAGAAGGCACGGCTCGTGCCCTCCGACGAAGCCGTCGCGTATTACGAGATCAAGGACGCGAGCAGTAACTTGGCCAGGGTGATTGTCAGCCACAAGGAGTTGATTGAGAACGCAACCAAGACTCCGCAGAGAGACATAGCGCACGTGCCGCCCGATGCCGTCGTGATTCTCGAGGAGATGCAGAAGATCAAGGGCGTGGACATGAGGCTCGCATTGGTCAGGACACAGGTTGATTGTACGTCCAAACGGGATGATGACGACGCGACGTTGACGACAACGTCGTCGTTGGCGGAATCGCAACCCCAAGTTGGCTACGTTCACGTGACGCTCGTGGATATGCAACCGCGATACGGCACATCCTCCAGCAGTAAGATTCTATTGTACGATTCGCAACTCGGGCCCATCACATACAAACGTCTGAAACAGGAGATCGATTTAGTATTCGGTATTTACAATTGCTCATACGATTTATATCTTAACTGTAAAAAACTTACTAGAACGCTGGACGATACCCCAGTGGAGGAAAACTTGTTCAATAAACAAACGCTGACAGTATCGCTGTCGCATAGCTCTTTTTCGATGTGATGAAAAGTGATTGACAATGTGTTAAAAATCTCGTAAACTTGCATTATTACATCTTGTAATGTTTTTGTTTCTTTACAAGTTTCTGAAAGACATTTCATGTTATTGCGTTGCGAAAGGTCAAGCGAAAGACGCATAGAGAAAGATGAATCCTCTTTAAATCTTCCTTCTCCGGTCAACGAAAGTATTTACTGTAAAACAATATTTATAATTTAAGTTAATAATTTTACAGTGTATTTATTCAATATTCAATATACAACGCACTGCAATGTTACGTGATTTTAAATAAATATATTTCTCATGAATTTATAAACATTGGCTATTTTGTAAACTAAAGAATAAAATCACTTGTACAATTGTACTTTTAATATCTCAAGCTTTTGTTTACAGCTTTTTCATTCGATTTATGCATCACCGCTGGAACATTGTAAAAAAATTATTCGTGATTATTGCGTAGAAAGGAATAATTTGACGAGATGAATATAAACCTGTCTTAAAACATATCAATGCTGTATCCAAAATTTTACACATACATTTATCTGTAACAGACAAGGAGAGTATCACGATAAAAAGTATCAAATAAATAGATATTTATTGGCGTTAACTAAAAAAACAATCTTGTTTGTATATATATATATATATATATATATATATATATATAAAATTATTAATTCAATTTAACTCTAACAAATTATATAGTACACTAATACATGACGACCATAAATTATTTCTTTATATCACGTCCATTCTTTTCTTATACCGCAAGCGAAACTTGTACCTGTATTTTTATGCTCCTCTCGGAATCTGACGTGACTATCGTTTGATAATCTAATTCTCTTTTTTTTTCTTTAGAAAAGATTGATTTTATTAATACACTATGCAATAATAAATTCTCATGTACAAATAAGTATAATATAAGTAGATGTTTCAGATAGAGATCGCGAACGATTCTTTTCTCCTTATCAGTACAAAATCCATTCAAACGAACTCGTTTTATACTAATGGTAACTGCAATGCACGCATTAGACATGACTGCCCGCATTTCATAGTAGTTTACATTGACTACCATGTCATACGCGTCATTGATATACGAACGACAGTCCTCATTCTTGAAAGCGTTCAATCATTCAAGTATAAATAACAAAGAAACCTCGTCGTTGAATGACATTTTACGGTAAAAAAAGAAATAATAAGAAAACATGTTTGGCTTCTTGGGAGTTTTTTTACGAAATTGAATAATACTCATACGTGAACGACGTGACAGTCAATGCAAAAATTCACGCAAAATAATTTTAATTTGATAAAGCGAAACGTTTACGAGTCATGCAGCACCAACAATACAATGCACTAGAAAATCGAAGAAAATAACTAAATGATTAGATGTAGACAATATTTTTCTAATCCTCTTATTTTATTTTATAATTTAGAGTTAGTCATTAGTGAAAATTGAGAAACAAACTGTTAATTTATTTTTTTATTTCCTCACTGGGCGGAAAGTTATCCTTCCAGAATTTTATACACACACACGCACACGCACACACACACGCACGCACACATACACACATATATCTTGCAAAGAAAACTGTACTCTCACGGAAACTTATCGTACAGAGTATTTTCCCAATTACCTTGTAATAATGTAAAGACCACGCGCGAAGCGATAGGTATTTCTTGCGGAAAATATTTGTATTATGCAGGTTCTCCCGTCACGTTTAAAAGAATTTAATGAAGAATAGAGGCAAAGAAAATAAAAATGATTACGCTTGAATGAATGTTGAAATGCGATAGTTTTTCAATAATATACGTTAAAAATTCACGAGTTATTTCCGAGGGATGTAGCAACAGTGTCACGTTCATTATTCACGTCCTTATTATATTCCTTAAAGCTTATATTCCTTAAGATGAGAATGTATGAACACAAATTATAATTATTTTTTGTTTAAGAATTATTACACTTATACATATACACTCACAACATGGCATTTGAACATAATTATTTTGGCTTTTATTATTCTGCTTAAATCATTTTAAATGTAACGGATTAGATTATACTTAATATGTATATAGAGATACATCACCTATAACACATGCATTATACATTAAGTATATATTTTAAATATACACATGATATAGTATGCAGACAGATCACTTGCTGTCGTCACCGTAGTAGGAAAGTTCCTTTCAAATTTTCTGCAAGAAACGCCACTAGAATTTATGCAATAATTTAACGCACCCCCGGTATTTTATAGAGTTCAATTTGAGAATCCGCAAGAATATGTCGATAGAAATATGCATTGCATGTTGCATTACTCCGCAATCGGTGTCTTATACCTTCGAGATTAATCCCAAGAAAGATGAAAATCGCAAACTGCAGTGAACTCGTTATCATCAACGATAAACTTGATCTCGAGAGTGTCACCTTAAAAACAAATGCTCGACGACAAAGATTATCGTTTGATTGATTCCGTTAAATTTGTAGTATACGTGATACGTTAAAATATGTATTATATCGATTTGTATTTAAGGTGCTTTTTTTTCATTAAAATTGCAATTTAATAGTAATCTTAGTAGCCGTAGTAGTAGTATTATTATTATTCGTCGTCGTCGACGTCGTCGTCGTATCATTCCACGTTCCGAATGTTATCTGGATCGGGAAAGAAGTTGCTAAACAGAGAGACGGCAAAGATCGCGGTCAACGCGTAGAGCGCAAGTGTGGTCGTCGCAGTGAAGAGTTGAGCGTAATGATACCGCGAGTACCATGCGAGACCTAGGATGATGGTCAAAAGGCTTACGAGGAGCCGGCTCAAGTCCCAGTCGTTGTGTATCGAACTTATCCCCGTGCCGGTAGGTAGATCCGAGAACGGTTGAGAATTAAAATAAATAGACGACGAGTTATCCAGCGTGGACGACGGTACGGCAGCCGACGATCGTGGTTGATGCACCCAACAGTGCACCACACAATCGTTGAACAAGCCGCACTGCTCGAGAGTCTGAGTGTCGGGCTGCAATACGCGGCCATTGAACACTAGTCGCACTGCTTTCCGTGCTTCTAATTCTATTTGAAAGTGCCTCCTACGAGAAAAATGCACAAGTGAACATATATACAGACACATATACAGACAAGTAGAAATGAGAAATATTATTAAAAGATCCGATTTTTTTTTAGACAGAGAAAGAGAGAGAGCGTAACAAAAACTATGTTACACAACCTTGTCGCGTGATAAAACGGCACGCTAAACTAGAATTACCTTTTAAAGTCACCCAGCATTTCTTTAAGACTCCCCGTGACTACTTTTTGATCATCGTTCATGAACTTGAGCTTTATGGTGATGTCTGTGTTGCTGTCGCTTATGATTGGCTCTTCCGACGTACATTCCGACGCACTGCTAGTAGTTTGGTCTAACGCGTCGGAATTATCTGCCTTAACAGTTCTTTGTAGCAGCGATCGATCAGCATCGCCGAACGAATCCATGGTTTCGATAAGTACTTGTTCCGCCGTCGTAGATTCCGTTGGTCTCGAGACTTCTTGAGGTGACTCGCTCGTATCTAATGTGATGACAAGCAATCCGAATAATGCAGCAAAGTAAAGCTAAATGCAAAGGAGAAAGAAAGGAGAAGAACATTTACCCACGGCAGCTGCCGTTGGACAGCTTCGTACAGCATCGCTATTTGAAGTTGTCTCCAGCGTTTCCTCTTCTGTAGAACTTTCGGAACTGCGCTGCCGCTCTAGGTCTTGGAGCATGTCACTGACTGTACGCGAGTTCCGTGAGCTTATCGACGTGACACGCACCGGCATCCGGTCGCGCAGTATAAGTACTGTACGTATCACTGGCTGATCCGCTATCCTTGTCGAACACCAAGCGAGCCATCCCACCAATAGTATGGTCATGACAATGAAAAAGTCTGTGACTTCGTCGCCCACTCCTTCGATCAACGACATCTTCCTCAGGATGGATCTGTTATAACATTCGACAATATTTGTTACAGTGAATATTTCGAATATTTGTTGTCTATATTATTGTTGATTGATATTGTATTTCTGAAACTTGCATTGGACCAAATGTTGATCGATATCAAGGCTTACTTTAAAACAAGTACATGCCTTTTTTAGCAATGCCACGTGTCCACTCAAGTACTCTGCTTACCGCGCTTACACGCTCGTGACAATGTTTAACGCATTGAACTTGATTGGTGTTGATAATGATACGTTCGTAACTCATTTACTAAAGCCATTCATAAAAAAAAATTTTTCACATCATTATGATATGTGTAAGATCAAAGTCCTAGGCTCTAATCCTTGTTCGCACATCATGTTATTTTTTTTTATAAGATTATAATATTATATTAATTATAAAACATATTATTTATAAAATGATCTCTATTGCACTCTTGGCATTACGTTTTTCGAGACTTTGAACCAACATGGTACCAGAATTAGATGCGCAAGTTCAACCGGAAATAACGATCATATGTTATTTCATACGTCTCTTTATACGATAACGTTACTAATTATCCAGCGAGAGAACAACGATATAATTAGATAACGGGAAGGCAGAAGTGAAACAAACGTAGCGTACATGAGACAGAAAGTAGCAGCAGCAAAATCTGTTGTTTGCGAGGTTATCTCGTCCGAGGGCGACGTTGTCAACACGAAACTGCGAAAGACTCGCTGCTCTCCTTCCTCGAGACCGAGGAGCGACGTCTCATGGCACAATTCGACGATCCTGAGAAATTTCAGGAACGTTGTCGCGTTGGATCCGTTGCGTCCGCTCAGCGATACACCTTTTATCGCAGCTTGCTCGACACGCACATAGTTTTCTCAGTTCCGTCAATGTGTAACGCGAAACGCGATAACGGGTGCAAACAGTAGGACACTTACAAATATTCGATCGACAAACATCTGGAAAGAAAAAGAGAGAGAAAGAGAGAGAGAGAAATAGGGAGAGCGCGCGAGATAGAGAAAGATGACGCAAATAGTGGCTTATAGCGGAGCAACACGACGTGTATGTACTACATACATACATACATACATGTATGTACGTATGTACCTAAGCTGGTTAATAATTAACGCGATCGTTTTTCTCGCTCTTTCTCTCGCGCGCGCGAGACTCGAGACCGAGAGGCGACTTCTATTGTCGCCAATGTCGCCCTCAGATCACTCCACCGTTCCGGCGAACGTCACACACGGGCTGCGTTCGGGAAGACGCTATTAGCGCTAAAAGCATCATTCTATCTTTGTTGCTCAGTAAATGTCGAAGAAAGATAGAGCACGTTCATAGCGCCAAAAGTGTGCTCTCCGAACCCAGCCCTGGAAAGAAACACGGGCTGTCAATTAATCGCATGGCGGGAGAATTGGAAAAGCCGTCCTTGACCTCTATTTTGCTGTTTCGTTGTTACGCTCTCAGTAAATTTATCATCATTACTTGTATCATTATCGTTATCGCGTTATCCGAGCAGTTATGTATAAAACGTAATATAAAATTGTATAAAGTTATCTAATCTCATTTAAAATTAATATTTTAAATTGTCAACAGACCCAAAAGGATTATTTTACATCAAAGGATTATTTTAATTAGTTAAAGGGCTTTAATTATTATTAAAATAAAAAGTAACTAAAATAATTTAATGAAAAAAAAAAATAAATTCAGAAGCTAATCAAAAATTATGAGCAGATCTATCACCGTTAATTTTTTATTTATTATTAAATATTAAATATGTTAAAATCTTGCCGCACATTTCCTGAAATTGTAGTAATAGCCTGAAGAGGCACATATAGCATTTAACGTATTTTACATGGTGTAAAAACTAACAAGGGACATGTCACAACTGTCCGGAACCGATTTGATTCTCCCTGAAATATGTTGTTAAAGACAAAAAAGATTAAGAGACTCATATTTTTTTATATGTACGCATGAAATACCCTTTTGAAAAAGAACGGTCTTTTTCTTTCGGGGCGAATATCGTCGAAAATATAACAGATAGAAAAAAATGTTTTGAATAAAGTTAAATGGTTTGAAGAGTACTTTATAATAGTTATTTCAGAAAAAAAATTTAAGTAGCAGGGGAAATATAAAAAAAATTTTTTTTAATTTTCTGAAATAACTATTATAAAGTACTTTTCAAACGATTTAACTTTTATTTAAAACATTTTTTTCTATCTGTTATACTTTCGACGATATTCGTCCCGAAAGAAAAAGACCGTTTTTTTTTCAAAGGAATGTTTCACCCCTTAAACAGATTGCGCACATATAAAAAAATATGAATCTCTTAGCTTTTTGTATTTAACAACATATTTCAGGGAGAATCAAATCGATTTCGGACAGTTGTGACATGTCCCTTGTAAGAACGTAAAATATCTAGTATTTTACGTATCTAAAACAATGTACATAAAAAATTTACATTGAATATTTTATGTGCCCAACTCTGCCGCTTATGTTGATTCTCGGCGAACAACGAAACGCATTGAATGGATCTGAGAGGAATAACAAGATAACTCGCGACACAGAAAACTATGCATATACATAAGATGATCTAAATTGTAGGTGTTTGAAAGTGGGTGAAAATATGATATTTCGTTCAATTCCTGCCTTTAATCTGTCTTTATCATAAAGCCTAAAAGTTATAAATTGTCTCGCCTTTTCTCGCAGTAAAAATATATTTGTACATATTCTTATATAATTCTCATTAAGCTTTATTCATATAGTCCTCGTAAATCTTGATGAGGGAAATGGGCGTTCTAGGAGCGATAACTTTAAACGCGGCGATAAAATGTTCTTTGGTAACGACAACAGCATCAAGATTCTCCTCCAACGCCTTCATGGCAGCCTCGTGGCATATCGCTTGAATTTCCGCGCCGGTGTAACCTTCCGTCAGGCAGACTAAATCCACGACTTTTACGTCTTCCGCGATTGGCATCATTCGTAATTTTATATCAAATATTTCTCGTCTGGTTTCCTCGTCCGGCAGCCCCACGTATATGATACGATCTAATCGTCCAGGCCGGAGGAGTGCCTGAAATGATTCGTGAATTGCACGTCCCAATTTACGGACACGGAAAAAGATACATTTTAGAAAGAATAAAATATTCACTTTCTGCTTTTTTTTATATACAAATAATATGTAATAACGATATGTGATTCACGTTTGGTTATTTTAACAATTACAATCTGTGTTGATAAGTTATACTTTTATATATCAATCATATAAGATGAGAGAGATATTACTTTGTCAATTTTGTCCGGTCGATTAGTAGCCGCTACTAACGTGACGCTACCTAAAGCGGTAACGCCATCGAGTTCGGTTAGTAATTGAGCCAACACTCGTTCCTGTACGTTGCTGCCACTACCACCGGAAGATGAACTCCTTTCACCACCTAGCGCGTCTATCTCGTCGATAAATATGATGGATGGCGCGACTTGTCTCGCTTTTCGAAATACTTCTCTCACAGCCTTCTCGGATTCGCCTACCCATTTCGAGAATAGCTCCGGACCCTGCAGGCACATGTGCGATATAGCGATGAGAAAATGATAAACGTTTCAAACTCGACTCACCTTAATATTCAGAAAGTTAACTTTGCTCTCGGTAGCGAGAGCTTTCGCGATCATGGTCTTGGAGCATCCTGGCGGTCCGAACATTAAAACGCCTCTAGGAGGCATAATGCCCATTCTTACAAACACCTCGGGATGCCTCAGCGGCCATTCGACGGCTTGTTTTAATTTCAGCTTCAAGTTCTTTTGCCCGCCAATGTCCGACCACCTCACATTCGGTACCTCCACCAAAACTTCCTTCATAGCTGAAGGCTTCGTTGTAGTCAGAGCATAACGAAAATCGGTCATCGTCACCTTCGGTTCATCAGACGTAGCCTTATCTTTTTGATGGCGTTTCACCGCGTTGATTATCGCTCTAGAACACAAACCGTACAGGTCCGCGCCAACGAAGCCGTGAGTAACAAACGAGATATCCTGCACGTCCTCGCGCGAAAGCGTATTGGGGATCTTTGCGAGTAACTTGACCAGTATTTCCGTACGCATGTTTGGAGTCGGTACGTAAATCTCAAACTCCATGTCCAATCTGCCAGGTCTCCTCAGAGAACTGTCCACGAAATCTGACTTTGCAGTGGTAGCCACTACTAACACGTTGCTGCTGCTGCTTTGCAGATCGTCGAAGAGCGTTACTAATTGAGTGAGAACTCTCTTTTCATGATCTGTACTGGAGCTGCTTCTCTTAGGACACAGGCTGTCTACATCTTCCAATAGTATTATACTGGGAGCACTCGATATCGCTTTGTCAAACACCTCTTTGAGCTTACCTTCCGTTTCACCGACAGACTTGCTGTAAATGTCTGAACTGTTTACAGTAACGGTGTTAACGTTACATTCTGAGATTATAGCGTTGGCTATCATGGATTTACCAACTCCAGACGGTCCGTACAATAATATCCCTTTGCTGACGTTGAAGCGCTCGATGCTCCTGTATCTGCCAATGCCTATTGCAACTATGTCTCTTATGTCGGACATAAGAGCGTCATATCCACCTATATCTTCAACCTTATACTTCTTCCTTCCTGGGATGTTTCCTGCATTTTTATTCGTAACATCCAAGATTGTCCATTTCGTCGTGTATAGCGCTTTATAAAAGGTTACCTTTGTGGAAGAGTCTGTTAAGTTTATATCTTCGAAAGCTTTTGACAGATTATTTACATCCACTGTCTCGGTTTGCTCTCTCTTGCTTTCCTCTGCTCTGATTTCAACAATTTTATATACCAACTTCTTTCCGTAATATGGCACGCTTATCCTGTTGCCCACGGTGAATATCTTGTACTCGTTAAAATACTTGAGGATATTGTCCAATTCCACGCTTATGTCAGACGTCAAGCGCTTTCCCTGTTGACTGATTACAATTTCCTTGGCGACCTGAACATTGGATGTCAAGCAACAAATCTTCACCAATCCAGACAGATTATTTAGCTCAATGGCTGAAATAAAAGAAAGAGAAAGTGTCGTTGATTCTTCCTGCGAGTTAAACTAAAAACAAGGGGAGTAAGTCAGCTCACCATGCCTTGTTAAAGAAACACTTGTCAAACTCTTATCGTTAGTCGGCCAGGCCGTTTTGACAGCTACCTCGTCCTTGGTCGCAACTATGGCATGTGATCCAATTGCAATCTCGCACAATTGCAATGTGAACTGCGGCACAAACACCATGTCATTAGCGTCTCTCTCGGAAATGCGTTTGGGTAATTCTGCGAGATGCACAGTATCAAGTCAAATTGAAGACGGATGAAAGTGAAAATTATGTTGATCAATTACAAAAATAGTTGTTTGTACCTTGCGTTTGATAGACTTCTATTGTGCTGTATAAAACTTTGTTGTGAATGAAAGGATGCTCCCAATTTTCTGTGGAAGGTGGGCACTTTGCCTCATGCAGAGAACCATCTTTCTGCACCACGGTACATTGGCATCTATCGCACTGTTGCCATGACGACAAACTTTTTCTCGATTTAGTAGACATTCTGTGAAAAAAAAATATATATGTATACATACATGTGTTAAATAAAAAAAAACATGAGGACAATTCATGGAGGTGAATCACATTTGAATCACAGTATAATTAAAATTTGTAAGAATCGCTTGGAATATGATTGAACAATTATTGAAATATCATATTTATAATGAATTTATAATGAAATGAACAAAAACATACAAGTAACGTTTCCAGTTTGATTCTGCAATGATATCAACGTAAAACTGAAAATGTAAATTCTGGATTCCTACCTATTAGAAGTAAAAGCCAATATTGTCAAATTAGATTTCTAACTGATACATATATATTAACTGGAAGTTCTTAATTAAAGATTCTTAAGGTTAGGATCCACAAGCTAACCTTATTCCATGAAATAGTATAAGGAGATGTAACTCCGTAGATTAAAAGTGGTCACGAAAAATGTTCCGCGTAGGGGTAAGTTCGGAATAGCTTGCAACATTTCGTCGCCATCTTGAAATTGTAAATGACAGCTATTGAGACATAAGACGAAAAGGTTAGAAACACATGATCACATGTGTATACGGGTAGTAAACATAAAATATTATTTCAGAAATATGGCACAAGTAAATATAATATTTTATAAACGTTTAAAAATTTGGTAATACTGAAGGAGACGGGCAGCACCACCGATTTTGCTGCAACTTGACAATATTGAAGATTTCGGTACGTAAAATACGAATCTGTAAGTTAAAATCGTCGCTCTTTAATATTTAAAGAGTTATTAATTACCAAATATCCAAGTTGTGAGGTTGGGAAATCTGTCATATCGACGATACGTAGTGACGTGCGCATGCTCGGTGAATGCGTCGTGACAGAAAGCGCGCAACATTTAAGTTGCAAACCTATGTGGAAGTAGTGAGATTGAATAATATCAAACCTATATGGAAATAGTGATATTGAATAATAACGCGTGGGCGGGGTTTCCTTTTTAAAAGCGTGGACATAGGTTTCCTTTTTAAAAGAAAACCTACATCCAAGCTGTTCGTTTCCACGTTGTTAGTGCGGAGCTCTCTAGTTATGTTATAAATTTTACGCGGGGATGCAGGGGGAGGGCGAAGCCCTCCCCCTGCACCCCGCCCACGCGTTATTATTTAATATCACTATTTCCATATAGGTTTGATATTATTCAATCTCACTACTTTCACATAGGTTTGCAACTTAAATGTTGCACGCTTTCTGTCACGACGCATTCACCGAGGGTACGTTCCACTTATCGGCCGCGGCGCCCATGGAATCGCCTCATCCTTGTTGTTTAGTATATATTAAAGGATGAAACGACTCCACGGTCGCCACGGGCGGTAAATTGAACGGTAAATGGAACCCCGAGCATGCGGACGTCACTACGTATCGTCGATATGACAGATTTCCCAACCTCACAACTTGGATATTTGGTAATTAATAACTCTTTAAATATTAAAGAGCGACGATTTTAACTTACAGATTCGTATTTTACGTACCGAAATCTTCAATATTGTCAAGTTGCAGCAAAATCGGTGGTGCCGCCCGTCTCCTTCAGTATTACCAAAAATTTTTTAAATACTTTAAAGGTAATTATTCAGTTTAGCTCCCTCACCTCAGAAATCGATGAAATTAGGCTCATTCGACGCGTTTTTGCTCAAAATGAACGAATCTGGCAGTAAAAAGTGTCGCTCTCGCCTGCGAAGCGAGATATTAATTGTTAAAGTTGCCCTGTTTTAGGGTTAGGATACCTGTCTTATTGACGCTATGTAACGAACTGAGCATGCGCCGTGAATGCTTGTAGCGACGTGAGCATGTGCTGTGACAGAAAGCGCGCAAAATTGAAGTTGTAAACCTATGTGGAAGTAGTGAGATTGAATAATAACAAACCTATGTGGAAGTAGTGATATTAAATAATAACGCGTGGGCAGAGTGCAGGGGGAGGGCTTCGCCTTCCCCCTGCATCCCTGCGTAATATTTATAACATAACTAGAGAGCTCCGCACTAACAACGTGGAAACGAACAGCTTGGATGTAGGTTTTCTTTTAAAAAGGAAACCTACGTCCACGCTGTTCGTTTCCACGTTGTTAGTGCGGAGCTCTCTAGTTATGTTATAAATTTTACGCGGAGATGCAGGGGGAGGGCGAAGCCCTCCCCCTGCACCCCGCCCACGCGTCATTATTCAATATCACCACTTTCACATAGGTTTGTTATTATTCAATCTCACTACTTCAACATAGGTTTGCAACTTACGTTGCGCGCTTTCTGTCACGACGCATTCACGACGCATGCTCACTTTGTTACATAGCGTCGATATGACAGGTATCCTAACCTTAAAACAGGGCAACTTTAACAATTAATATCTCGCTTCGCAGGCGAGAGCGACACTTTTTATTGCCAGATTCGTTCGTTTTGAGCAAAAACGCGTCGAATGAGCCTAATTTCATCGATTTCTGAGGTGAGGGAGCTAAACTGAATAATTACCACTTTAAATTTTAAAAATACTTTAAATACTTTACTTTTTTAGAAATACTTACAAATCAAAGGATTAACACACTGAATATATAAAACCTAAGCGGCTAGTTCGTTTTCGTTGCACTTTTGAACTAGTGCAAGCAAGTGCAAGTGCAATAAGTTAGAATGAAACAAATATACTCTTTCTCTCGTTCTAACTTATTGCTGGAAAGATGGCGACGAAATAGAATAAGTCAAATGGACGTTGATAAAAGGTACCAGAAATATATGTAACTAATTTGACGGCTTTATCAGCATAGTCATTGCAGCGAAAAATTACATGATTAATATCTTGTATCGCTTTGCCACAGGGACAAGCGGCCGAATCCACTATGTTCTTTCTGTGCAGACTGAAATTTAAGTTTATAATGATTGCTTCTTATCCGATTAATGAGCACAACGAGCTTTCTATCAATTTTGAATTTATGATACCAGGGTTTACTATTATCGGTCTTATAATGTTCGAAATATTTGACACCCTTGAAGGGGGATTCTTCTTTTATATATCCCTCAAAACGTCCCGATAATGCTTTTTTAGATTCTGAAAAAAAGTCTACGTAAGGAACCTTAAATTCAGGCTTCTCTCCTGAACAAGCAGCCTCTTTAGCTGCAGTGTCGGCGATCTTGTTTCCCACAATGCCAACGTGGGCCGGAATCTAAATGAGGTTGACATGAAGATTTTATTCCTGTGCCAATACTAACTTTTCTCTAATAAGAGGGATGAGATAGTTTCTGTGAAGTCCATTGGACAGAGAGATCGCGTCGAGAACGCTACGGGAGTCCGAAAAAATTGTAACTTTAGGGAAACCTCTGGAAAGAGACCAAATGAGCGTTCTATATATAGCCCACGCTTCGGCTGTGAAAATTGAAGCTTCCGAAGGCAACCTATCCTTTATAATGACCCGCTGCCCGGAGAAGTAAACACTGGAGCCTACCGCTCGCCCCTCTTCCATCTTCGATCCATCTGTATAAAAAAACAGCAGCCTCGTTGGTATAAGAAGATGTAAGTCGATTAAACTCATGGTTGACCCACGACACTGGAGCATTCTCTGGTATTTTTATTGCGACACAATGATAAGAGGTATCTAGAATCATAACAGAATAAGGTAAGTTATATATTGGAAGCAAGGTGGACGAAAAGACAGCTTCTACTACATATCTCTGATTAATAAACGCTTTGAACATAGGGCTATCCTTCAAGATCTTGACTCTATTTTCCTTTTTTACGGAGCTTCTTTTGAGGGAATTTAAGCTATCGATTACCATACTGTTGTTAAACGAAAGTTGTTTGTACATATATTTAGATGTGGTATAATCAAACCGCATTTTTAATGGAGGTTCTTTAGCTTCGTACAGCATAACATTAATAGGAGTAGATCGTCGGTATCCCATAGCTTTCCTAATAATCGCGTACTGCAATCTTTGTAAGGACAAAAATAGATTCCTTCTTTTTTCAAACGAGTAAACGTGGCTCTCATATTCAATGGAAGCCCTGAAAAGGGTCTTATATAAGCAAAGCAACAGTTGTGGGTGTGATCCCCACCAAATCCCAGCCAATGAGGAGATAATACGAAGAATGGTTTTCCCTTTGGAAATTAAATAACCGAGCTGGGAATCACCCTTTAACCGATCATCAAGTATAATACCCAGGAATCTTATTTCCCTGACCAATTCGATGGGACTATCATTAATTGTTAGAACGCTAGGAAGGATGACCCTCCTTTTCCTCGTGAATACTATTCCCTGAGTCTTGGAAGAAGAGATTTCAAGGCCTTTGTTTTTGAGGTAATCTGTAATGGATCTTAAGGCGGAATTAAGTAAGTTAAATGAGTCTGATAAGTTCTTGTGGTTATGATACATGATTATGTCATCTGCATATTGAAGAATGACTATATCTTTTTTGACATATTCTTTCATATCACTTAAATACATATTAAATAAAATAGGGCTTAAAATGGAGCCTTGAGGGGTACCTTTAAAGGTAGATAACGGGCCGGATAAATGTCCTTCTTTGACGAAGAATAATCTTCGATGGAAAGTGAGATTCTCAATAAAAACCCTGGTGTTAGTAGGAATACCTAATTTAGACAGAAGATCCGATAATATCTGCGGGTTAACACTATCAAATGCTCCTGCAATGTCGATAGACACGCAAACAGTGGAGTGGCCCCTAAGAAATCCCTCCCGAATATGGTTGGTAATAATGGCGAGGCTGTCCTGGCATGACCTGGCGTTGCGAAAACCAAACTGAAAGTTAGGAATAATATGAAATGATTCTGTAAACCACCTGATTCTGCCATAAATACATTTCTCTAAGATTTTAAGCATACAAGACATTAACGATATGGGTCTAACGCCCTTGCCTCCTGTTTTAGGTATGAAAATCACCAACGAATCTGACCATGATTCAGGGAAGCTACCCTCTTTGAGAAGACGATTGTAAATATCTAGTAATTGAGCTAGAGCAGTATCCGGGAGTAGACGAATAATATCGTATCCAATTCTATCCAATCCAGAAGAGGAATTAGTGTTGGAGAATCTTACAGCACTTCTCAGCTCTTCCATTTGTAAAGGGCGATCCATCCATAATTGAATGTTGTCATTAAGGCAATCATGCAATCTTAAAGCATTCATATCTATCTGTCTGAAGGTAGGGCAAAAAGGAGGGCATAAATCTGCAATTACCTTATCACAAAGGGCATTGTAATTATCCGAGTCCATCGGAATGTATGAACCAGATTCTTTATTCCTGAACGATCTTATCAGGCGCCATACCTCCGCAGATGGGGTCTTATAATTGAATGAAGAACACAAACTTCTCCATCCGAGCCTCTTCTGTTTCCGAAGACCCTTTCTACATTCTCTAACCTCTTGCCTGTAAATCTCTAATCTGTCTATAGTGGGACGTGCTTTGTATGCACACAGGGCCGCTTTACGGCGCTCAATCGCCTCCGAGCATGTATCGTTCCACCATAAGGCAGGAGTGACCTTCCTTGGAAGGGACTTAGTTTTCGATGTAACCACAGATTGGATACTATTTTCAGAGACTACCGCTAAGCCGTTGTAAATAACCTCCGTAAATGTTTGATAATCCTTTATTGGAATGTCTGAATCTTTACAAATTGGTTCTTCAAAAACTGAATCGAAATAGCCGGAAAGGTGTTTAATCTGCCTGGGCTTGAGTTTAAAGTTATGAACAAACCTATTTTTAATTTGTGGTGAAATGCCCATCCTGGTTGTAATTGGGAAGTGATCACTCCCCATGAGGTCATCTCCTGTAGCAGTCTCACATACAAGAGCAAGAGAAAAAGTGGCCAGGGTCAGATCGATTGTTGTCTCCACAGAGCGAGCAAGATTGATGTAAGATGGAGAGTCATCATACAGTATAACCAACTCATAATCCTCTATTACTTCCGCCAATCTATTACCAATGTAATCGTTTCTGGTTCCGCCCCACGAGATATGATGGGCGTTAAAATCGCCCAGGAACAAAGTATGGTCACTGCCAGCACCAAGCGCGAAGATTTCCTCAAATATATTAACGGGAGTGTCCCTGTCGGGATGTCTGTAAACATTAACAATTGTAAGAATTTCATAATTCGAGTTTATTTTAATATGCGTGTTAATCGCAATCAACTCAACCGAGTTGTGAGAAATATGGCTAACATCGACTAACGAGTAATCAATATTACTGCGACAGAAAATTCCAACCCCTCTTTGCCCTTTAAATAAATGACTTGGCTTGATAAGTTCAAAACCGAATATTTTTATCTTTTTAAACGAATCGATAAGAGTTTCTTGTAAACAAATGATATCGAGCGAAGATGTTATCTGTTGAATTTCTGCAAGCTTATTGTCGATACCTCGACAGTTTCACTGCATTAAGTCCACTTAACATTTGTTTATCCTTATTAGTAATTATTGGCATTATTATCTGAAAGTACGAAATTAGCCCGAGAATCAGATGAGTCAATAAAACCGTAGTTGTTATCTTTACTGTGATTATGTCTTGGATGAAACTTATTATTATTATTATTATTATAAGAAAAAGACGAAAAAGCTTGTGGAGGAGGAGCACCACAACCTCGTGGGAGGGAATTAACATTGTTACTATCATGGCTGACTATGTTATACATGAAGTGACGAAACATATTTATAGAGGCATCAAGCTCAAGCCCATTATTATACAAGTGGCCATTATAATCGTATTGATTCTGAGTGAAATCATTTGACTCAGATGTGTTTGTTGTCGTAGGAACTTCTTGTCTTACAGAATTATTGAGGAGAACTCCATTACTGCCTGTAGCAGGGAACTCTTTACTAGGAAGGCCTTCACTACTCATCACTGAGGGAAGTCTACCATTGGGAGCGACTAACGCTTCCCTGTGGAGATCCGAGAAATCAGAAGGAGCATAAACATTCCTGGCGTAGCTATGCTCTTGTGTCATTCGACTGGGGGGATCCCTTGAGCGCACGGGTGCAGAACGCCCTCTTTGAGTTGCCTCTACATACGATTTGGCGAAGGGTGACGAATTCGATCCAGAATTTTCACTTTCTAAGAGAGAGAATCTGTTATTAAGGGGAATAGTACTTCGTGGGAACGAATTAAGCGTGTAAAAGGGTTCTCGAGCCTTGCTCGATGAAGAATTGAGTATAGGGAAGCCAGAAAAATCAAGGGCATAATTCCTACCTGATGGCGACGATGAGCCTGCCACGCCTAATTTTTTCCTTGCTTCCATCACCGGGATACCCTCAGCAGCAGCCAGCGCCTGAATTCTTCTATTCTCGATGACTATTGGACAAGAAAGAGAAGTAGCGAGATGCCCTCCGTTGCAGTTGATGCAACGCGGCGGGCGATCCTTATATTCACAAGATACTTCCTCCTGATGCTTGTTTTCACCACAATACACAGCGAGGCTTACCTCTACACGGCTTATTGATGTGACCTACTTTATAACATGAAAAACACACTTTAACTTTGGGAATGTATGGAAAAACCTCGTGTTTGACCTTGAAGAGAGAAACATACCGAGGAAGAAGTTGACCAGCAAATTTAATGCTAACAGTGCGTGACGGAACAAATTGAATTTGACCATCAATCTTAGTTCTACGATTAAGACGCCGCACTTGTACAATTTTTGCCGGAGATTCAAAGAAAGACATCGTATCTTCTACGTCAATTTCCTGGAGAATGCCTCTTATAACCCCTCTTATAATCCGTATTGTTTTATATGCGGGGATGAAGGCTTTGAGCTTATGTAAGCAAAGAGATTGATCCTCGACTAAACGATTGGCAGCTTGAGGGTTAGCTAATTGTACAGACACTTTGCCCCTGCCGATCTTCTTGATTTCGATTATATCATTATAAACAATGCGAGAAATCACCTTGCTAATAGCTAACGGATGAGGTATACGATTATTGTTATCGTTATCCTCAATGGGATGAATATGTACGATGTAAGGGGAGGGATCACCTCTTAAATATTTACTTTTAGATGCCAAAAAGGGGTTTACCGAATTATTATTACTGTTGGCATTATATTGACGGATGTTGTCAACGATAGTCTCCGCAGAATCAGCTTTGGGTTGAGAACACGAAGAGTTCTTTTTAACCTTCGAAGCAGAACCAGACGACTCTGTTATAGTGCTCGATTCCAAATCTGTGGAGGAGACGAGTGGCCGCTTATTAGATGAAGCAACAGGATCCATATCCATGCGAGCGGTTACCGATAAATCTGGCGATACACCAGTCCCAGGGAACGATTTATTATTTTCACTTACTTTCGTGTCAGACTCTGAGTGGCTTAAGATAGAGGTGTCATTAACAGACGGCTGAACGCACGTAAGATGTTTGTTTAAAAAATTACTTACCTCTTGTAGAGGGGCACTGATCCTTTGAGATCGGTCAGGGGAAGATGTAGAGGATGAGGATAAAGAACAGTTAGGAGATCTGCCTCTTCTTACTTCTTCCATTGCGTTCTTCGGGTACGCAAGAGGCCGAAGCCTCTTGCCCTTCTTGTTGTTGCTATATTCGGCCGGCAAGTTCAAAGTCAATAAGACCTAAATTTTTAATCTACACCGCTGCCACTTATATGCACACAAAAGCGTATGGACTCGCGTGATGAGTTCCAATTTCACTTAAACTTGTCGATCCGCAGAAAGCGGGCTCGAAATTCAAATAAAAAGAATGACGCAATATGCACGCCGAAGCTATAATGCGCAGTAGAAGCACGCACAATCAGGTTAGATAACCCACAATCCGTACTCAACGATGGCCGCAATGCGAGTCCACCTTATTCACATAAAGATAACGTGTAATCCCATATAGCATAAAAGTCGTATAGACGTCTCGAGTACGTCTTTTTTGAGACTGCCGACGCACGACAGATGACACCACCGTCTTATTGCAGACGTCTCAATAAAGTCGTCTCAAAAATATCTTTTGTCCGCAAAATATTTTATGTATGCTTGCAAAACATATATGTATATATATTGTCTTTCTATACTAAAATAAATATTTTATGTGGCCATAGTTGTTATTGTGCTGTTTGCTCATCTTCCTTATTTTTCACTTAAAACATATTAATCTGCAGTGTATATTAATTGTGGCTATTAATAATTAATTTGTATTATCTCGAGAATTGTTTATTTTTCTACTACAACTGTTTAAACAATGAATGACAGAAGAATTATCTTTTATTGTCCACACGGCAAAGGAATCGTCGAATTGCGTCGCTTGTCGACAATGACTTATTATCGTGTCAACCGAGTACTTCAAAAGACAATAATGATAATAATTACAATAGTTTACTGGCAATAATGAGATCTGCTGATCATGCAGACTTATCAAAGGATGCTAGAACTCTTTTGTGTACTCCGAAAATGAGTCATATACAAGAAAAGTCATGGGGTCAGTATGTTCATTATGATCTGGAGCAAGCTGTGAATGACCAATTTCGAAGGACTATCTCGAAAGCTAAAAGACCTCAAGAAATTTTAATCGATATTCACGTAGATGGAATATCTATATCAAAAAGTTCCAAATTGCAATTATGAACAATGGGTAAAATTCATAGCCCACACTTTGGAACACTATTTTTTATTGGAGCACATGCTTCGAATGGAAAACCAAAATCTGCTGCGGAATACCTACATGATTTTTGTAAAGAATACTCAAGACTCTCCAAAGAAAGCTTTATTTTTGAAGGAAAGGTTTATTCAATACGCATCAGAACAGTCATCGCAGATTCATCAGCTTGGTCATTTGTCACTTACACAAAGCCGTTTAATAGTTTTTATGGGTGCGGAAAATGTTTTACACGTGGCATCCGTATAAATTCCAAAACTGTATTTTTAGAAAGAGACTGTACACTTAGAACTGATGAAAACTTTGAACAACGTATGCAAATAGAACATCATTTAGATAATTCGCCTTTTGAGGAAGTAGGACTTGGTTACACAATTTCCATTAGATTATATGCATATGGTGTGTTTAGGTGTTGTAAAGAAACTGTTAAAATTGTGGATAGAAAAAAAAAATTATAACACTGGCTAACTTGAAGGTTCTATCGAGTAATCTTATCGCTTTGAGAGATTATATTCCTGGAGAATTCGCCCGCAAATGTAGAGCTTTGGACGAACTTGACCGCTGGAAAACAACCGAACTCCGCCTTTTTTTGTACGTGGGTCTCGCTCTCCTAAAATATATTTTACCACAATGTTACTACGTTCATTTTGCTGTACTAAGTTGTGCTACGATGATTCTTAATGATCCAGTGGAGTGTATTAACAATAATACTTACGCCAATGATCTTCTAAGATATTTTGTAGAACAAATGTCTGTTTTGTACGGTAATGATTCAGTCGTCTATAACGTTCACAATTTGATACATATTGCTGCGGATGTAAAAAATTTTGTTCCATTGGATGATTTTAGTGCTTTTCCTTTTGAAAGTTCTTTTATCTCGTTGAAAAAATTATTGAGGAAAAATGACAATCCGACTGCTCAACTTTTTAATAGAATCAGTGAGCAGTCTCATATCGCAGCTTCAGGCATAGAAGAAGCTGAAGCTTATCCTATTTTGCTGAACCCTATAACAATAAAATTACCTATGAATTGTCACAATGCACATCGGTCAGTACGGTTCAAGAATTTCACCATACGTACTACAAATAATGACAGCTGTTGTTTGCTATCAGATGGGACTATGATAGTTGTAAAATACGTAGGATTCCAGGCAGCATGCTAATATTCGCTGAATGTTCGTTTTGTATTAAATATGTTTACTGTTTGATTCCAAACATTCAGCTAACATTTCGAAAAATTCTAAGTTTAACCCTCCAGTGGGCGCGTGGAGTGTATTTTACACCCCAGACTTCTTTTTTCCTAGATTTCACATAGAAACAAATTTTTTTAAATGCTGCTCTCTTCAGTACCTCTTCTTAACCTTCTTCCTAACCCATTAAGATTAACAGCACTCGCAAATTTGCTTGAGAATTGTTTATAAATGCCATCAAAGTTGACTGGGGTAATTTACACCCCACGCGCCTATTCACGTTACAGATTTTTATTGTCCATACAATAAATTTATTGTAAAAATGGTATGATTATAATAGAATTTTTAAATTATATATTAGATATATTATACATTATATATTAAAAATTAAAAATTCTATTTTTTGTTGCAAGAATAATTTAAAGAATATTTCTTTGTTATTTTGTCACGATTTGATCAAATTTTATTTTAAAAATACGTTTATGTACTTTTAATTATAATTTAATTATTATAAGTTTGTAATATTTGTTAATAATTTGTTAAATTACAATTTAACAAATGTGCTTACAGCAAAACTGCATTAAAAATTTATGTATTCTCAAATATACTAAGTGACAAAGTCATGTGTAATATGTAACTTTCTAAAATAAATGACACTAAATTATAAGTTAAAATTTTCAAATCTGACACAAATTTAGGTTTTTTAAACCTTTCTTTTGTGAACTATATTATGTACAATTAATTTTTTCCTAATAAATTATAAAATTTGTCAAATTAGTCAATAGCTTGCAAAAAAATAAGCGTTCTGAACGCATTTCAGTATAAAATTGATTATTAACGAGAAAACGTTAAAATTAAAGATCCTATTTATTTATATACTCTAAGATATATGCAACAATGAATAATATTATACAAAAAATAAAAAATATTAATTAGTTTATTATTTATAGTATAAATAACGTGGGGTGTATTTTACACCCCACGCGCCTTCTTACGTTTCAAATTTTGACGCGCCCACTGGAGGGTTAAAGAGTTAGGATCCAAACGTTGAACGAATGTTACATGTATACTATATGCTTTTATTATCATTTGCGCTCGAATATAAATGTTTTCGGAACATTTTGCTTAAATATTTACAAAGATAAAAAACGAGGCCTGAATTTTTTCCAAAACGGAATTTAAGACTTTTCATAGTTTACATATAATTAATAAAAAAATAAAATGAAATGTGTTTTAGATATTTCATATAAAAAATATCAAGTATAATAAAAATTTATTAAAATAAAAATTTTAAATAAATAATTATTAATTAATTTATATCATTTTAATAATTTAAAAGAAAAGTATTTAATGATAATTGTGTGAAGTTTATTATTATTTTATTATGAAACAGTTTTTATATGATGTATATTCTGAAACATTTGTGGCGCTACATCGGGCACCGCCGCGCGCGCGCCCGCAGCATAGTTCGAGGCGCCGCCGCTACGCGCATATGATCCTAGCTTCTATCTCGCCTTCAAAATGCAACGAGCGAGGCTACTTATAGCGAATTTCATTGGACGCCCTAGTGAGCACTCAGTGCTCATTCACCCAGTTGTACATAAATCGACGTAAAAATGAATGCTTAACATAAATATAGAAACATGTTAAAAACGGAAATCTTTAATTCGTTTTATCATATTATTGTGCTGTTCTTTCTTAAATATTCATTTGGCATTTTATTATTCAAAATATTTCACTTTCACTTTCAAATTAGGTCAATGTACAATGGCTTTAATGTGCATTAGTGCGTCCAATGAAATTCGCTATTAAGGACCGCTGAGGGATGACTTGAAACAATTTCTTTTGTCTGGAGGAGTCCATTTTGACACCTGGGTCGGCGTCATCGCCGCATCCAAGAGTCCGCCTTTTGGGTCTCCCTCGAGAGTGTGCTCTCTTAAGTCCATAAACTTATGTAAAAATACAATGGTAGGACGATAAATAAATGGCAATTTTGCTACCAAGATTTAAGTCATATTGTCAATGAAAATCTAGGAAACGAATCCACTATCCGAATATTTGATGAATGTTCTCTAAACGTGATACCATAATGTTTCACGAACATTTTCCGAACATTCTCCAAACATTAGTTAAGTGCGAACTCCTAACATTTAGATAACAGTTATTTTTAGTTAAGTTATAATATTCGACGAACATTCAGCGAATATTAGTATGTGTTATATACATTAGTATGTGTTAATACAAAATGTTGCGCCTCCGCCGACGAGCCGCGTCGGCGCTTCGTCTCGCACCTTCGTGCGCGAGAACACTCCCTCTCACACACAGACACCCGCGACGCGCGGAAGAAAAGATAGAGACCGTTAATGCAAAGAAACACCAACTTTATTGTACAACGGGATATAAGTATCGTTACGCCGATACAGAAACCGAGACGCGTCCTCCACGAGAGGAGTCCAGCGTAAATCTGACAGGCGGCTTGTTAATCAACAAGCGCCCCAGCAACCGTTGTTCGATGTCCGCGTCGGATCTCGCGAACTTCACAGCCCGGTCGATCGATGCTCCGATCGACCCGTCGTCTGACTCGCGCGGCCGGGGAGTATACCGGGCGGCCGCAGCGCGCAACACTGCCCTCCCTCTTCAAGATTGTCGTCCCGACAATCAAGGAGGTAGTTTGCGGCTTTTCTTTAATCGGGATTTCAATCCCTCGATGCTCTCCTGCCCTCCCCAAAGCGAAGCTCTCGGGTTACCGGGCTGCATCTTTATCAGGCAAATCCTAGCCTACTTCGCCGCCCGTGCTCCTCTTCCGTCTTGAGTCTTGAGCACTTGGCTCTTCTGGACTTGCGGGCTTCTTACTTCTTTCTTCAGGCAAGGGGGGGGAGAAGATGGAACAGATCGTGGACCCTACGTCCTAAGGACTCCTTAAGCCTCCGCCTTGGCATTTGCCCACAATCCTCACGGAAAACCACGATTCAAAAACGTAGGAAAGGCGGTTTTCCTAAAAAAAAGTCTTCCTCGAAGAAGGAGAAAAGCTTGTATAAGGCTCCTGGCCAAACTCAGAGTGGTCTTTGACTCCTGTCGCCTTCGGATCTTCTCTCCGGGTTCTCCTCCTCGGGAAACTGAAAAACAAAAGTTAAACGCGTAAACACTATAAACAATAATAAATTAAAATTCTTTCCCTTTCTCCCTCGGGCTCCGCTAGGATTCTCGCGCCGCGATCTGACCTAAACGTCTTTCCGAAAAAAGAGCTAACCTATTCGCATGAACGACCTTCTTCTTATGTAATGTAATGTAAAATCTATGTAAAGTCCTCTGTACGCAGAAAACCACGTCGCTAAGTTTTCTGATAATTAAATATAGGCCCTCCCAATTACTTTGAAGCTTGGAAGTCCTCCCTTTTCTTCTCCGCGGATTAAATAGCCAAACCTTTTGCCCCTCTCGAAACTGATCTGGCTTTTCTGTCATACCAGGTTTTGGTTTTAGAAGACTTTATCGACATTCTATCTCTCACTTTTAAATAAATCTCTCCTAGTTTCTCCCTAAGACTCTGAACGTAATTTCCAGAAGACTGCAATTTCTGTTTTGGAAATCCTGGGCAATTGCCTTGGAGCAAATCTAGCGGGAGCCTAAGATCTCTTGCGAAATAAAGTTCCGCAGGGGTGAGACCTGCGACCTCATGCTTGGACGATCTATATGCGAGGAGAAACATAGGGATCCACTTATCCCAGTCTTTCTGATTCTCGGAGACGTACTTTGCCAAGAAATTTGTTATCGTCTGGTGTTGACGTTCAACTTGGCCATCCGACTGAGGATGCAAAGAAGTAGTCCTTGTCTTTTTGATCCTCAGTAAATTTACTAATTCCCAAAATAATTTTGACTCGAAATTTCTCCCCTGATCGGTGTGAATTTCAGAGGGTACTCCGTGTCTGGAGACGATCTCATTGACGAAGATTTCAGCGATGGTTTTCATTCTAATATTCTTAACTGGGAATGCCTCCATCCATTTAGTGAAGCAATCGACCACCACAAGCAAATATCTATTCCCGGAAGAAGTCCTTGGAAGAGGGCCAAGTATATCCATCTGCACTCTCTGAAAAGGAGAACCTACGTTATATATTTGAAGAGGAGATTTCCCTTTACCTGAAGGACTCCTCCTGGCCACACAAACACGACAAGACCTGCACCAGTCTTCCACGTCGCGCTTACAAGTAGCCCAATAAAAACGTTGACGAATTTTACTAAGGGTCTTATTCACTCCAAAATGTCCTCCGGAGAAAGAATCGTGAGCTTCCTCAAGAATTTTAGGAACCTGACTTCGAGGAACCACCAGCTGAAAACGAACAGATTTTAGGTTGGGGGCTTCCCACTTTTTATAAAGAACACTATCCTTTACAAGAAGGGCATCCCAATACGCCCAATAATTCTGAAAAGAAACATCCCTTGACACAATTTCAGAACGAGGGGGACGAACACCTATCTCTTTAGCTTGTAAAATAAAGGAAATGTCTGGATCCAATCTCTGCTCCTTCTGCCAGAGTTCCAGACTTCCAATCTCCAAGGAGATTCGAGCAATCGTCTCTTCTTGTTTTTCGGAAGATCTTCTTTCCACCTTCGCACAATATAGACAATTCTCTATCTCACAAAGTGCCTCGCCTTGATAAACCATCAGCGTTCTTATGAGAAAGGCCCTTTCGATGTATAACAGTAAATTCAAATTGTTGGAGTCTTTCCAACCAACGAGCCAATTGTCCTTCTAAATCTTTGAAGGACATAAGCCACTTCAAAGAAACATGATCCGTGCGAATTAAAAACTTCCGCCCCAAAAGGTAGTGGCGAAAAGATTTAAAAGAGTCGACAATCGCTAAAAGTTCGCGGCGAGTTACACAATAATTTCTTTCTGCCTTATTTAAAACGCGACTATAATAAGCGATGACCTTCTCCTTTCCTTCTTGAATTTGAGAAAGGACCGCGCCAATCCCAACACCAGAAGCATCCGTATCGACAATAAATTCTCCCTCCCCACTAGGAAAAGAAAGAATTGGGGAGGAGGACAATACGCGCTTCAATTCCTCAAAAGCCTCTTGACAATTCTTTTCCCAAACAAATTTAATTTTATTCTCTGTGAGTGTAAATAGAGGCTTGGCTATTGATGAAAATCCTTTAATAAATTTCCTATAATATGAGCAAAACCCGAGAAAATTTCTTAACTGTTTCTTAGTGTGAGGGATAGGCCAGTCTCTTACCGCAGAGATTTTCTCTGGATCCGTTGTAACGCCCTCGGAAGAAACTACATGTCCTAAATATTTGATATCTCTAGCAAAAAGGACACATTTCTTTGGATTAATTTTTAAATTAGCGGTGCGTAATCGATCAAAAACCTTTTTCAAATTATCAAACATCTCGTTAAAATTTTTTCCGAAAATAATCACATCGTCAAGATAAACTAAACAGATTTTAAAAAGCAAACCATGAGCACCTTTTCCATAAGACGTTGAAAAGTCGCGGGGGCGTTACATAATCCAAACGGCATAACCGTGAACTGCCAAAGACCGTTACCGATAGAAAACGCAGTCTTTTCCCTATCCTCGGGATGTATTTTCACTTGCCAATACCCGCTTTTAAGGTCAATCGTAGAAAACCAAGTATTACCTGACAGCTGATCAAGGATATCGTCGATACGTGGTAAAGGAAAAGAGTCTTTTAACGTTACATCGTTCAGTTTCCTGTAATACACGCAGAATCTAATTGATCCATCCTTCTTTTTTACCAAAACTGCAGGAGAGATCCATGGACTTTGTGAAGGTTCGATGACTCCTTGTTCCTTCATTTCTTTAATTATCTTATTGACTTTCTCTCTCTTATGAAAAGGGATTCTGCGTGATTCCTGTTTAATTGGGAGAGAATCTACAACATTAATTACATGCCTAACTACATCGCAATTTCCGGCGACAATTTCTTCCGAAAATACATCCCGATATTCGAAAGCAAATTCAACAAAATTCTCTCGTTGAATCTCAGTAAGATTCTCTGAATTCTTAAAAAGAAATTCCTCCAAAATGGGAGGAAACTCTTCAAAGTCTCCTGATTTAGCAATCCTTCGAATAACCGAAGGTGCCCCGAAAAAAGAATCACAGACCTTAATGAAGTTAGTCTTCTGGAGAAAATCCACCCCCAAAAGACAATCATCTGTGATTTCGGAAACTAACATTGGGAGTTCCAATAAATTTTTTCCGAGTTCCACTTTCGCGCGAATTTCAAAATCGACGGAAACATCCTCCCCTGTGGGGTATCTAAATTTCCGACCGACTACCGGAAATCTCTGTTCCCCTACACGAACAAATTTCCTACTAACCAAAGAAACATCCGAGCCCGTATCTATTTTAAAAATGCATTCTTTATTATTAAGCAAACCAATGTAACAAAAGTCTTTCTTAATTTTATTTATTCTACTAACGGAAAAATTCTGAACTTTCGGGGACTCTTTTACGCAAGCTGACCTCTCCCCACCGAGGTCAACTAATCCGCGTTTTCCTTCTTATTCGGACACTCGTTTCGAAAATGTCCCTGCCTCCCACAAAGCCAGCATTCTTTTGGCTTATTTTTATAAATTTTTTTCTTTTCCGTCTCCTTCGCGTCCCCTTTATCTTTTCGTTTCTCCTCGAAGGAATTCGTCTTTCCGTTCGCTCTCCCATTTTTATTAAAGAATCTCCCACCTTTGCTTTTTTCCGCAAAGCTTTCGCCCTGAATGGCTTTAACCGCTTTTGCTCTCTCCACCGCGATTTTCAGAGAGGTAATTCCCTCCAACTGGAGAGTTCTCTTAACGAATCCATCGAAAATCGCGGACAAAAACTGCGCACAGGCAATCTTATCCCGCACGGCGTAGGTGCATTCGGGATAAGCCAGGCGCGACAGCCTTTCCAAATCGGAGTCCAACGCGGCAAAATCTTCCCCGAATTTCTGTTTGCGATTGGTGAAACGCGAATAATAATTCTGAGAGAGATCCCCTTCTCCGAAACGCAACTCGAGTTTTGCAACTAGATCCGCGATACTTAGATCATAGAGATTTTCCACCGACTCGAGAACAGCACGAGCCTTTCCCCTGAGGCAAGAAGCCAGCGCGACGGTCTTCGACGCGTCATCCCAGCGACTCGCACTCGCGATCAAATTGAATTGCGCGAGAAATTCTCGCAGCGAGACGGATCCGTCATACGTGTCCGGCTTCAGTTTGTAGCCTAAGCCGCCCCCCGTATCCCCCGTCTCACGCGCCCGTCCGAACGCACTTCCCGTATCTCCCGCCTCGCGCGCCCGTCCGAACGCAAAAGCCGCGCCTCGTTCCAGACTTCCGGACGAAAAGATATTAGTTTCCGTCGCGCGCGCCTTAACTGAAAATTCTATTAAATTTTCTTGGAATGAGGGTTGCCAAAAGGCTTTTGAAGAATTAAAACGAATGCTGTCTTCCTCGCCGATACTCACTTTTCCAAAGGAAATAGGGGAATTTATCTTGGATACTGATGCTTTAAATATCGGGATCGGTGCAGTCTTGTCATAAAAGCAGGAAGGTGCAGAAAGGGTAATCGCTTATTATAGTCGGGTGCTTAGTAAGTCCGAAAGGAATTATTGTGTTACCCGCCGAGAACTCCTGGCAGTGGTCGATTCGTTGAAGTTTTTCCGTTATTATCTTCTAGGACGAAAGTTCATAATTCGAACAGATCATGTTTCTCTCAGATGGTTAATGTCTTTCAAAGATTTGGAGAGGCAATTGGCGCGTTGGCTGGAGAGGCTCCAGCAATTTGACTTCGACGTCGTTCATCGGAAGGGATTAATTCATAAAAATGCCGATGGGTTATCTAGACGATACCCAGTGAGAAATGATTGGTCGAATCGATATCGAAAAAACATCGATGCGACTGCAAAAAACATCGAATCGATATCGAATCGATATCGATTTGACCAACCATTTCTCACTGGGTATTGCGAATCCGACGAGTGGTTATTGTGCCAAGGTGGAAAGAAACTTTAAGGAGGAGACAGAAAGATGTGTTGCTCGGATTGTTCTTTTGGATGAGGCACTTCAGGAATGGCAGAGGGAGCAGAGGGAGGACCCGAGTATTTCTTTCGTTTTTCAAGGGAAAGAAAATGGAGTGCGCTCTCTTTACTCGGAGATCCCTGCTGCAGATGTCTCTGCCCGGATTTATTGGTCTTATTGGGAGGCTTTATACCTAAAAGATGGGGTTTTGTATAAAAAGTGGGAAGCACCAAATTTGAGATCCAGTATTTTCCAACTTATTGTTCCCCGCAGACGGATTGGCCAGATCTTAAAAGAAGCACATGATTCTCCTTCCGGTGGACATTTCGGGGTCAATAAAACCCTCGAAAAGATCCGAAAACGATTTTATTGGGCTACATGCAAGCAGGATGTGGAGGAGTGGTGCAAAACTTGTGAAGTTTGTATATCAAAAAAGGGTCCTTCCGGAAAGGGAAAATCTCCTTTGCAAATTTACAATGTTGGAGCCCCATTCGAGAGATTACAATTAGATATACTCGGTCCTCTTCCTATTTCTACTTCGGGGAATAGATACCTTCTTGTCATTGTTGACTGTTTTTCGAAATGGGTAGAGGCTTTTCCTTTGAAAAATGTTAGAGCTAGAACGGTGGCGGAGATTTTTACTAAGGAAATTATTTCTAGACATGGAATTCCCTTAGAGGTCCACACAGATCAAGGGAAGAATTTTGAATCAAGGTTATTCGCAGAGCTGATGACTCTCCTCGGGATTAGGAAAACGAGAACTACTGCTTTGCATCCTTAATCGGATGGGCAAGTTGAACGTCAGCATAGGACTATTATTAATTATTTAGCGAAATTCATTTCTGAAAATCAGAGGGACTGGGATCGTTGGATACCCATGTTTCTTTTGGCGTATAGGTCTTCGAAACATGAGTCGACTGGTTTAACTCCCTCTGAGGTTTATTTTGGTCGGGATCTTAGGTTGCCTTTGGATCTTCTTTTAGGGAGTCCCCCCGGAAAGAATCCTCTTCCGGTGGGGAGTTTTGTTAGAAGTCTGAAGGAAAAGTTGAAGGAAATTCATTCTAAAGCTAGCGAGCGTATGGAAATTAGTTCAGTCCGGATGAAATCTTGGTATGATGGTAAGGTTAGAAAGATTCTTTTTCGAGTTGGGGATAAAGTTTGGTTGTCCAACCCTCGGAGGGTGAAGGGGAAAGCCCCTAAGCTCCAAAGTAATTGGGAAGGTCCTTTCTCAGTGGTTAGGAAATTAAGCGATGTAGTCTTTTGCATTCAGAAATCTCCTCGTCACAAAAAGAAGATAGTCCATGCCGATAGGTTAGCTCTTTATCAAGAAAGGAAAAACGAGTAGAAAATGAAGGTTTAGTTGGGCAAGGGATTGGAGCCCGGAAATATTTAAAACTATGTTTAATTGTTTTCTTTTAAAAAAGAAGTTTCTTTCTGCAAAATATGTTTTCGTTTCAGTATTTGAAGGGCCCGAAGGAGGAAGGCGGTGAAGAGATCTTTTCTTGGTTTACTTCGGAAATGAGGAAAATCTTTCTCTTCGTTAGAAGTCTGCCCCGCCCACGGTTTTTGAGCCGTGGTTTTCCCGTGGGATGTAAGGCAAATGCCGGGGCAGGGACTTGGGGAGTCTCTGAGAAGACGTAGGGTCCACGGAAGGAAATTCCCCCCCCCCCTTGTCTGAAAAAGGAACAAGAGAGAGGGGCATAAACTTCCTTGGAGGAAGAAAGAAGTGCGCAAATTTTCGGAAAAGAAGGAGAACGGGCAGAAACAAGGGAGACCTGAGTCCCTGAAAGGAATACTTCGAGGGAAGAATAAAATTCGGGAGGAGTCTTCTTGAGTTCGGCCCGTAGGACACTGTGGGAAGAAGCTTAGACGCGGTCCGGTAACTCGAATCAGCAGTTTCGAGGAGGACAGGGAAGTCGTCGGAGATTCCCACGCAGGACATCCTGGAAAATATGTTAAGAGCTGCTTCCCGGATTGTCGGGACGACAATCCTAGAAGAGGGGGGGCAGTGTTACGAGCGCCACCTGGTATTCTCTCCGTTCGCGCGAGCCTGCTAGCGGCCGTTCGATATTTTCGATCGGCGGCATCGAGCGGTTGCCAAGGGACGTCAATAAGAGTGAAGAGAGATTTTTCCGCTGGGCTTCTTGACAGGAGTACGTTCCGTTTATCTTCCGTCGGCCCGATTCTGTATTTAGACTAATAAAGTTGGTGTTGTTTCTGTTATCGCCTTTCCTTCTTTCCGAGCGCGAATACGTACGCGAATTTAACCGAGTGAGAGCTCTCGGGCGTGTGGCGAGTGTAACAGTATATACAGCGCATATCATATGTATGTGAAATAATTACCACATGTATGTACATAGGATATCCATAGTACATACATAGGTATATTCTAAAAATATGCAATGTATATTCATAGTATATACATAAGGTATATTTCAAGAATGTGCAATGCACATTCATGGTATGTACATGGGGTATATCCCGAGGATGTACGTTACACATTCGTGGCATATACATGCGATATACCCAAAAAATGTGCATTACACGTTCATTGTATGTACCTACGTGTATCCCATACAGCACACAAATGTTGAAGCAACATCTCAGAAATATTGCGTTATAATAGTGCAATGTTACACCAACGTTGTAAACTATGTGTTATTTTCAAAATGTACATATTTAAAATAAGAGCATCTATTTCATAAATTAGATGCCTTACTGAGGTTACATTCAACGCATTTACGCGAAGAAACATCGTGCTTTGAATAGTTAAAAGATGAACTTTAAGCTTATTTATATAGGTTCCGAAACGTACTTTACTTACGAGAAAACGAATAACCCTTGCGACTCCTAGCGGCGTGAGTCGAACTTATGCGAGTTTGTGGATATCTAACCTAACCAAGAAAGAGCGCTTTCTTGCAACGCAGTAACTTTTCTATAAAAGGATTTTATAAAAAATTTTAAATGATATTACTTATTTGTTACACACATTGCTACATACATATATATCCATTAATGACTAATTTCTGCGTAATTCAAAATATATTATAAGAGATATTACAAGTATATTCTAAGGATATACAAGAAGTAATACTATACGAGATATTATAGGAATTTTTTCTGTAAATATTAGTATAGGAATTTTCTGTAAATAATGTACATGATATATCCCATAAAACATTAAAATATACTTAGTATATACAATGTATGTACATTTATGTATATTGAATATTCTATGAACATACATCCTAGATGCAACTTACATACATAGGATGTGAAATCTATGTGCAAATGTAACCAGGAAAATATCCATAGAAGATTCATAGTACATACATATGTACATGATATATACATTCAGTGTATATACACTCTGTATGTACATTCTTTGTACATACATGTACATATTATGTATATACATTCCGTATATACATTCTTCTTACATATATGCATACCATGTATGTACATACCATGCACATACAATCTATATATTTATTCTTCACACATATATGTACTGCTCCTCAATAATTTGTTCCACTTTCTTAGCGAGTTTATAGGCTATGACATTTTATATAAACTCGCTACAGAAATGGAAATAATGACAGCGAACATCATGTACTGATGAAGAAGTGCACTTTATACTTACTTATATATATTTCCAAATGAATTTTACTTACGAGAAAGCTTATAGTCTTATGCGACGCCTAGCGACGTAGGCGAAATTTACGGGAGTATTACACATTTTTTAAGTATTAAATAAGTTTTACTATAATCTTATATAAATTAATTAATACTAATCAAGGGAAAAGTGCCTTATTAAGACATGTAAAAAAATCATAAGATACTAATTAAGATTAAATGCGGGTAAATTTAAAAAGTTCCATATAAATACATTATATAAGGCACAAATTAAAATTTAATTTAGATTTTTACATAATCTAAATTAAACCTTTATAAGGGTTTAATAAGAAAATTGTGTCTTTATTAAAAACTTTGTTGTAGCTCAGAAGCTACCACAGTGCAAGCTTGCATTTTCGACTGCATAGCAACGATCACGCCATGGGCGAGCGGAAATGCAAGATTGCTGAGATATAGAAATTAATCCGTGAGACCGTGCACGACTGACACAGCATTAACCAAATATGGTTCTATTAAGAAGTATCACCCCACCTAAATTCCTGACAAATGACACTATAAAAGCGCCCTCCTAATCGCCACTAACGGGAAAATCATTAACGAACTAATAACAGATCCATA